>JASDFA010000023.1:33317500-33832500 GCA_035772735.1 Datura wrightii | reverse complement strand
GAATTTTTGGATAATTGGTCTTTTGGGAACAGGTTTTCTGGGGTAAATACCCAGTTAATCAGTATGAAGTGGTGTATGTTTGAGTTTGTCTTAGTCCCGCCGGTAGGGAGTTCGGAAAGTCGGAAGTAGGTTGTAAAACCAGCTTTCAAAGGCATAAAGTACTTTTAGTATGAGGACTTTCAAATGCGGAAACCCCAATCAGGATGATTGTTCTCGCGGCTACTTGCTTCGCATACCCATGGAAGATGTTTCTTTCGAAAAGTGGTACTCGTCATTTTCTTTTCAAAATGTTAAGTGTCTGTCCGAGCTCCTAATCCTAGCTTTATAGTCTTATAAAGTACTTGGTCCTATACGAACTAGCAAATTCAAACCAACAACTTATGCACTTTTTAATTGTTGTTAAACTACTATAAAATCGGCCAATCGTTACTCGATTATTATCAAACTGACTGCAATCTTTTTCTGTCTGTGAGGATCCCACCAGAGCGCCTTCTACTTCTAATAGGACATGAACTAGATCAGAATCATTCTCAACGAGTCCATAAGAAGTGATCCCATTTTTTTCATTTTTATATTATATATTCCTTTAATAATGAACACAGTAAAGGGCATACTTTTTATAAGCAAATCTTCTGAAAGTATAAAAATAATCAATATGATATTTCTAGTTCTTCTGGAAAGAGGGGTATAATTCTTCATTGGTTTTTTTTATTGCACACTATATCTGTATAGGACTAGTAAGCTTTAACTATTTTCTCAATCTTATATGCAATAAGCTTATCGCTAATTTTTTTATCAAACTCATTTGTATTTTCTAAGAGATATAGAGATATTGTAGTATACTACTAGGGAGAACTTGTGCTCTTATTCTTCTGTCAAAAGTAGGGAAGAGCAAGTGTCTGATCAGATCAATCAAGCGATAGGGGCAGAGACTTTACTTCGCTAGGACGGAGATGCTGTCGATTGAGGATTGGCCGAGGGGCCCTTTTTTATTTTATAAGGGAAGAGATTGAAGCTGGGTACAAATAGGCCAGTGAAATACGAGTAGGCAAGCACGTGGGTTGTACCGGTCAGCTTTGAGCTGTCGAGTGATGATTGCTCCATCTCTTAAGAAAGGATGTGGGGGGCCTGTCTTATAATAAAGGGGGTACTCTCTTCTCTGATGTGCGCTATATTATTGTGTCCTATTCCTTAAGGAGTGATCCGGGATTAAGCCACGTGGAGATACCCGCCAAAAGAAAGGGGGCCTTTCGTACTCAACGAGGAAAGGAATAAGAATTTGCCTATAATTTATCCTATAGAAAATCTAGTAATAAGAAGATTTAATCGGAAAACATCGACTCTTGTGGAAAATGAAATTCAAAAAAAGTTGTACTGACTAGTGTGAACTTATGAATTGAGTTGTAAATGGTACCTTTGCTGGAAAAAAGCAAGCATCTGATCAGATCAATCAAGTTAATCAAGTACTATGCTATCGAGTGACGATTGGCTGAACGTGCTTTGGCAGCTCCTGGTGGAGTACTAGTATGACAGATTTTCGTACTCAACGAGGAAAGGACAATTATTCAGTGCACTAAAATCTAGTGGATGGGGTTCCATATTCATGAAAATCCAGGTTTGATCCATGTTACGGAATCAAGACAACCTATCTTACTAATAATAAGAAAGGGTTAAGGGCCTCCAACGCCTATAAATAGAAGCTTCTTTCTCTATTTGGAAAAGGGAGATGGAGAGGAGCAATGAAGTAGGAAAAAAATTGAGTGTAGCCATGGATTCTTTTCTAAGACTTAAAGAAATTTCTATCGAAATCTCAAGAGTGGAAGAGGAGAAGCTCCAATCAGAGCAAAGGCTGGGTCTGTTCTGGGAGCATTTGCCTCCTCTTGACCCTGAGGTCGTTGCAAATATGATGCAATCAATCCGGAACCACATTCGCGGTCTGGAAGGTCGGAAGGAGGCCCTCCTCTAGGAACGAAAGAAAGTCACTGCGCGGATCGCCCGCATAGCTTCGGATTCCCAGAGAGAATAGAATAGAAGAGTTTGTCGACTCTTTTTAGTTTTCTAAGGTTTAAATAAGTGTTTATAGATGTAAAGTAGTGTATTTCTTCTTTTTCTTTTTGGTCGAGATCTACTCCTATGCTAAGTGTCTTTGTTGTGTGTAAGCTTTCTATTTGATGTATTCCCATGTAACGGCTATTAATGAATAAAAAGTGTTGGTCTGCTTTGTTAAATATTCCTTATGTATACGTAATTAATAATCCCAGATGGAATCCGGATCTTGAGTGAACCTCAAAGACATGCCAGCCTAGAGTTAATTCTTTCTTTGGACAGCCTTTTTTTTAAGACCTAATCTAGGCATTAGCCATTTAAAAAGATGAATTTAGGTTTTGGAGGTAGATCAAAAACCTCAGCGAAGGTCACCGAACATGAACAAGATACGAAAGATGTTAGACAGTGGACCACTTAAACTACTTAGTTAGAGATTATTTTCTATTGCTTATGCCTCAGCAGAGAAGTAAAGTTCTGCTCTCAGATCTAATTCTCTACTTAGTGACTCGATCTCTCTTTCTTTTGAAGCTCGTGCAAAACGGTAACTATCTAAAGGCCTCGCACCGGCGCTAGTTGAACCTTCTTCGGTCTATTTCAGTGGCGGGCTTACCTTTTTTATTAGTATTGAATTCATGTCATTGTCGCTCATCATCCTTGTTAGAAAAGGAACAAGATGTAACTGATTCATCCGTGCCAACGAGAAGGGGGGCTTCACCTGATCACTCTGAATCCGCTGATAAGGAAGAGAGAAAGGAAGAGGTTTTTTCTTTAGATAAAGCGGAAGCTCGTTCCTGGCCTCTTTGGCAGTAGCTAATCTGAATTCGTAACCCACCATCTTTGGGCATGAGTCGTCAGATCTTGCCCAGGCAAAGGAGCGATCGATACTCGCTCGCAAGTTTTAAGAAGTGGTAAGCGCAAGGACAAGTTAATTTAGAAAGGGGAAGTGAGTAGCCTAAACTGGTTCTTGTTTGTTTTCCTTAGAGGTATAGTACGACACATGGAAAATCATAATTAGAGAGAAGTAACGATACGATAGATCCGCGGGAAATCGCAAAGTACATGAATTCTCTATCTCTTTCATCAGCTGAGAAAGAGGGAGCGCACTCTCGACATGCAGGCATATCTCGTTGAATCAATCTTTTTTGCCACATCACATATAAGGGGAATTGAACCCCCTCTGTTGCTGGCGGGCAGATGTATAATGTACTACTTCAATCCAGCAACTTCTTAGGAGTAGGTTTTGGCTTGGGAAAAACCCGTGGATGAGCGAGAACATACAAATATTTTTGTTAGAAGGTTTCCCCTTACAGTCTTTTTTGTTAAAATGCATGCGGATGGGTGTCTGCTTTCTTTGAGAATTTGGATTGTACAACCAAGAATGTGGTAGAACTCTGGGCCATCTACCGTGGCCTTATGTTGGCATGGGATTTAGGTTACAAGCAGGTCATTCTTGAAACAGATTTTGAATATTGTTTGCATGTTGTGATTCATTTGATTTCCTCTAATCACCCTCAAGCACAACTGATCCAAGCTTGCAGGAATCTTGTTCAAAGGGATTGGCAGTGCTTATGTAAGCATACTCATAGAGAAGAGAGAGGGTAAGATCGCGGCCGACTGGTTGGCATCTGAAGCTCTGAAGCATCCGCCGGGTTATCAATAGCTTTTGACCTGTCTGCCCGGACATAAGATACCTAAAAAGGAAGAAAGAAAAGGAAAATGTTATTGTAAATGGCACGAGAAATGGACTCACTCTACAAAAATCTATGTAAATTTCAGGAATCTGATTCAAGATTACTTGGACAAAGGTTTGTTCCGGATAGCAGACCGACCAATGGGAATCGAGACATCACCGTTTGCGGGAGCAGTAGAGATCAATATGATGTCTGCTAACTTAAGGAAGTTGTCTGACCCACAGAAAGAGTTGGAGGCGGCTGAGCACATCCCATCTCATAAGAGTCAAGCCCAGAAAGCGTGGCAAGTCATTCGCCAAGGCCATTACCAATAACAGGATTATGTTTGAGATGTCAACTTTCAATCTTGGTGAATCAAGGAGAAAAGCATCTACCCTTTCGAAAAAGGATGGAATGGCGACCTGTGGTAAGAGAGCCTTTATCACAAGAGCGAAGGATAACGACTGATTCAATTGCCCTCTCTACTCAATTGATTGAATATAGTTGCGTGAAGCAGCATAAGTGCTAACCAGATCTAAGGAAAGAGGGGGAACGTGAAAGCAAGGCTATTCCAGGGCCTCAAACGTCTGTAGGCCTATCAGCCATGAAGTACGCATAAGCGGGAATGGGCAAAAAGGACGGTTATAAGGCATCTGGAGGACCTGTTTCGGCTGGTCATAACCAGAACTCTTAGGTTAGGGGGAAAAGACTAGTTCATTGACCCAGACCATGGCCTTAGACCGTTGGGAGGGGGTTTGGCACATTGGGAAGGATCTTCTTAAAAAACATACTACGGCTTAGCACGCTAGGAGTGAGGGTCAAATCATTCAATAAAGATTGGAGGGAATAATGATTTTCACTATTCGCCAAAGTTGTAGATAAGAGAAGGGCTTAGCGCAAGGAAAACAAGCTAGCCAAGATTGGTAAGTCTAGAATAGAATCTAGAGGGCATGGTTTACTAAATTTAGTCAAGTTCTTTCTGCATATGGGCTGAAGCAAACTGAGGTTGATCATTCAGTATTTGTTCGTCATATCCAAAGTGGATCTCTAATCCTTGTTGTCTACGTTGATGATATTTTGATTACAGGTAGTGAGAGGACAGGAATTGTTGACCTGAAACAGTATTTTAGTAAACACTTTTTTACCAAGGATCTTGGAAAGCTTGGATACTTGTTGGGTATTGAAGTAGCAAGATCAAAGGCGGGAATATCACTGTATCAAAGGAAGTATGTTACAGACTTTTTAGAGCAGACTGGATTGTTGGGAGCAATGTGGATACTCCTATGGATCCGACTTTGAAATTCAGTAAGGATGATGGCCCGCTCCTTGAAAATCCAGATAGGTATAGACGTTTGGTTGGAAAACTTATCTATCTGACTGTAAACCGACCAGATCTAACCCTTGCTCTTGGAGTGGTTAGTCAATTCATGCAGAATCCAAGACAAGATCACTGGGAGGCTTTTTGTCCTGTCTTGAGGTATCTCAAGAAAACTCCAGGAAAAGGATTGTTCTTTAAAAGAAAAGATCCAATTCTTTCACACGGAAGGAGACAACTCTCTCTTATTGGCTTAGCCTTTCGAGTTGAAGGTACGTCGTTAGGCTCATTCTGTTCTCATTCCTGGTCAATGTCAAATTCTTCCTAAAAAAGAGGGCATTCACAGACTATTCTTTATATGTGGGTGTGAATATCTTGACTTCTAATTCAATTGTTCGAGGAGCAGGGGGTTTAGGTTTTGTTTTGGTGAAAAGGTCTTAGGAATCTTTTGATGAGAAGGAAATAGTCTATGTCGGGAATCGGCTTCTCATCCTAGCTTTCAAAGCCAACTCATTCACAGGGACAGGATAAGGGCTAAAGAATCATATCCTTACTTAGATCAAGCTCTCCGGCCGGAACTTCTAAATCATAGGTTGAGATCGTAACTCAATCTAAATACACTAATTTCAGGACGTCTAAGTTAGAAGTAGTAGCTCGAGTTCTTACGACCTTTAGTCCGAAGTAGCTTCATCAAGACTATCTTACCCCGGAGCTATGGAAGTGAAGAGGCGCTTTCGTAGTTGCCTTTCTGTGACTTCCGACTGAGTCTTCAATATAGGTAGGAAAGACTAATAACTCCTTGACTTCATATATCTAATATGGCATTTGGCGTCCCACCAACACTAATTGTTGTTTAGACTGACGGTGGTTTTGATCCCTTAAGGGAATTGGCGGGATAAGCTCACTAGATTTCGTTATCTTGGGCCCAGTACGCCTTTTTAAGGCATTTTCCTTCTTAGTTTCTTATGATTTATAGCAACAGCAATATAAATAGCAAGGAACTCTCCAGGACTTCTTAATATTGCATTTCCTACGAAGTCAAATTAATGGCTTTCCAAAAGTTGCACACTAAATCCCCTGTAGCTCAATATCCTAACTACCATACTTGCCATTCTTTCTATTTCATATTGGGCACTAGAGGACATTATACGGCTTCCTGCCTTCTCATTATGCTCTATCCGATAGAGGTGTTCAGTTATCCATAGGCATTTCATCCCCGGGTTGTTTGGGAATAGAGGATCTGGGTTTCAACTACCTGCCTTGACTCCAGTCTAGAAAAAACTTTTTTGAGCAAGATACGGGCTTTAGAAGCAGGGATTAGGAATGGGCTTCTCTTTCTTGACTATGTTCCCCCAGATCAAGAGATGGGAGATTATCTACTTGCTTCTTAAAGACTAACAGTTAGGCCTAAGTTCGTGTTAACTAAATATCATGACTTCTCGCTTTCCTAACTAAATAGAGGAAGCTAGAATTCTGACCTGCTTTCGACTTCAAAAAGGTCTAGTCTGATCTTCCCAAATGGTACCTTTGTAGGGGTTTACTTTAGCGAGGAATTGAAGTTCGTTGTAAAACTGGGGTACACTGTGCTCCCAATGAAAGGATACCTATTTGAGAAGGGCGAGGGAAGTCCATTTAAAGACTTTGTTAGCTCTCTCTCGGAGAACAGGATAAGGGAAAAGCAAAAAGGGAATGTTGCGATGTCATATATATATATAAGTTGATCATGACTTCTCTCTACGGGAGATTGGGTATAAGCCCTGAAAGCACGGTCAACGATGTAATAGACGATGATCGCCGCAAACATTTACTTCAAACTTCCGAGAAGTTTTTGTACTCCTACCCCCTGGAGAATAGCTGGCACAATGTTACCTACCGTGTCAACACACAGTCGACTATAGATAAATGGACCCCCCATAAGAACTCAGCGGTCCTGATGGCGGCAGCTATAACTGCCTACGCTAGGATATATCTTTACCCTTATATCGGTCGAGATGATTGTTATTACACGGACACGGACTCTGTTATGCTTGGTCATCCACTCCCATGCGATGTTCTTTCTTCTTCTGAAATAGGAAAATGGAAGCTAGAAGACAAAATAAAGAAGGGGATATTTTTAGCACCGAAGCTGTATACCTACACCACAGCAGAGGGGGGTGCCGATTCAGTAAACAAGTTCAAGGGGCCTGCTAAAAGACATGCCACTCCAGAGTAGTTTGAGTCCCAGTACGCCAACCCATCTCATATACAAAACGTAGGTGTGACGAAGTCCTTCACGATTGATTGACACAATCTCGCCGTCTACAATAAAACGGCAACATACACGCTCGGGGTTAAGCCTGAGGCCAAGAGGGAATTAGTATATAATGAACATGGCGCACGGGTTGATACAAGGGCTATTCATGTTGATCTTAATGATGTTCCAAGCCTAGATGAGAATTCTAAAAAACTAGCCACAGTCATAAGGAATCATTAGAAAAAAGAAGAAAGAGTGATGCCAAAGTAGGAATTCTAATTAGACGGAGAAAGAAAGGGAAATGATTTGGAGATAGGTCAAATTAAAAAAAAAGATGACGAGAAGAAAACCTTAAGGGCTTGGGAGGAGTCTACGGCTCCAGCGAAAGGGTGGATAGTATAGTCTAAAAACTTTGCAAAAAAAGCTTCGTGAATTAATGGGCCAAAACGCAAAAAGTTCTTTGACCTATAAAGAACTGGTCAAAATAAAAAAGAAATTTGGTTGAGATTCGAAATTCTGCATTTTTTCCCCAACGACAAAGGAACTTACGGGCGGGGCATTTTCGGGAACTAGCCCGCTTCCCATTACTCAATAGGGCAATTCCTCGCACATAATTAAGGGAGCCATTGAAAAGTGACTAAAACACCAGAAAGGGGGACTACCCGAGCTAATGATAGAGGCAAGAACACTTTTCGGCCAAGTCCTATTAATTGATCATAACGATATTGTGGAAATGCTGCACGGACCCATATATATAGGAACAGAAAAAGAATCACCTTGATACTAAACCAGATCGATCCCGGGATCTTCTTGGAAATGGGAAGATCTAGGATAGGCGGCCAACCTCCTGGAGAGAGCGATGTGCATAGACCAGGTGAATAGGGATGCAGCTCCGTGGACCGCTCGTCGGGCCTGACAGGTGGTGGTATCACACCCTTCTCAAAGGAACCGTACGTGACACTCTCGCATCATACAGCTCCGTCCCGGAAGCAGGACCTTCCCTTTCCTTTGACCAACGGGCCCTCAAACCCTTATGATTTCGTGCCGAACCTGGTCTCCATCTTCGAACTTCTTGTTCGATGAGACCCCAGGTCTCGCTGTTTCCATTTTTTAGGTCACGCCTTAACCTCGTTAGAAAGCGGAGTTGGCTAACTGCCGGCATATCTTTTACGTCATCGGCCACATAGTCCGCGGCGTCTTTCACTGCATCGCATTTGCTGGGGCTAAATCCCCTTTCTTGAGAGATCGCCTTCGCTCGTTGGCAGAATGCCTTGATGCGTGCGTCTAGTTTGTTGGGGTGAAACTCCGCTTCTTTATACTCTTAGGAGGCTAGAAACTCCCATTCCCTTCTCCTTCCTTACTCTTTTGAGGATGGTTCAGGGGAAGCCGGTTCCGCCTCCGGCTGAAGAGGGAAATTTCAATCAATAGGCGGTAGCTTCGACGAGATGGGACGTGGAAGTGAAAACCCTAAACTTGAAACCCTACCCTTCTTTGCTACTCACTATCTAAGGAGAAAATCCGAAGACGGTTCTCAAGGCCCAGAAGTTTGGGGATTGAATACCCCTATGTTCCAAGTGACTAGCTTGGCTGGTGATGTGTTCACCCACTTGCACGCTTCCTTGCAAGCACGAAATCCTTAGTTCGCCCGCTACCACATAGGCCGGTGTACTCTTATGCTAACCCCGAGAGAGGCTATACTCTAAGATCCAACCGACTCATTATCCCTGGACGCAAGGATTAAGAAATAGCAATGTATCAGGGGCTGAGCGTACCTTCCGCTCAGGAACAAGAAATGGAGCTATTAAGTTAAGGTGCGGCTTTCCTTTTTCTAGCTCTTCTTTTGGTTCCCTATCGATGCGTGTCTTCCTTCATTGAAGAAAGAAGGGGAATCACAAGAAATTTTCATACACCTAGGCCTAATTCCATCGTTGGATCATTCGAGAACGAATTTAGCGAGACTAATCTAATTTTATTCAACCTTAGATGGGAATTAGGGCAAAGCCTGGGGCGGTCTCTGCCTTCTTAACACGCGGCACACCAAGTCTGATTTGAAAATCTCTCTCTACCTTCACAAAACTTCTCGCGCCCTTCTCGTAGTTTTGACTTGCTCTTAGGCTATCGTTGACCGGCTTCGCGAGACCATTTCGGTCTACACACACATGGCTAAGCGCTATTGGGCGGAGCTTTCTCAATCCAAGCTAACTAATCGAAGAAAAGAGAAGAAAGGAAGATCTTATAAGAGACTCACCCTATCTTTACATAAGCAATTTCTTGAACGGAAAAAATAGATGCTTTCATGGACTACTTTGACTTTAGGGATTTGCTTCATCATTAGCTAAAGAAGAGAGACAAGGGGGAAGCTTAGTCTAATTGTCCGAAGTGATTCTTTCTTGATTGGATGCCAGCTTTCTCTTAGTTCCTATCGTGCACTTACATACAAATCTATAGGTAGTACATCTCCTTCTAAGAAAAATCTCCAAAGTTTTCATTTTTGATCAAATTCCATCTAGTAAGCCTCAAGATCTTATAGATGCTATTGAGAATCATCATTAACCAATCATGTATCAGACGCACCATCTCTTGAAGTAAGTAAAGGGTGCAAAGATGCGGACTTGACCCGCACCCTCTTTCTTTTTATTTAAATAGAGAAAGTGGTGGCTAGAGTCGCATTCCCTTTCTAGACTATCAAGGATTTCAAAGATCTTTCATACTGTGCCCAATCCCGAAATTGGTTCTGTACATATGACCAACAACGAGAAAAATAAATGCTATAGCTAAATGGTGATGGGCAATATCAATCAGCCACAGACCCCCAGTTACAGGATCTAATCCTCCACGAAAACTAAGAAATTCCGCATATTTTGACCAATTCAAGGTGAAAAATGGGGTTGCTCCCTCGGTGGGATAAAGTTGAGCCAAAAGATCTCGATTCAAGATAAATTCATGAGGAAGTGGTAGCTCTTTAAGATCTACTCCAGCCTTTAAAAATTGGTTAATCGGTAAAGATAGATGTACTTGATGCCCCGCCCAAGAGAGAGACCCAAGTCCTAGTAGCCTTGCCAAATGGTGATTCTGGTAGTGAAATAAAGCCCATACCTAACTCGCTATGCTTGGTGCGGTCCCGTGCTACGCTTTTTGATCGAGATTCGAAATACCCTTCCTCGCTGCCACCTTCCTTCAGAGGTATCCCGATTGAAATCTTGTACACTTTTCTTATCTTTCTTTTATTGATCCAGCCTCTACCTCATAGAAAATCCTGTTTAGGAAGCTAGCGCCCGCTCTTGCCCCAATATACGTGTAGGGGAAGCACCAATGAAAGTGAACCTTTATTGTTTCGTTTCCTTTTCTCTTCGAACCAATTAGAAGGAAGGAAGTAGCTCCTCCTACATACGAGTAGGGAGATTCTGAACTAGGATATGATTGCGAACATTATTGAGGTCAGTCTTTTCGGGTTACGGGTGACAGGCGAATGCCTAAGTCCGAAAGGTATGAGCAGTTTCCACTCTACTCGTACTGAATACGGGTAATTCCCGACCACTTGCCCAACATTTTAATAGAGGGACAGCCAGCGGTGAGGCCATTGGACCAATAAACAATAGGCGCAAGTAGCTTGAAATCAAAAAAGGTGAAATCAGGGGCTAATCTATCCTTTCAGTCCGAGTTAAGACAAAGGAATGGTCTCACTCAGGGGGAATGCACCTTCATTAAACAAAGAAGCTGAGTTGACATCGAAAAAGAGTCCGCATGAGAGGAGTGATCAAATTATATTATATTAGGGGTCCCCGGGCCTATCCTTTCTTTTTTATCAAAAAAGTATGTGGACCCACTAATGATACTCGGGAGAGAACCGGCCTACTGGTCTTGATCCTATTCTATACGCACGCCATTTTTGTAGTAACAAGGTAACAAGAAGCGGGCTAAATCCACAAAAGGGGGACAAGATTCATCGATTAGGTGGAAGCAAGGTTTGTGACTCTTTGATCTATCGGTTGACTCTGTCTTTTTAACATCCTTGATCTTGATTTGTTTTCAGGAGCAGAGATGAAATGAAATAAGCAATCAAGTCCGTCTGGACTCTGATCGAGAAAGCCCTATCCTCAACCTACTTCCATCTTAAAGCATTGAAAGAAAGGCAGGCAACTTTGCCGAGTTTCAGAGGTGAGGAAATCAAAAAAGGAGTTCAACTGTTCCCTAAATATGGATTCAATGACTTTTAAGGACCATTATTGAGTCAAGCAACCGAAACAGAGCGAAGAAGTCACATCTGAGCTAATTATAACTAAGTCATCCGCTTATATTATACCAAGAAAGACCCTTTTGCAGTTTACTCGCTAGTGTCATCACTCACTGGACGAGCCTTTCTATTTGTACCAGTTGAGTACGTCTGCCCAAGACCCAGACAAAAAACTTTGTACCTTACCATGGAAACTCCGCTATCAATGTTGTCTGGCCCAGTTGCCCCAACTGGACTTAACCATTTGACTTCTGACAATAAGAGGAAGAGAAGCCCTCTTGAGAAGGGCTCTTGAGTTAGAGTTCGAACTCACCTTATTTCTTCTATTTCATAGCCTCTTCCATATTCTCAATCATAATAGCCAGGCCAACAATCTTTTTCTTTTATTAGGAACCGAATTTGAAAGAGACGCAGCAGCAAGAGGTCCTGAATCAAATAAAGCAAGCAAGTTCGTATTCTGTTCGGCTTACGACTTCATTCCCAGAGTAAGGAGAAAGAGTAAGACAGAGGACCAGGTAGGGGATATTTTCACGAAGGCACTTGACATGGAGCATTTTGAAAGAAATCGATTGAAGTTGGGGCTAATAAAATTGAATCGTTAGTCTTACGTTGAGACTTCCTCTTGAACTGGCTAGAACCAGAGAACAGGTATATGTTCGAGGAAAATGAATGTTCATGTCTAGCTTAGCCTTATACTATCACAGGTATTCATGCATGGTGGTGAAATCAAGAAGTAAGGCTACAAACAAATAGTAAATTCATCAAGGATATTGCTCAAAAGAACCCTCTGAGGGACCATGTCTCATGAACAGGTCAGTATTCTTAATCTTACTTTAAGTTTCTATTTGAACTTATAAAATAGTGCCATTTCATCTCTGTCTTCCTTCCTCCATAAATGATATGTCTCCCTAAAACGTCAAATACCTCAAAAGAGACGCATATGTTCCTCTCTTTATTTACTCCAGACTTTGCCTCTCACCATCATTTTACTCCTTCTCTCTTCTCTCTCTTCTAATCTTTTCTCTATCTCCTAACCGTCTTCTTCACACATACCTCTCTATTCCAAATTGCTTTCCTTTCAAAATCATCGGCACACCCAGATATGACTCACGAATCATCCTCTATTCCCTCTCCTCTTTCTTTTCCTAACTACAGGTCCTCCTCTGTAGGGAACCAGGAACCAGGAACCAGGACCCAGACGATCTCATTCTAGATACTTCTATTTATTCTAGTCCCCTCCTTATCCTACTCTCCCTAGAACCAGAAAAAGCCCAAACCCCAAGAGATTAGTATTGGGTAGTGAAGGAACGAGTTCATAAAATCCTTCCCATGAAGGAGATGATCTGGCACTTCCACTCAACTTGAAAGAAACCCCTTCTCCTACTACTCAAGATAACGATGGGGTGATCAAGCCCAATGGTGATGGAGAAAGTGAAACAGGAGCAGTTGATGTTGATCCAGCGGTGATGGCTGAGGAGATTGGGATTCCTAAAAATGAAGGGTCTAACCTATCTTGTGAAACATTATTTAAAGGAAATTTGTCAGAAACAAAGGAGGGAGCATCTAATATTCTACAGAATAGGGAGGAAATTATCGAAGGATTCATGACGGCCCTGGCTACTAGGCCAGTGGGAGCGGGAAAAAGGCTCCACTGGCTGCAAAAGAAGTGTTTGACACCTTTGGAGAAAAGGATCTTCCTGTCAGTGAAAGTGGAGAGAAGTCTCCCCAAGAGGAATCACCAGTAACTAATCCTCCAAAGTGGGATGGTACTCCCACTCCATCTGTGCCTGCAGTGGTTGCCTTTCCTGCTTACGAGGACAATGAGTTTCCTCCCAATTTGGTGCTTAGTAGGAAGGCCAGAAAAACATCCCAATAATCCTCCAAAGTGAAAAAGGGAAAAAAGAAGGGACCAGTTACTCGGGCACCGCAAAGAAGTCAATGGATGCCATTCTGCAGGAGAGTTGTCAAAATACTTTGAAGAGGCATAGGTTATCTAGAGTTGTGGTGCTTGATGGTGAAGCCAAATCTACTCAACTTGTTGAGATGGATACTGAGAACCCACCTCAGGTAGTAGAGGAGAGTCCAGAAACTGGACAGAAGTCTCTTCAGAGTAGCAAGGCACGAGCTAAGGGAAAGAAATTAGCCGTACCAGAGGAACCTGGTGGGACTGCAAAGAAATCATAAAAGAAAACTATCATTAAGGAGTCCTTGAAGAGTAAGAGGGATGTCAGTAAGCAACTTGCTGCTCACTTAGGGGAGAGAGTAGAGAATGTTTGGAAATAGAAGGTGTTGGGTAGCTGAATTATTTATCAGGACATTGTTGGGATGCATGGGATGCAAGAACATCTGGAGATGGTAACATTTCAGGGTTGGAAACACTTGTTCGAGCCTTCTATGCCGATAATGTATGAGAGTGAAGTCTCTGAACTCTACTCCTCCTTGATGTTTACTGATAAAGAGGAAACTGTGTATGCCATTGTGGGAGGAGTTGAGATCTCCCTGGATTCAATTTCACTTGGAAGGATACTTGATGTGACCTCTGACAGGGAGTTCACGGAGAAGGACAATCAGGCCTCTAGGGATTTCTTGAAGTTGATTAGGAAACTAGAAGGGAACCTGAAGAGTGACAGAACGTCCAAGAAGCAGTTGAATCCTGAGTACTAATTGTTGTTCGAATTTGTGAAAAAGGTCGTCCTACCTAGGGCTGAGCGTTGCTCCATTGCTGCTCTGGCGGACCTGTTCATCATGGAAGCCTTGAGCACTTTTCAACTTATGAACTTCTGGCTCTCATGATTGAACACATGCTCAAGATTGTTGGTTCTAAGGATGGACGCCATGGGCTAACATATGGGTATCTTCTCACTAAAGTGTTCGAACATTTTGGGCTTCCATTGAGGCAAGGCATAGTGGCTACAAGGAAACGTATGTTCACCATAAGTACGTTGGAGGAGTGCGAATGTATAGCTAATAGGTGTGAAACAGGTGTACAATCCATGATTTCATGATTAATTGAGGCACAACGGCATGGAACTGAGTAAATCGATAGGTTAACAATGATTCTTGCTCAAAGGGAAGCAAACTTGGCTCTTCTAAAGACATAATAGACAAGTGGGGAACCTGGTCCAATGTTGGAGCTATAGAATGAGAATGCCTTGTTGAAGGCTGAAACATTGCACTGAAGAAACAACTGGAGGACCTGACCTAGCAGATGCTACATGACCAGCATGCTGCCAATGAGAGGATCGACAAACTTCTCTTCAAATTATGATCCACCTCCTCTGTTTAGGCTTCCCTTTCCCTCTTCCTACTCCAGTCTCCTCTTAGTTCTTGCTTCTAAACCCCTGCTCTTTTGTCCGGCACAGTTTGTATGTTTGTTCAGAAACTTTTTGTAGGACTGTGAATTTTTTTGTTCCTTCTGTACCTTGCGCATTTTTTTTTGTTTGAATGAAATCTTATATGTTCGTCTTATTACTTTTTTCATTTTCTCAATTCATGTTAGTGTTTCCCCAACGATCATAAGTTAACATTGTCTATGCCTTTCTCTATTTTGTTACTACTTCTCTTTTTAATGATGTCAAAAGGGAAAAGTCAGGAGTAAGGGGGAATTGATTGTGTAAGGGGGAACTAGTAGCTCACGGGTATAAGGGGGAACTGGTATTGCTTGAAGGCACAAGGGGGGAATGAACTTTGGGAGAACCTGACTCGTAAAGGGAAGAAATCTGAATCATGTGTTTGTCATCATCAAGAAGGGAAAAATTGATGAAGCATAGACTTTGGAGTACTATGTGTAGTTTTAATGATCTGACAAACCTATCAAGGAACCGGGTCAAAGATTGGACTATCTCTAGTAAAAGTCAACTTGTCACAGTTGGCAAAAGCAACTTTACAGGCTGCCACTACTGCAATGCTGTCGTAGCACAATGGCAGACCTGCTATGCTGCCCGTCTTTACCCAGTGGACAAACATTCTCTCACTTCACTCTCTCTTGATATTGCTTGGAACAAGATAAAAGAAACTTCACTTTTGCAACTCACAAGAAGGACACTTTCTCTCGTGCAAAAGCTATCCGAAGACAAGACTCAACAGTAAGAAGAACTAGAGCTCTTTCATGTGTATTTGTTTAGTGCTAGGCTGTTGATTCCTTGTCTTTTATTTTTAACTTGTAAACCTACTCCTCACATGAGAAGCAGTTGTAGGTGGTCGTTTTCTCTGTTGTAATTTCATTGGTTGGTAGGCTGGAAGTAGCCGTTTGTTTTCTTTGTAATAGAGTTATTGCAAAGGTTTACAATATAGGTATTGTAAGGGGGAAGAGATTAATAGGTTAATTCCTAGGTTACATGAGCTTGTAATCTGAACATTGCCTGACTGATTTAGTGGAGTTTGAAAATACTACTAGTGTATCATGGTTTTACTCTCTTGACAAAGAGGTTTCCACATAGAACGTCTTGTGTTGTTTAGTTTCTGCTTCTGTTAAAGAACCGGCTAAGGAACTTGGTTCTACACTTTATTTGGTGGACGCATACAAACGAATAGACTTCTTGACAATTTTTTTATTTCAAATTTTAGTATTTAAATATCATTATAGAGGTCAATAATTTTATTTAAACCATTTTAAAATTTGCAAAATTGGCTCGTCCTTCTCTATTTTTTATAAATCTTTCTTGTTACCTTTCGTTTTTTTCGTTACTAGTGCTTAGTAATTTCCTTTTTTGAATTCCCTTGAATGATTTTCTCCCTTAAAATAAAATTTTTAATGAAAATTTAAAATCACATTTCAAAATTTAGTGCTTGGATAGTAATGCTTTGAAGATACGCTAAAATTGGAAAAGCAAAAATATGTTCCTAGTTTGATTTAAATTTTTCTAATGTACCTACTCATTAAAAAAATTATTTACTTTATAAGTTTGAACACTTTTAACCAGTTTTTTGATTGCGTCACAATAGGAATGTACATAAATTTGTTTGATTTGCTTTTTTTATTTATCAAATTAAATTAATTGTGTAGAATTTTTATATTTATAAATTAAATCAAATTAATAAAAATCAAATATTTTTTTATTTTGAGATTTGGTTCAACTTTTTTTAAATTTTTCCGTGGTAAAGCCTCCATGACACAAAAGATGTAACTAACTCTTGTAAATATATATTATATATATATATATATATGCTAATAAGATATAATAATTATAGAGCGCTTCCAAATAAAATTAAAAAAACAAGTAAGATCACGTATTATGATAACATATAGTGACACTTAACAATAAAGACAATGAATAAATACTATTACTAAGAAATAATAAAAAGGAACCTGGTTTGATTTAAGTTTTATTTGAGTTACTAGATATTTATTGGCTATAATCTTATAGACTAATTGTATCGTAAAAAATTATAAGTTCAAATTTAAAATAATATATCAAAAATTATAAATTACGTAAAACTTGAAGAAATATTTACATATTATATTATAATAAATATTTTAAAGTTTAAAATCTATATTATATTAAAAGTGTGAAGGCCTTTAGAAATGTTGATTGAACTTTTTGCCCTTCACTAAAAGGCATCGCAATAGAAAAAATTGTCATTTACTATTTTTATAGAATTATTATTTAAAATTATTATTTTTAATTATTTTCATCATCACATTAGGTTTTCTATTTGTGACATAACTCTATTTGTGGTGAAAATCTAAAAGCGAATAAAAAATTTTCATCAATTTTTTTTTCTTTTTGATAGTCACGAATTTTTTTACTTTATTTTATCATATTAAATTTTCTACTCATGAAATAATTTTATTTACAATGTAAATCTTAAAATAATAAATATATATATAAAAATAAAACCAAACAAAACACACACACTTGCACAAATTTTTTTTTCCTTTTTCTTTGGAATTCTGTTTTTTCCTTTTTAATGCTAGGACATTTTTTAATTTTTTCCTTTTCATAGTTATAAATCTTTTTTTCTTTTTGAAGAATCTTTTTCTCTTTTTAATAATAATGTCCTAATATTTTTATACTTTCAAATTCTTTTTGATTATAAATCTTTCCACTTCTATAAAAGAATTTATAATTACATAATTTAATTCATCAACTTTTTTACATCAACACCTCCGATTCAATCTTTAGCTTTGTATGTTTTCGTGTTAATCTATCTTCTTCTTTTTTCATGTTATAATTTTTTTTAATGTTGCGGATTTGAAAAACACAATAGTAATTGTTATGCAACTCAAGTTGTTTGTATTGAAAAATAATTTAACATAAATTGTCTCCTTTAGTTGAGTCTAATATTGATACTATGTTAACCGACATTCTTTATGTACTTATACATTCACAAATTTCATCTATTCAGGTAAAATAATCTCTTCATCTCATAAAATAATATTTTTTATAAAATTATAAATTATTATAATTATAACTGGTATTCACAATTTATATTACAATGGAATTTGAAAAGATTTTCTTAACAAGATTGTGCCAATTAATAAAGTCGATGTGATTCTCATTGTATAATAAAAGTTTTAGTAATTGAAACTGGATTAGTAAAAGAGTATAAAAAGGAAACAAAGGAAGACACATGAATGACTATAACATTAGTTGACGAAGAGGTAATAATTCTTTTTAGTATTATATTCTATATTTTATATTTTGTATTTTTACATTTGTCTGTTTGAGTTCTTATCTATTTTTATTATATTTCATATATTATATATATATATATATATATATATATATATATATATATATATATATATATATATATATATATATATATTATTTTTTTTATCATTAAAATTTAATTTTGCAGGGCACAAAGGTTCATGCTATACTTTTTAATAATTCTATATTAAAATGTGAAAAAAATATTTACAATAAGACAAGATCTGTTACATTATGAACAGACACATTAATAGTGCTAATGCTAATTTTGCAACAGTAAACAAGGAGATTGATGTTGTGTTCAATGACAACACTATAGTTCAAGAATGCAACAATCACTTTTCTGCTGTTACAAATTGCCATTTACTATTTTCCTAAATTATTTGTTATTTAATTATTATCGATCTTTACTAATTTGTTAAAAGTAAAACTCCTAATATTTAGTATTTAAAATTGACTAAAAATTTGCTTTTTAAATCTTTTCTTATTTGAACTATATTAAAAGTCCTAACATTTAAGACTTTCAATTACAATTATGTTAACTGATATATCAATCCATTATTTATTAAACTAACTAATTATCCATCACAATATCTCAATACGAAAAAAATAAATTAAAGAGTATCATTTTATTATGTATTAGTATGTGAATTCCTCCTCCTCCTCCTCCTTTATCTTCTTCTTCTTTTAAAAAAAATTGTATAGTCAATTTTTTTTATAGAAACATAACATACTTTAAGTTGTTTCAATTAATCAAGTACTAATTGAGCTGAAACCCTAAAGTGAAAAATTTAAAATTCATTTGTTATTTAATATTTAAAGTACGAAACCTTGTAGCAAAATCATTCATCCTTTTTACCCTTTTAAAAATAGAGTTCACACTTGACAAAATAGTTATCTAATTATTTTTCTAATATTTAGGATTTTGAAACTAACTAAATTTTATGTATTAAATTCTTCATTATTTGAAATATATATAAAATATTAATATTTATATATACATATAATGCATGTATTTAAGTGGTCATTTAAAAGTGACTATTTATTTTACCTTTCAATCAAACGTTATTTCTATGAGGTTTTTGTTCATTAAAATAAGTATTAGAACAAACCGAAGAAAGAACTACTTGATTGGGTCAAACTCTTAAACATAATCATTTAACGATTTGAAATTCATAATTTCCTTTCTAAATTCTTATATTATTACACAAACACATCTTTTAAATACGATTTATGCTATTTTATAAATTTATTCTTATTAATATGAGGGACACGCGCGAAGCGCATATATTTAAACTAGTATTTACAAAAACATGTGCAAATATAATCTCTGTTCGATTTAAGTTTAGTTTTATTTTTCTAAATTAAAATCGAATCATCAATTATAATTGAATTTTGTTTTTTCAATACTAAATCACTAGTCGATTTTCTTTTTTTCAATTTAATATGATTTATCGGTTTTCTTTGAACACCATAATTGAGGGACACTTCCCTACGTGTGTGTGACAATCAGTAACTTGATCCAATCACCGATTTGCCCTTGAAAATCTTAATTTGTTAACTTAGATTTCTGCAATTTGCTTTACTCCAGCTAAAATTAATCAAATCAATTAGTCAAAGTACACGAGTTGCTCTGAGTAGTCTCCGTTTTTAAATAAATGTTCACCCTTCTTTCAACGTGAATGACGCAAAAGAACCTTCCATTTCCTATGTCATTGTTCCTTGAAAAATTGGAGGTCAACATCTTTCCTGTAACTTGACAAATTGTGCTCCTACCTAAATTAATAGCTATCTGGCTAAATTTTTAAAAAATCAAAAGTGTTTTATTTTTTTAATAAAGTATTTGGTTAAGTTTTTGAGAGAAAATAAGTGTTTTTGAAAAATAACAGAAATTATTTTTCATACGTTAAAAACAATAGCTTCTTCCTAAAAAATATTTTTTTTTAAAAATACTTATGAGAGAAATAAACTTAGGAGTACTTTTAAAAAACTTAGACGAAACACTATTTACTGCTTAAAAATATTTTTAAAATTTATTGATCGAACTCACACTGTTTTTCATTAAAAATTTTTTTTTTTTAAAAAGATTTGAAAATAAGTTGATGGCCAAACAAGCTATGATACTTGGATTACTAAGTAGTAAAATATTTTGATTGGAAATTATATATATATATATATATATATATATATATATATATACACACACACATACATACACGTACTTTAATAATATTTTTATAGTAGATCACAGTAATTTCTGGTTCTACTTTTTAGACGAAAATCAATTTGGATATATGTGACGCGTTCCAACTCAATATCTATGACGTTCAAGTCATAATAAGTTATTTTTAACAATGTTCAATGTATTACGATAAATACGTGGAGTGTAATTATATACATTGTTAATGTAATATCTTTTTATACTTTCAAACTATTTAAAGAATTGTTCTAAGTATGCATTTTTAAATAATTATATTTATAATCTTGAAAAAAATATAAATTATTTATTATAATAAATAAATATAACCTAATAATATAAGATTTCTTATAATAATTTAAAAAAAAAATTACACTTTATAACAACTAGGATAAAATAATTACTCATTTTGACTTATATTTTAATCTGTTATTTCATTAGCCTAGCTCTTTTTATTAGTTTATTTTTTTCTTCTATCTTCTTCTTTATTTCTTCTTCTTTTTAGTTACTCTTTTTGTCTGTTGTTTCTTTCTTGTTTTTTTTCTTCTATTTCTTCGTTCTTTTTTTTTTCTATTGCTTCTTTCTGCTGCTTCTTTCCTTTCTTTCTTTCTTCTTTGTTTCTTTCTTCTTCATTCTTATTCTTTTTATTTCTATTAGCTTTTTTCTGTGGCATCTTTCTTTTTTCTTTTTTTTTTCCTCATAATTTTTATATTTAAATTTATAGATATTATGTGTAAATTTAATATTTTTTGTTATCATATATTTAAATATTAATTATCAAATGAATTCAATTAAAAAAATTTATAACTTCATTATTGAAATTATTAAAAGCTTGAAAACTCACAAATGAATTTTGAATTTGTTGAAAATTTTAACAAATTGATGATTGTGATTTATTAGTGGTGTCGTTTCGAATTTGTTGTAATTATTTGAAAATTTTTTTTAACCCATTTCGAATGGAGTTTCGTAGTTAGTGTTCATAGGAGACAAATATAATTTGTATAAATTTTATAATTCCGTATAACAGTGCAAAAGTGGGAATAAATACATCTTATTCACTATTATACACTTTTATACAAGGTTTATATATTATGTATAGTAAATGTATAATATTATATAAGTATTGTTGCAAAAATAAAAAAAAGGCTATGTGGGTGTAAAATATGAGCTATGTGAATGTAATATTTTATATTACTTATATCATTTTGTAAAAATTCCTAGTTTAAATTCTTGCCTTTGTTTACCTCTCATGTCTTGGCTAAGGTTACCATCAACAACAATAACATATTTAGTATAATCTCATAAATAGGGTTTGAGGAGAATAAGATATACTCTTATCCCTATTCTGTGAAGATAAAGAGACTATTTTCGATTGACCATCAGTTCAAATAAAACATATATACCATAAATAAGTATGAAAAGAGACACCATAATGAAGAAGTCATGATAAAAATATAGGAGAAAGTAGTGGTAACAAAAGTAAAGGATCAGAGTGAAACAAGTAATAATAAAATCAAAGACTAAGTATTAGAGTAATAGTAATAATACTGATAAGAAAAATTAAACAACGCTCGAGTACCTACTAATCATCAACGCTAATCTTCAAACTCCACATCCTTCTATCTATGGTCATATTTTCGGCAAGCTATAGGTAGGCGTGTACAAAAAAATTGATAAACCTCACCAAATCAATAAGTCGAGTCAAGCGAGAAAAAAAATCTGACTAGTGATTTGGTTTGATTTAATTTTGTGTCGGAAAAAAGCCACAATATAATTAATTTGATTTAATTTTAACTAAAAAAAGTCAAACTGTACCAAACAAATTCGACAATACATGTACAGTTAAACCTCGTTATAGTAGAAGCATTTATCTAAAAATTTTACGGTTGTTATAGTGAGGTGCTATTATACACACACACACACACACACACACACATATACTGGTATTTGATGTTTAGATCTTATTTAGTTGTTATGAACAAAAGCGTGCAAAAATATAATATGATGATTTTGTGTACCACGAAGAAGAAATGCATTTGTTAACCAATTTAACCAAAAAAATAGAAAGAGTATGAATATAAAAAAGGGCAAAGATCAGTAACATTTTCTCATGAAGTTACGACCACAAATAGGTGAACACTATTTTAATATAATTTTTTTTAGATATTCGTACTTGAAAATTACTATTTACATGACATTTAATGATGATTATCATAAATATTTTAATATTTATTTTATACATAATATATTTTTTATAAAATATTATTACACTATATTTGAGCATGATTGTTATAGAAGAGTAATTTTATAAAGAGTGTACTGTTATACTGAACGCCACTGTTGTTATAGGTAGAATATTGTTATAGAGAAGTAACATATAACATGAAAAATTAGTTTAAGAGAAAATCTAGCAGTTATAGTGAAAATGTATTATAATGAATGATTTTTATAAGGAGGTTTGATTGTATATAATTTTTATAAATATTTTATGTAATTTATAACACTTCTAAATAATTTCATAATTTTTGCAACATATTATTTCAAGCTTAGACTTGAAATTTTGAATGATCTAATAAGTTTTATAGATCATAAATGCATGTGATTAACTTAAATCAAGCCCAAACTAAAATTAAATCAATATTAATGCTAACAAAAAGAATATTTCAATACTAGACAATAATATTAGATATCTATTCTTTAATTTTGCATTTGTTAATTTATACGTGAAAATATATAACTTAATTTTTTTCTTTAATGTCTAGTTTTATAATTGATACTTATTAGTCATACTTAATTTGACATAAATTAGTACTTTTAGAATATGATCATATTCGTTATGGCTTACTAATTAGCAATATTTATTTTATGTGATTTCGTTATGAATATTTTGATATACTGTCATACTCATCTCATGTTTTGTGTTATTTTTTTAATTAAGAAACACCTTAGATAGTTGTGTATTACTAGAATTAAAGAAATACTTAGAGTACAAGTTATATATTTTGTATAAAGATTTTATTGAAAAACCTGAGGTAGAAAAATCTAAACCAATCCAAACTATGTATACCCCTAACTTTAAGTGTGCCATGTCCTTTCTAATTACCCTCTGCAATATATTTTTAGCCTATCTCTACCTTTCCTTACACCATGAAAATGTTATATAGTTTACAATATTGAAGTAATTATATGTACTACAATTGAAATAACTATAATACAGTAGGGTGTTATGGCTGAAATATTTTGGTTAACATAGTTAAAATGATTTAGATACCATAGTTGAAAATATTTTGACATCAGTTTTGAAATGGGTTGGGTACCACCATTAAAAATGTATGTTTGTTCAGCAAATGGAATGTGACTTGTTCGAGCAAGTGTATATTTCAATTGCCTGTGTTTTCTATAAATATAGATGTCAATCACTCAATATTGGTTACTTTTATTTCAACAAGTAATAGGTTTTTCGTACTCCAAAGGAGCATTGTCTGCTAACCCCGTAGATGAACAATCACTCTTTTGAGACAGTGATAATATCACACCTGATCAAGTCTTTCTTTCCTATTCTCTTTATTTATTTTCTAATAATTCAAATGTAACGACCCGTCTATTGTTACGGCGAGGGAATAAGTCCAGAATACCCTCTTTTTGCTTAAGTTATTGGTCAAAAGGTGTTGGATGAGTGTTAGTTAAAACTTGAGATTAAAGAATGGTCTGCGTGCAAGGAATGGGAGCTACTGGTTATCGGGGGACCGTTGCAGCGTGAGAAAAACCGCTGCAGCGAGACCGTTAACATGGTCGGAGACCCATCATAATGGACAAGGAGAGTAACCGTTGGATCTGCCATAGCGATATCCCAATCATCATAGCGAGTCTGCTGCAGCGGAAATGTGACCATTGCAGCAGACAACGGGAGGTAATAAGTGGGTTTTAAGTGAGATTTTAGGGGTTTTACTCTATTATTCTAAGGCACAAACTTTTAAAATCTAAGAGTGATTTCCCAAGGATAGAGCAATTTTCCTTCCTAAGGTAAGAATTTTGGCTTATTCCTTCTACTTTTAATTCCCTAACACCATTGAATCAAGGGGGGCCTCTAATGGTGGAATTCTTAATTGAAGAACCCTAGAATGGTGAAACTAGAGCTTATTAATGGAGAACTAGTTAGTGTTGGTCCCTAGGTCTAGAAGAGAGTAATAGACACTTCTTAGGAAATTGTGAATGCATGTGCATAAGGGTAGGGTAATTGAGACTCGCAGTTTGATAAAGTAAGACCATTAACCGTAGTAACTCCAAATGAGGGGTTAAGGAATGGAAGCTCCATTACTCAGGGTAGGAATGATTGTTATGTGAATAGACCGTGATGAATTTCTTGGTGGGTAGAGATTGAGACCATCTTACGCGGTAGAATTGGGGAGTATAAATTTTGAAGACCCTTATTTGAAGAGTAAATAATATATTAATCTGTAATTATTATTGTAGATTTCAAACGTTTCGAGGCGTTGAGGAAACGCAATGCCCCAACAGAGTAATCGATATTGGAATCTTCCAATCGAGGTAGGTTACGATTTCAGAAAGAGTTAGATTTTATATAATGACTTATATATGTGTGGAATGATAGTATGCTTGATTGGTCCTCGGACATAGTTGTTGCTAATAATTCACATGTTAATTTCAATTAATGAAGTGAACTTGATTTGATGTTGTTACTTATATGGTGTGGAATTTGGTGTTTTGAGATGTTATATGTGTTCCTTAGTATTGTCACGAAAGTGAGAGAGGAGTGGTAAATATAACCCAGTTGATGGAGGTAAGAAAAGTCGTGTCAATTGACTTAGTGATAATATACTGATTGATGAGAATGAAAGTGGACAACATATTCTATCCTGAGATGAGTGACTCGTTCCTGAGAGGAGCATTCGATTGAGCGGTTATGATAGAGCGACTCGTGTCTGAGGGGAGCATTCAAATGAGCAGATGAGTTGGAGCGGGTGCCATACTGCTACAATACATGAATTTCTAGAGTCCCATGCAGGTCATGACTAGAAGGGCAGAAATAAGACATTCTGGCATGTGTGTACAATGATGTTCAGTTTTGAGTCTTTATGGTGATGTGGCGGAGGTATGTGCCCGACACATCAAAAATATTACGATACCAAAATAGAGCTCTAAGAATAAAGAACGGTTCGAAATTATGAGAACCCGATAAAACTGAAATCCTTGATTATGTAGTTCTTATGTATTAGCAATGTTGATGTGCTTGTATAACTTGTCATTGTTGTATAACTTGAGGGATTGGTGGTGAAGGAGTCATTGCATACTTCATGTGGTCAATGGTACATTAACTGTTGGATATACGGCTATGTATAACTTGTATAGATGTAATGAATTGCATGTTGAAAATGGTTAAAGGATAACTACAAGTGTTTAGTTGAGTTGAGTTACTTCCAAGGCAGTACAACTGTAGCGGTACTCTTACTGCCATGGTGAGACCTTTGCAGCGGTCAAATACTATTGCAGTAAGGTCCAATCCAGTGAGCAGGCCAGGCAAACACCTTACATTAATTGATTTTAGAATGATTACTAATTAAAGAAGTTGTGTTTTGGTATTTGTATGTTGTTATTTCACCATATATACGTTATTATTTAAGGTCAGCCGATGAGTCTACTAGTACATTGTGCCGTACTGATACTACTCTTGCACTTTTTTTTTGAGTGCAGACCTGGATCCAAGGAGTTCATATCAACCCCATTTGTAGAGAAGAAGCAAGATATTAGAAGGTAAGTGGATCTAGATGTGCTGCTATGATTCCACCGTACAAGATATCTTTTGTTCAGACATCGACTTATTGATTTTCTTAATTTACTCCTCTTTAGAATATGTTAGGTAGATGTCCTCATGTACAATGACTTTCAGGTTCTGGGGATGTAATAGACAAATTTAGCATTTATTTTCCTTTCATTATTTAAGGTTTCTGCTATTTATCGTTTTAACGTGATTTATCCTTATTTCTTTGCAGAGTGGGTAATTCGTTGCGGATTCATTAGTTCATTCACTGAAGGGAATAGCGTGTATCCCAATCACGGTCACTTGGATCGTGACAAAGTTGGTATTAGAGCTCTAGGTTTGTTGATCTCATTATACGAGTATGAGTCTAGTAGAGTCTCGCGGGTCCATGTGGAGACGTCTGTTAATTATCTTTGAGAGGCTACAGGACTTTAGGAGAACTTCTTCTTTCTCTCCTTTTTGTGCTATTAGTTAATTCTAATTAGTATTTGGTGATCCAAATTGGTCTCTAATAGTTAGTTTCCTTCTTTCTCTCTTAGATGGTAAGGAGACGTGCAGGCGGAATCAGAGAAGAAGCACCCGAGCCAGCAGTTTGCGGCAGAGGATGAGGGCGAGGTCGAGGGAAAAGGCTTGCTGCTGCCAGAAGTTGAGGCCGTGCTCCTGTCCCTGCTTAGGAAAGGTCAGAATCTCCAGTGCCTCCAATAGATTAGGAAAGGGTGGTAATGGAGGTGGAGGTAACGACGCAGAGAGAGGCTACAGCTGCTCCGACATCCTCCAAGGTCTTGGCTCAAGTCTTAAATCTTCTGAGAGGCCTCATGTGTAATGGAGTAGCACCAAAAACTCCAACAGGACAACAGTCGAGGATATAACATGCAACTGTTGTGTCTCCCCATATCGATGATATTTCTGAGGCAGTGATGTTTTCGAAGCCGGTGGCTGGACCGGTGATGACTGAGGAGAGCATGACTTGTTTTGGAGGTTCATGAAAATGAATCCTCCCACCTTCTATAACACTGAGGAGAGGACTCCTATGAGTTCATCATTGACTGCCAGGAGAGGCTCCATAAAATGGGGCAGTAGAGAAGTATGGGGTGGAATTTGTCATTTTTTAGTTAATGGGAGATGCCAAGCTTTGGTGGAGAGCATTCATAGAGTGCAGACCGGTGGGTCACTACCTCTGACCTGAATTGAGTTCTACTTCACTTTCTTGGAGAAATACGTGCCTCGTACCCTACGAGATCAGAGTCAAGATAAGTTCACCACCATCGGGTAGGGGACCTATTCAGTTGCAACCTATGAGTCTTGGTATCACTCACTATCTTGTATGCTTTGCCTTTATTGCCCACAGAGGAGGAAAGGATCAGGCGGTTAGTTAAGGTCCTGAAGGTAGGCCTTCAACTGTCAGCCCTACAGGTGGTTTCAGCAGATAAGACCTTCCAGGAAGTGATAGACTTTATGAAGAATGTGGAGGGGGTGAAACAGGATGGTTATGCGAGGAGTGCTGAGAAGAAGGCTCAAAAGGTGGGTACCTTCAGTGGTTCTTTTTCTAGGACTTCGATTCCCTAGGGGTACTTAGGATGCCCTGTTTAGTTGGCTATGCATATTTCAGCCAGGGATCAGGCAGGGACCATTCAACAACCTTAAGGTACAGTTGGGAGTGCTTAGATAGTTCGCTCAGATTTTGGGGCTCTCCATATTTCCTCCATTTCTGGATTAGAATTCAGTGACTAATAAGGTGTGCCATGAGTGTAGGGAGTATGACTAGGGGAGGTGGATTATTCCACACCTAGATCTTTAAGCACTGGCTGCAGCCGAAAGAGGAGGTAGTGCATTCAGTAGAAATTGCCCACAACTTGGGTAGGGTAGTTAGCCAACAGTTAGAGGGGGTACCCGTCCTGGCAGAGAAGGTGTCCAGACAGGAAAGGGTGGTACTCAGTCCGGCAGAGGGGTTACACAGTGCAATAGGGGCAGGTAATCTGGATCACTTCTATGCATTTCCCGATCGACCTGAGGCAGAGGCTTCAGATGCAGTTATCACAGCTGTGATTCTTGTATCTAAGTAAATGGCTACGACTTTGTTTGATCCTATCTCTACTTTTTCTTATGTGTCTGCCTATTTTTATGTGGGTTTGGACCTTGCTTATGATGTTATTGATATTATGATTCATGTGTCTACTCCTATTGGGGATTCTGTGGTTGTGGATAGGGTTTGTTGTGCTTGTTCAGTGGACTTTATGGGTTGTGATATGCAGGTAGGCTTGGTGATCTTAGACATGGTAGACTTTGATGTTATCTTGGGAATGAGCTGGTTGTCTCCGTACCATGCCATTCTAGATTGCAATGCTAAGATAGTCACCATAGCGATGCTAGGGTCGTCTAGGTAGAGTGGAAGGGGAATTGTACCCCTTCTCTTAAAAAGCTTATCTTCTATATTCGTGCCTAAAAATTGATAGGGCGAGGGTGTCCAACATATCTAGACCACATTTGGGATACCATTTCAAAGGGTCCCACCATAGAGTCCATCCCGATAGTTCATGAGTTTCTAGAGATATTTCCCGCATATTTTCTCGGCATGCCGCTGGACCGCGATATTGACTTCTTCATAGATTTAGAGCCAGGGACCCTACCCATTTCCATACCGCCATACAGGATGGCACCAGCTGGGCTAAGGGAACTTAAGGAGCAGTTGCAAGAGTTACTTAGTAAGGAATTTATCAGGATGAGTATCTCCCCATGGGGTGTCCCGGTGTTGTTCATAAAAAAATGATAGTATGCGGATATGCATTGATTACCGTCAGCTGAATAAGGAAACCATTCAGAATAAATATCCTGTTTCCAAAATAGATGATGTATTTGATCAGCTCCAGGGGCAGCAGTGTTCTCAAAGATTGACTTGAGAGGGCTATCATCAGCTGAAAATTCGTGCTGAGGATATTCTGAAGACAACTTTTCAGACCAAGTATGGGAATTATGAATTCCTGGTCATATCTTTTGGACTCACTAATGCTCAGTAGCTTCATGAGACTGATGAATGGTATTTTCAAACCCTATCTTGATTCATTTGTAATCGTGTTTATTGATGATATTTTGGTGTACACCAAAACTAAGCAGGAACATGAAAACCACCTAAGGATTGTGTTGGGACTGCCGGAGGAGAAACAACTCTATACAAAGTTCATGAAATGTGAGTTTTGGCTGGAATCAGTGATATTTCTGGGACATGTTGTAACACCCCGAAACTTTCCTAGACCAAATTCAAATGTTGCATGAAAAACCATAGAAAAATCAAAAAAATTTTCTATCTCAGATGACCCACACAACAGACCATTGGTGGAACCAACGGACCGTTGTATAGGGTCATGGGTCGTAGCAGGCTTCTTCAAGTGGGAAACAACGGGACATAAGACGACCGGTTGAACCTAACAACGAGCCATATTGTCGTCCGTTGAATCCCAAGTGTAGAGGATTATCGGACCTTTTCTTGAGACAACGAGAGGTAACAACGGCCCGTAGTTACTAACAATGAGCCGTTGTTACCATCCATCGTCCAGTTCTAGACCTCAACAGGTTTCTTCCAATGAGTCGTTGTGAGGACTCGTTGTCTCCATGCCAATTTTCCTATGTGTTGTAACGGAAGGTGTCAATGACCCGTCCTTTGTTCCAACGGGCCATTGTATCCTCCCGTGGGTCTTTCCAGTGAAGTCTTCTTCAGGAACCAGAACCAACGACAGCTTTCAACCAGTCGTTGTTTGAACCAATGACCCGTCCTGAGATTCGTTGTTTAGGGTCGGCAGTTTTCAGTTCTTTCTGCCAGGGGTATTTTGGTATTTTCCCAGCATTTTAACTTGAAACCATGTCATTTTGGGTTCGTCTAGGAGGGAACTAAAGGGTTATAACTATCCTTTCCATTCATTTTTCTCAACTCCCTCAAGAACAGAGCGTAAAACTTCTCTGGAAGCACAGAGAAGGAGCTAGGGTTGATTTTCTTCTCAGTTTCTCAGGGATATTCACCAGGGTTTTCTTATTCAGGTATGTGGGAATTCAACATGGAGATTATTCTCCCCTTACGTCTCCCAAAACTCTCTCTGTTCACTTTCAGTCCTAGCCCTGAGTTTGCGAATTTGAAATTATTACTATCGTTCTTGGATTATTTCGTGTGGAATCGTATCCTATGTTAAATGTAGCTTTTTTTCCACCAGTTTGTAACTAAAATAATGCTTGTTCCATCAAATTAGAAGTTCAACCCTAACTTTTGAAAAGTTAGAAATTAGAATCCTGTTTAAGCTTTGAATTCTTGAGAATTATTTGCATCTTTCAGAGTTAGGGGCTTCTATAATGATTGTATGTGTGTTAAAAACTCGGTTACACGTATGTTATTCAGATCCAGTCAGAAATTCTGTATACTTTGTATTTCTCAGAATTGACAGTTCAGTTTCAGTCAAAGTACTAGAATATTTAGTGTTAGTCAGAAATGTCAGCTGATCAGTTTGACTCCGATATTTGCCCGAGGTGTTAGTGGTGCCTCTCAGTTATCAGAATCAGACTCAGAATATAGTGTATTTTGTCCACTAGAAGGTCATGAATTTCTAGTTATATAGTTCTGACCATCCCTAGGACCGCAGTTCAATTATCAGTTTGTTCTTTAGACGGTTACGACACTTCCAGATAAGTAGCTCTGACTAGTCTTAGAACTCAATTTCCAAATTTGGTCCTATAAGATTCTCAGGGAACTCTCAGAAAGTATCTATGGGTCAGTTATATTCTTGGGCCCCAATATCGAGCTATCCGCTTGTCAGTAGTAGTCGTTATAGAATTATCCAGTGGGAGTAGGACTTAGCACTGAAAGGGCCAGGGTTCCAGAACTACGTTGCCACCATAGGTTATATTTACTTGGCCTCTTGGTTCCCTTCTGACAGTGATTCTCACAGTCCATGCCTTCATACCCTGGCAAGGTATGTTGGGTCCTACCAGTGGGGTGTATACATCAGACTCCACGTTTAGCTCATGTGGTTATATGTCGGTTATAGCCTCTCCCACTAGTCAGTTTAGCTCATTCTCAGATTTCTCAGTTTAGTTCAGTTCATATAAGTTCAGTGTAGTATCTCAGACTCAGTATTTTATACTTCGAGCATGTTTATGATCATCAGCCAGGGTCATTTTTGACCATATCAGTTATATTCCAGTTGTATCAGTTTTTAGTTTTTTTAGTTGGTCATTTCATGTCATTTTAGTTTAGTTACTAGTTCTTTCATGTTATTTATGTTTCTCTCACTTACTCAATACATTCAAAGTACTGATGCATACTTTTATGCTGTATCATTTCATGATACAGCCGCAGGTTCTCAAACCCAACACCATTAGCCGATTAAGTTCGGGTCTGTCTATTAGCAGCAGTGTGAGTCCTCATATTCCTAGGGAATATTTTATTCATTTCGGTTTCTCTATTGTTTTCAGCTAGACTTAGAGTTAGATGAGGGCTTTTCCCAACAACTCCTCAGTTAGATAGCTTTTAGACCAGACTTGATTTCATATTTTTCAGATATTCTAAATCTCTATGTTCAGCCTTTAACTTTTCATAAATGCTATTATGTATTATTTTAAATTTCCGCTATGCATGTTTACTTAGAATACTAGTGTATGATAGACCAGGGTTTGACTTGGGGTCACTCGTGACTTCAAGTACCGTGTTACGTTCAGGATGTAGGCTCGGGGCATGACAAACTTGGTATCAGAGCCCTAGGTTTAGAGTATCCTCGGAAAGTCTGAAAGCCGCATCGAGTAGAGTCCTTTTCATGAGTGTGAAGCATGCCACACTTATGACGAGGAGGCTGCAAGATGTTATTAGGAAAACTCTTTTTTTCTTCACATTCCTTATCGTGCGTTAGAGTTCAATTTCAGAAACGCCCTTCTAACTCATGCTCTATTTCACTTCAGTTGAACCATGCCTCCAAAATGAGGTAATGGAAGAAGGGCCGGCAACGCCAACAGACCCGCCCCACCAGCTCCAGCATCCCCTTAGGATGACACAGTGTCCACTGTAGAGTTCAGAGCGGCTATCTAGCTACACGCCCAAACGGTCACCAACCAGGTGAACCAGCAGGTGGTACCAATGAACGCTAATGGGTATGCAGCCGCTGCGAGGGTGTGGGATTTCACCCGGATGAATCCACCATCATTACAGGGGTCTAAAGTAGGGGAGGACCCCCAAGAGTTCATGGACGAAATCAGGAAGATCACCCAAATCATGGGTGTCAGTTCCTCTAAAAGTGCTGATTTGGATGCCTACCAGCTGAAAGGAGTAGCCCCAGTCTGGCATGACCAATGGAAGGAAGGTCGACCAGTAGGAGAAGGACCAGTGGAGTGGGAAGAGTTCCACACAGCTTTCCTGGACAGGTTTTTCCCTCGAGAGCTGAGGGAGGCTAAGATGGCGGAGTTTATGAACTTGCGACAGGGAAACAGAACTGTGGAGGAGTATGCTCTAGAGTTTACTAGGCTGTCTAAGTATGCTCCAGAGATGGTAGCCAAGGGCTCACATGCTGAAGTTTGTTAACAGAGTGTCAAACCTCGTCCTTAAGGAGTGCAGGACGACGATGCTAATCAAGGATATAAACCTCTCTAGATTAATTGCATATGCTCAGTAAATTGAGGCCGAAAAGCTGAAAGATATGGATCTTAAGAACAAACGGGCAAGGACTGGCCAAACAAATTTCAGCCATCAGAGGTCTGGCGGTAGTAGCTGCACACAACAACAACAGCAGCAACAGCAGCAGAAGAGAGCCCCAACACCTAGTTCAGCTAGTGCCCCAACCTTTCGGTCCTGCTAGGATCGAAGGGGTGGATCATCTGGCACTTAGTCTTGGGCTCACAATACCGGGAACAGGTATCCAGCTTGCCTCAAGTATGGTAGGAATCACCCAGGGGAATGCATTCAGGGATGAGAGGGCTGTTTTGGATATGGACAGCTTGGACACAGGCTCATGGAGTGCCTGTTAATAGGGCGAGGGAGATCAAAATCTACCACATCATCAGCTTTAACAGGCCGACTAGCTCAGTAGGCCAGCACATCAGGTACAGATGGCGGTCAGCGCCAAAATCGCTTCTATGCTCTATCTTCCCGTCAGGATCAGAAAAACTCACCTGACGTAGTCACTGGTATGTTACATCTTTTCCATCTAGATGTATATGCCCTCATAGATCCAGGAGCTACTCTTTAGTTCATGAATCCATATAAGCAGTTCAGTTCAACATCAGTCCATAGGTCCTATTAGAACCCTTCTCAGTCTCCACCCCAGTTGGCGAGTCAGTTAGAGCCAGCCGGGTGTATAGAAACTGCCCAGTCTCAGTCCTGAATAAAGTTATTCCAGCTAATCTTATAGAGTTAGACATGGTCGACTTTGACCTTATTCTTGGCATGGATTGGATACACTCCTGCTATTCCTCAGTTGATTGCAGAACTAGAGTTGTCAAGTTCCATTTTCCAAATGAACCAGTGTTAGAATGGATGGGCAATAGTTCAGCGCCTAAGGGTAGGTTTATTTCCTACCTTAAGGCCCAAAAACTCATCTCCAAGGGATGTATATATCACCTAGTTTGGGTCAAGGATTCCAACTCTGAGACCCCGACTATTCAGTCTATTCCAGTTGTCAGTGAGTTCCCAGATGTTTTTCCTGAGGATCTTCTCGGAGTACCCCCTGAACAGAAAATAGACTTCAGAATGGATCTCCTCCCAGATACTCAACCCATCTCCATCCCTCCTTATAGGATGGCTCAGCTAAGCTTAAGGAGCTGAAGGAGTAGTTAAAGGATCTTCTTGATAAGGGTTTTATCAGACCCAACATCTCTCCCTGGGGTGCTCTAGTGCTATTTGTGCGTAAGAAAGACGGTACCCTCAGAATGTGCATAGATTATCGCCAGTTGAACAAGGTCACAGTCAAAAACAAGTATCCCCTACCCAAAATTAACGATCTATTTGACCAAATTCAGGGAGCCAGTTGTTTCTCTAAGATCGATCTTAGGTCAGGGTACCACCAGCTAAGGGTTAGGAAGTGTGACATAAGGAAAACAACATTCAAAACTTGGTATGGTCACTATGAGTTTGTGGTGATGTCCTTTGGGTTAACAACGCCCCAGTAGCTTTCATGAATTTAATGAACAGAGTCTTCAAGTAGTGTTTGGATATGTTCATCATTGTATTTATCGATGACATTCTAGTATACTCCAGAAATGAGGAAGAGCATGCCAATCACCTAAGATTAGCATTACAGACACTCAGAGACCGCTAGTTATTCGCCATGTTCAGCAAGTGCAAATTTTGGTTAAAGTCTATAACTTTCTTAGGTCATGTGGTCTCCGGTGAAGGGATGCAAGTAGACCCTCATAAGATAGCAACAATGACGGATTGGCCCAGACCTACCTCACCTACTGAAATAAGAAGTTTTCTAGGCCTAGAGGGGTAATACCGATGGTTTGTGGAAGGTTTCTCCTCCATAGCATCTCCTATGACTAAGTTAACACAAAAGAAAGTAAAATTTCAGTGGTCGGACGAGTGTGAGAAGAGTTTCCAGGAGTTGAAGACTCGACTCACTACTGCTCCAGTTCTGACCTTGCTAGAAGGAACATATGGATTGAAGGTTTATTTTGATGCTTCCAGAGTTGGACTCGGTTGCGTTCTAATGCAGCGAGGTAAAGTGATAGCCTACGCCTCCAGACATCTCAAAGTTCATGAGAAGAATTATCCAACTCATGAGTTAGAGTTGGCAGCGGTGGTGTTTGCGCTAAAAATATGGAGACATTACTTATATGGAGCTCACATAGGTGTATTTACAGATCATAAGATCTTCAATACATGCTGAGTCAAAAGGATCTAAATCTGCGTCAGAGAAGGTGGTTGGAGTTGCTAAAAGACTATGACATGAGTATACTATATCACCCAGGCAAAGCCAACGTGGTGGCTGATGCCCTAAGCAGAAGGTCGATGGGGAGTGTAGCTCACATTGAGGAAGGAAAGAAGGAGTTAGCGAAGGAAGTTCACAGATTCACCCGGTTAGGGGTGCAACTGGTGGATTCAACTGAAGGTGGGGTGATAGTGCAAAGTGGTTCGGATTCATCCTTGGTAGTTGAAGTTAAGTCCAGACAAGATGAAAATCCAGTTCTACTTAAACTTAAAGAAACGGTTCTCAAAAAGGAGGTTGAGGCTTTCTCCCAAGGGGGAGATGGTGTGCTCCGTTTCCAGGGAAGATTGTGCGTGCCAGAGGTTGGTGAGTTGAGACAATAGATATTGGCTGAGGCACACAACTCGAGATACTCAATTCACCCTGGTGCAACTAAAATGTACCACGACTTGAAGGATATTTACTAGTGGAACGGCATAAAAAGAGACATCGCTGAATTTGTAGCCAAGTGCCCGAACTGCCAGCAAGTTAAGGTGGAACATTAGAGACCAGGAGGTATGACTTAGGATATCAGTATACCCACATGGAAGTAGGAAGAAGTAAACATTGACTTCATTACGGGTCTACCTCGGACTCGTCGGCAACATGATTCAATCTGTGTGATAGTAGATCGGATGACTAAGTCAACACATTTCCTCCTAATCAAGACCACAGATTCAGCTGAGGACTATGCTAGGATTTATATCTGGGAACTGGTTAGACTTCATGGGGTGCCATTATCAATTATCTCAGACAAAGGTACCCAATTCACGTCTCACTTCTAGAAAATCTTTTCAGAGAGGGCTAGGTACCCAGGTCAAGCTCAGCACAACCTTTCACCCGCAGATTGATGGACAAGCTGAGAGGACCATTCAAACCCTAAAAGATATGTTGAGGGCTTGCGTAATCAATTTAAAGGGCAATTGGGATGACCACTTGCCTCTCATTGAGTTCACATACAACAACAGCTACCACTCTAGCATTCAGATGTCCCCGTTTGAGGCATTATATGGTAGGCGGGGCAGATTGGTTTGAGGTTGGTGAAGCTACTTTAATAGGGCCAGACTCAGTTCACGAGGCAATACAGAAAGTTCATCTCATCCAAGAGAGGTTGAAAATAGCTCAGAGCCGTCAAAAATCTTATGCCGATGTGCGGAGAAGAGAGTTGGAGTTTGCAGTTGATGACTGGGTATACTTGAAAATTTCACCCATGAAAGGGGTGATGAGATTTGGGAAAAAGGGAAAGCTCAGTCCAAGATATGTGGGACCCTATAGGATTTTGAGGCAGATTGGTAAGGTAGCCTACGAGTTGGAGTTACCTTCAGAGTTAGCAGCTGTGCACCCAGTCTTCCATATGTCACTACTAAAAAAGTGCATTGGTGATCCAAGTTCAGTGGTGCCTTTGGACAGTGTGGAGATAAAGGATAGTCTCTCTTACAAAGAAGTTCCAATTTAAATCCTTGGCCATCAGGTTCGTAAGCTGAGAAACAAAGAAATCGATTCGGTGAAAGCTTTGTGGAGAAATCAGCTAGTTGAGAGAGCCATATGGGAAGCAGAAGCAGACATGATGGCCAGATACTCTCACTTGTTCTCTCCTAGTTCAGTTTCAGCATCAGGTACTAAATCCCTTCTCAGTACTCTACACGATTTCGTACTCATCAGCTCTATCTAGATTTCCTATGAGCATCCTAGTTGCATCAGCTCTGTTAGTACGGTTAAGTCAATTTGGAGTAAGTTACTCCTTCAGAAAATAGTTCATAGTCTCAATTTTTGAAATCATAGCTCTTTTCCTAGTTTTGGTCTTCATTCGAGGACGAATGATCCCAAGGGGGAGATATTGTAACACCCCAAAACTTTCCTAGATCAAATTCAGACGTCGCATGAAAAATCATAGAAAAACCAGAAAATTTTTCTGTCTCAGACGATCCACACAACGGACCGTTGGTGGAACCAATGGACCATTGTATAGGGTCATGGGTCGCAACAGGCTTCTTTAAATGGGAAACAACGGGACATAAGATGACCTGTTGAACCTAATAACGAGCCATCCTGTCGTCCGTTGAATCCCGAGTTCAGAGGATTATCGGACCTTTCCTCGAGACAACCAGAGGGAACAACGGCCCCTGGTTACTACCAATGAGCCATTGTTACCACCCGACGTCTAGTTCTAGACCTCAGTAGTGTGGACCACGAGTGGATACAACGACCCGTTGGTTCTTCCAACGAGTCATTGTGAGGACTCGTTGTCTCCATGCAGTTTTCCTATATGTTCTAATGGAAGGTGTCAATGGCCCGTCCGTTGTTCCAACAGACCATTGTATCCTCCCGTGGGTCTTTCTAGTGAAGTCTGCTTCAGGAACCAGAACCAACGACAACTTTCAATCGGCTGTTGTTTGAACCAACGACCCATCCTCAGATTTGTTGTTGAGGGTCGGCAGTTTTCAGTTCTTTCTGCCAGGGGTATTTTGGTATTTTTGTAGCCTTTTAACTTGAAACAATGTTGTTTTGGGTTTGTATAAGAGGGAATTAAAGGGTTATAATGATCCTTTCCATTCATTTTTCTCAACTCCCTCAAGAACAGAGTGTGAAACTTCTCTGGAAGCATAGAGCAGGAGCATGGGTTGATTTTCTTCTCAGTTTTCTCAGGGATTTACACCAGGGTTTTTGTTATTTAGGTATGTGGAAATTCAGCAAGGAGATTGTTCTCCCCTTGCGTCCCCCAAAACTCTCTCTCTGTTCACTCTCAGTCCTAGCCCTGAGTTTGCAAATTCGAAATTATTAAGATCGTTCTTGGATTATTTCATGTGGAATCCTATCCTATGTTAATTGTAGCTATTTTCCACCAGTTTGTAACTAAAATTATGCTAGTTCCATCAAATTAGAAGTTCAGCCCTAACTTTTGAAAAGTCAGAAATTAAAATCCCGTTTAAGCTTTGAATTCTTGAGAATTGTTTGCATCTTTCAAACTTTGGGGCTTCTGTAATGATTGTATGTGTGTTAAAACCTTAGTTACACGTATGTTATTCAGGTCCAGTCGAAAAGTCTATATACTTTGTATTTCTCAGAATTGACAGTTCACTTTCAGTCAAAGTACTAGAATATTCAGTGTTAGTCAGAAATGTCAGCTGATCAGTTTGACTCTGGTATTTGCCCGAGGTGTCAGTGTTTCCTCTCAGTTATCAGAATCAGACTTAGAATATAATTTATTTGGTCCACTAGGCGGTCATGACTTTCTATTTATATAGCTGTGACTAGCCCCAGGACCCCAGTTCAGTTATCAGTTTGTTCTTTAGACGGTTACGATGCTTCCAGATAAGCAGATCTAACCAGTCTTAGAACTCAGTTTCCAAATATGGTCCTATAAGATGCTCAAGGAACTCTCAGACAGTATCCCTAGGTCAATTATAGTCTTGGGCCCCAGTATCGAGCTATCCGCTTGTCAGTAGTCATCGTGATGGAATTATCCAGTAGGAGTAGGACTTAGCACCGAGGGCCGGGGTTCCAGCGCACCCAGGTTCCAGAACTACGTTGCCACCGTAAGTTATATTTACTTGGCCTTTTGGCCCCCCTCTGATAGTGATTCTCATAGTCCATGCCTTTATACCCTGGAAAGGTATATTGGGTCCTACCAGTGGGGTGTATACATTGGACTCCACGTTTAGCTCACTTGGTTATATTTCGGTTATAGTCTCTCCCACTAGTTAGTTTAGCTCATTCTCAGATTTGTCAGTTCAGTTTAGTTCAGATCAGTTTAGTGCAGTATCTCAATATCAGTATTTCAGACGTAGGGCATGTTTGTGTCCATCAGGTAGAGTCATTTTTGACCATATTAGTTATATTCCAGTTGTATCAGTTTTTAGTATTTTCAGTTGGTCATTTCATGTCATTTCAGTTCAGTTACTAGTTCTTTCATGTTATTTATGTTTCTCTCACTTACTCAGTACATTCAAAGACTGACGCATACTTTTACGTTGTATCATTTCTTGATACAGCCGTAGGTTCTCAGTCCCAGCACCGTTCGCCGATTACATTTGGGTCTCTCTATCATCAGCAGTAGTGTGAATCCTCATATTCTGAGGGCACATTTTATTTATTTCGGTTTCTTCATTGTTTCCAGCTAGACTTAGAGTTAGATGGGGGCTTGTCCCAGCAACTCCTTAGTTAGATGGCTTTCAGGTCAGACTTGATTTCAGATTTTTCAGATATTTCAAATCTCTATGTTTAGTCTTTAATTTTTCATAAATGCTATTATGTATTATTTTAAATTTCCGCTGTACATGTTTACTCATAATACCATTGTATGATAGACCAGGGGTTGACTTGGGGTCACCCGTGACTTCAAGTATCATGTTACGTCCAGGGTATAGGCTTGGGGCGTGATCCATATAGTCTCCAAGGGGATTAAGGTGGATCCACATAAGGTGGAAGCAGTTTGAAATTGGGCTAGGCCTACTATAGTGACAGAGGTTCAGAGTTTTTTGGTTGGCCAACTATTACCATTGATTTCTGAAGGGATTTGCGGCCATTGCCTCTTGGTTGACAAGACTGACCCAAAAGGACGTGCCATTCCAATGATCTGAAGAATGTGTAGAGAGCTTTCATAATCTTAAACTCTTACCAACCACGGCAAGTATTCTGGCACTATCAGTAGAAGGTAAAGATTTTGTAGTCTATTGTGATGCCTCATGGTTTGGGTTGGGTGCTGTGTTAATACAAGAAGAATAGGTCATTGGTTATGCTTTGAGATAGATAAAGGTGCATGAGAAGAACTACCCTACACATGATCTAGAATTGGAAGCATGGTATTCACCTAAAAATCTTGAGGCATTACTTGTATGGGGCCCATTGTGGGGGTGTTCAAGGACCATCGCAGCTTGCAGTATGTGTTCTCCTAGAAAGATCTCAGTCTGAGATAGTGGAGATGGATGGAACTGCTTAAGGACTATGATTTCACAATTCTATATCATCCAGGGAAGTTAAATGTGGTGGCAGATGCCTTCAGCCGGAAAGTAGTGAGCATGGTCAATTTGTCTTGTTTGGAAGCTACCCGACGCCCGATGGCCGGGGAAGTTTGGACACTTGCTAACAACCTAGTAAGACTCACGTTGGCAGAGATAGAGGGATACTAGCTAGTCTAGAGGCTAGGTCATTGCTTCTAGAAGAAGTGAAATATAGGTAGTTTGAGGATGCAAGACTGAGTAAGATTCGTGATCAAGTCTTATGAAGGGAAGAAAAGGAGGCGACGTTAGATGATGAATGGACCTTGAGTATAAGGGGGCATGTCTGTGTTCCTTGGGTTAGGGATCTAATCAAAACCATTATGTCAAAAGCTCACAACTCGAGGTACTCTATTCATCCTGGGGTTACTAAAATGTATCATGACCTGAAGCGACACTATTAGTGGAGCATAATGAAGAGGGACATTGTTGAGCATGTCGCCCAGTACCTAAACTGTTAGCAGGTGAAATATAAGGGTTAGAAGCCTAGGGGAGTACTCCAGAGAATGCCCATCCCATAGTGGAAGTGGGACCGAATAGCGATGGACTTCGTGGTTGGCATTCCAAAGACGTTAGGGAAGTTTGACTCCATTTGGGTTATTGTTGATAGAATGACTAAATTTTCCTATTTCTTGCCCGTGTAGGTGACTTACAATGTGGAGAATCTGGCCAAACTATATGTGAAAAAGGTGATTCAGTTGCATGGGGTGCCAGTCTCAATCGTCTCCGACAGGGGTACATAGTTCACATCCCATTTTTGTAGGACCTTGCAGGATAAACTAGGTATCACGTTGGATTTGAGCATGGCATTTCACCATAGATAGATGGACAGTCGAAGAGGACAATTTAAGTGTTGGAGTATATGTTCGAGCCTATGTGATCAACTTCGGTAGCCAGTGGGATAAGTTTCTACCTTTGAAAAAATTTGCTTATAATAATAGCTATTAGTTAAGCATTAGCATGGCGCCATTTGAAGCTCTATATGGAAGAAAATGCAGATCCCCAATCGGCTGGTTCGACGTGTTCGAGGTAAGACTTTGGGGTTCTAACTTTCTTAAAGAGTCCTTGAAAAAGGTTAGGGTGATTCGGGAATGACTGGTGGCTACTCAAAGCAAGGCAGAAGCAGTATGCAGACAAAAAGGTGAGGGATATAGAGTTCATGGTGGGAGAGCAAGTGTTGCTCAAGGTCTCCCCCATGAAGGGAGTGATGAGATTTGGAGAGTGGGGCTAGCATAGCCTGGGGTACATTAGGACATTCGAGGTTCTTCAGCATGTGGGAGAGGGATCTTATGAACTGGCTCTACTGCTAGGGTTGTCAAGAGTACATCCGACATTTTACGTCTCCATGTTGAAGAAATACCATGGGGATTGGTCTTACATAATCCAAAAGGATTTAGTGCTACTTGATGAAAACCTGTCTTATGAGGAGGAGTTGATGGCTATATTAGATTGGGAGGTCCGCAAGTTAAGATCGAAAGAGATTGCAACTGTAAAGGTCTAGTGGAAGAATCATCCCATAGAGGAAGCCACTTAGGAGACTGAGGCCGACATATGGGACATGTTCGGTACGTTTGTTGGGGTTGTAAAACCGACACGCAAGTGCACGTGGTCGAACAAGTAGTAAGTGGCTTTAGTAAGCCAAGTATCGATCCCACAGAGACTTGGGTTAAGTGCAATCTGCTCAAGTATACTATATTTTTACTTCTAAATATGCTGACAACTAAATAACCAAAAATTGAATAATTTGTTTTATAAATTTTATACTAAACTACAAACAATTATCTACTTTGAATTTGGACTATGGATAAAAGCATGCCGAGGTTGAAGAACATGTAATGAAACTGATTATCATCATAAATTGGTTAATCTTTTCTTCCAGTTGCTAGCCAAGAACAATTGCCAAGAGATTAAAACTCTCGTATTTAATCTCACTTAAGAATCATGAACCATCCGTCTACATTTCTGTGATCAAATGCAATTCATGTTCTAGCCATACAATTCCGGTTCCTAAATTGACTAATACGGCTTTCAAGTATATTTCTATCAGGAAAGCACATCAAAACTCAATTTTCCCAAATCAAGTAAAGAACAATATCCTATTAATTCACAACTTTCCAATTTCGTGCTCTCTCGAGTGAAATCGGACTTTTTAGATGTACATTAATGTAGGCCACACACCAATGCAGTAAGAACAAGAATTAATAGAACAACATGGAAGAAAAAGATGAAAAACCATATAATCAATAATCAAAATTCATCACAAGTGTTCATAACCTCAGCAAGGAAGGGAATTAGCCACTCATTTGTGGATTAATCATCATAAAACAAGTGTTAATCATACAAACAATTGAATTAGAGAAGAAAGAAAGAGAGAAAAAAGAAAGAGAGAAAAAACCCTGAACTTTTCGTCCCTCAACTGCCTGTAACCCACGTCCTTGCTCCACCACGTCTGAATTATGAAAAATACACTTAAGTGTTCTATTTATACTAGTGGGAATTTTTCCCGGAATAATGAGCAACGTGTCATGGAGTGCATCGCGGAGCACTGCCTCCGTGATACACCGTGAACGCGGACCCTCACTGGAATTGGGGGTCCGGGAAATCAAACACCAACGTGGCACGGCGTGCAACGCGGAGGCTAGCCACCGTGCCACGGAGCAGTCGCGAACCTCCACTGGAAATTGATGAATTTTCACCCTCCAGGCAGAATGCCTCCGCGATGGCAGCGTGACATGGCTCCATCGCGGAGCCCCTTTAATTTGTGCAGTCCAATGCCTTGTCCCTTGCTCGGGTCCAAGTCCAACTCCGATATCATCCAACATGCATTTTAGCTTCCCGAAATCACATTTTACCTACAAAACAATGCTAATCATGTTGGTTAGTATAAATTCACATTTTATTACCAATTACATGAAAATGTATACGCATTGCTAGATAAACAAGGCGAAAATGGTACTTTTGAGTATCACTTGGGCATATAAATCTGCCCAAGATCACTTACCCCACACTTAAATCCTTGTTCGTCCTCGAACAACAAACATACAATTCATGCAATTTACATCCCAACCTTCGCTACTATGGTGCGACAATTTAAGCTACGGTCATACCGATCATTCAATATTGCGAATCATCAAGAAAACATGCATGGTCTTAACAATGCAATGACCTTCAATACATTAAGACTTCCTAGACTTTAAGAATCGACTCTCGATATCGGCAAACTCATGCAAATCAGCTAATCAAGATATCCGACACGAAATCAGTCTTTCCTCAAGCATGTGCCCTCACAACTCAAGAGACTCTTCCCCTTTTTGCTCATGTGACACACAAACATACAAGTAGGGGCATGTAAAAACAATTTCACTCTCTCTCCCAAAAGAATTCACATGCATCATGTCATGACCCATAAGCTTGCCCTTAGTGTATTACTCCACTAATATAAATAAATGCAATGTAAGATCCCATAGGACTTTAATGGGTTGTAATGAAAGCTATGGAACTAGTATATATTGAATTAGCCAATAATAACCACTAGCATCCTTAAGCGCCTTTGCAACACATTCCCATCAACTCATGGACATTGTTTCTCTCTTTTCTTTTTTCATCATCCCATTCTTGATGATTTACTTTAGTATGGCCCATTTCATTCAGCACACTTGACACAATAACAAAGGTTATTCATGCACCTTCATTATCGTCTATTTATAGCAAGTGCACCTTCAACCTTTTCTTTTCTTTCCTCACTCTGCTTTTCTTTTTCTTTTCATTCTCACTCTTTGACACTTTGGGAACATTATTTTCTCTTCTTAAGCGCTTAAGAGTTTTGTATAGATTTTACGGCTAATGAAAATAAAGAATTAAGCTCGGTTTATACTTTTTGGACAAAAGAAAGAAATAATCGGCTAACGGCTCAAAGGGCTGACTAGGGTATACAATCACAGAAAGGGGGAGTATGACAAGAAAATTAGAAACTCTCGGTTAAAACAAAGAAATGCCTACATCCTTTCCAACAATACACCTCCTTCATTTCGTTTTGTACACACACCAGACAAGTTCTAGACACTTCCCAATAGCATGGAATAACAATACCTCACTTCACACTTTATGCACATGCTCGATTCAAGATGTATTCACACACTCTTCAATCAGCTAATTACATGAATTCAAACATTAAGCCTCAGTCACACCGAATCAAACTCTACCGCCTAGGTATATCAACATATTTACAAGATTGCATGCTTTTATACGAATCACCTTTGCATTTTGAATATCAGGTACAACATGCAACCAAAATTTCGCAACCATATAGTAACTACAGGTTCTGGGATGCAATCCACCAAAGAAAAAACTGAAAAATAATTGGACAAAAACTACTCCTACCGACTACATTTCCCTTAAGACGGTCGTCATCCATCCATTATAGGGAACAGTCACTACTTAAGACGTCGGTTCAATGGGACCATTCTCGGTAAAAGAACCGAAAACAAACGCCGAGAAACTCAAAATTAAAAAATTTGAAAAATTTGCAAAATATCGATCATTTCGATAGCAAAAGAAAAATTTATGTACAAAATATTTTAAAGAAATTTTAAAAAAAATTATCGATCATTTCGATAAACAAAAATATTTACAGAATCAGAATCAGCTAGCAACCATTCAACAACACACAACAATTTCACAAATATTTACAAATACAGAACAATTTGAAAATTCACAAACACAGGGACACACAACATACAAAAATACAGAGGAGAACATACAAACAAAACAGCCCAGCCCAGCACCTAACTACTCCCACCCCACACTTAAACCGAACACTGTCCCCAGTGTTCACAAAAATTAAATAGCACAAAATCGGGTGGTGGAACTCCCTGATCAGTCAAAGTATTCCACTTCTTCATCAGGTGCTGCTGCCTCATCTCCCATGTCCGAGTTGCCTCCGTCGTCGTCATCAGACTCCACATCGGAGTCCTCCCGACGTGTCTCCTCGTCCGTGGGGACATCATCGTCTGTGGGCTCTACAAAGGCTGGCCCCACTCGGCATAGAGCCCTGGCGTTTTCGCCAAACGGGTAATCTAGCTCGAGCTGCCATAGCTCCTCCTCCGTGGCTGGTCTCCCACCTATCCTGAGCTGGAGCATTTGCATCCCATACATCCGCGCCATGTACTGGTCATCACGAGCATGTCGCTCGCCAAGTGTCAGCACTGGCCCGTGGGTGGTGTTGGGAGCCTTAGTTTTGGTCACATCCAAGGCCCGCCGCTCCAACTGCGGGATATAATCCAAAGCCTCCTCCTCGATGTCGAGGCCTCTGAGAAAGGTGGTGAGTAGTCCACCGAAACCATACCTGTGGCCCTGGTGCAATCGGGCTCTCTTCATGGCGGATATAATGACCGCCCCGGCATTTATCTCCAGCCCTTTCATCAGGGCGTACACCAGGCAAACACGGTCCCGGGTCACATCAGTCATGTGTACCCCCGGGATTAACCATGAGCAGACTATCTTTAGCCAGATTCGGGCTTCCCTGTTCATTTGAGAATATGGCAGAGTCTGGTGGTAGCCCCTTTCTTTGTGTCTGCTCCATCTAGCTGTGGATCGAGCCCCACACAGTGTGCGTCTGATGTCGGCATACGGTGGGGTAATGTTCAGCTGGCGGAGAACGTGGGCGTCTGTGTCCCGCGCTCCAATGATGGCATTGAGTTGGTGGGGTTCCAGAGTGACTATCTGCCCTCTGATCTTGATGGTGTGGCTTCTGATTGACGGGTTCCAATTTGCATAGAACTCCCGGACCAAGTGCAGGTTGCATTCCTTGGGCTCCTGAAATATGAAACCTAGCCCAGCTGCCTCGATTCGGTGAACCATTCTGGGGAACTCCTGTGCTAATGCCTCCCGTGCTATATGCTCCTCGGGGAAATATTTGTTCTCTTTGTTCTTGGCATACCACTTTTTCCCCTCGTCAGTCACCCATCTCATTCCGTATTGGCGGCGCTGGCCGTGTGGAACTACTGGTGCAACTGGGACTGCTGTGCCCAGTCTGAGTCTTTTCCTTCCGGTGCCTGAAGTTGATGCACCCTTCCCTTTATCTTGCCTGCTTGCCATTTTGCCTGTCAACACAAGTAAACAAGCTCAATGTCAAGCTAAATGAATATTAACTTTGGCTATGGTCGGGTTACGCTAAATTTACCCCACACTTAGTCCTTAGCTACAGTTACGATACTACGGCAAGAATAACTTTATTTACACCGAACAACCAACTATACAATCATGCTTAGTGCGTTCAAACGAAAATTCGACGGTATAACTTCTGCGTACTACTCAGACTTCGTACAGCTAATCACAATCACTACCATCGCTAGCATTTTGACCATCACACTTAGCAAAGAAAAACAACGAAACAAAAACAACAACAAAAATTCTATACACATGAACCTATACAACCAACCAAATTTGAAAAAATTTCAACATTTCCCCTAAACCCGAGAATTCATCGTCAATTAACATTCAAACAATTTTTTTACAACGACTCACCTCATTTAACAAGTACACCCCGGCATAGAATTCACGAATTCAACACATTACCAACTTCAAATTCAACAACAAGCCCTAGAATTGATTTCTTCCATCAAATTCGAATAATTTATGCACTCAACAAGTTCAAACAATCAAAACGATAATCCGAACATTTATCAATCAACAAATAACTCGAATTCATGCTTAATTTCGACTTAGGGCGATTTATCCCACCTCCCATGCTTAATTTCGAATAAAATCGACAAAAACTTGAGAGAGAATCGGAAAACATACCTTGTAGTTGAATAAGCGAAGCAAACTTGGTAATTTGTTGCCTTAAGCCGTGGCACGTTGATGGGAGAGGGGTTTTGGGACGTTTGGTCGCGGGGGAAAATGAAAATGAGGGGAAAAGGGGAGTTTTCGGGGTTTAAAAAGTAGACAAACACGCGGGTCACCCGACAACCCAGTGTGACCCATCACAATTTACACGGCAACGTGTCACGGAGTGCATCGCGGTGCACTGCCTCCGTGACACAGAGCCATCACGATAGCTTTCTGGAAATTTTAAAATTTCCGGATTATACCTCAACGTGTCACGGAGGGTAACGCGGAGGTCCTCCTCCGTGACACGGAGCTATCGCCCCAGCTCACTGTCTTCTACATTTTATTAATTTTTCATACCTCGCCTTTTCCTTCACGATTCCGTGCACATTTTTCTCTGTTTGACCTGAAAATCATCTCACTAAATAAAATTGGTTAGCATAATAGGTTTCACCTAACTAACAATAAAAAATACTAACTAAAATGAAAAAATTTGTAATAAATCAAGAAAAAGAAAAAGTAAAATCTATTTACACTTTACACAATGAAAGAAAAGAATTTTCACGGGTTGCCTCCCGTGCAGCGCCTGGTTTACCGTCTCGCCTCGATGTCATTTAAGCTCAATTGTCCGCTAGGGTGATGGACGATTTCTCACGATTACTGTCCTCCCCCCAGTAGTGCTTACACCTATCCGGTGGTCTTCCCATTAACTCTCGGGAATCATTCATCTGCTTAGCATTACCATGATCAATTACATTGATTACCGAGAGTTCTTCATGCACCATCGGGAGCTTGGGTGCTTTATACACATCGAACACCTCTACCTTGTCGTGTGCTCGCATTGTCAGTTGCCCCGCAGCTACGTCGATTAATGCTTTCCAGGTTGCCAAGAAGGGTCATCCCAAAATAAATGGGACTTCCGCGTCTGGTTCAAAATCCAGAACAATAAAATCTATCGGGAAAATTAGGGAGCCAACTTGCACTAGAACATCCTCAACAATGCCATCCGGCCTAGCTAAGGATCGATCCGCCAACTGCAAGATTACGGTTGTAGGTCTAGGACTCCCTAGACCCAACTTTCTGAATACCGAAGATGGCATCAGATTTATGCTCGCTCCCAGGTCACACAATCCACGAGCTCGGATGCTCTGCCCAATAGTAAGCTGGATAGTAAAACTCCCAGGGTCTTTTAACTTCGTGGGCAGTCTGTTTTGGATCCGGGAAGTGCACTCCTCCGTTAAAGCCACCGTGGCATACTCAGTCAACCGACTTTTGTTTGCCACGATGTCTTTTATGTATTTAGCATATTTAGGCACTCCCTGTAAGACATCAACAAGAGGTAAGTTAACATGTACCTGTTTAAGCACCTCCATGAATTTCTTGAAACACGCCTCCTCCTTGTGTTTCTTAAGTCGTTGAGGGAACGGGGGTGGAGGTCTTTCTGATTCAGCTTCTTTGGTCTTCCCCCTTTCCGAACTTTGCTCCCCCTCAACTTTTGCTGATCCCGAGTGTTGAGGTGGTCTTTCTGGTTCCACCTCCTTCAGCTGCAAACCACTCCTTGTTGTCACTGCATTTACCTGCTTCGGATTCGGATCCGTGTCGCTCGGCAGTCCTCCTCTGGGCCTTGTATTTTGGGCACTAGCAAATTGCCCAAATTGATACTCAAGAGCCTTGGTTGCTAACTGGTTATTTTTCACTTCGGCTGCCAATTTAACATAGTCAGCCTGCAATTGCTCTTGGTTAGCGATCATGGTCTTGAACATCTTCTCAATGCTGGGTGATGGTGGTGGAGGAGGTGCATTGTTATTTCTGAATTGAGATTGGTAGTTCTGTTGCCCTCCTTGATTCCTCTGCACACCCTGACCCGAACTTTGGCCTTGATGGTTGTTGCTACCCCATGAAAAATTTGGATGGTTTCTCCAATTTGAATTGTAGCTACTCCCATACTGCTGATGATTTCTTTGTGCATTCCCCACAAAGTTTACCGAGTCAGGATTGGCTCCACAGCACTCAGCTGAGTGCTCACTGCTTCCACACACTTCACACCACAATTTCTGGACTGCATTAACTGGAGCTGAAGGCTGGTTCAATGCCATGTTGCTGAAGTGGTTGTTCAATTGATTTTGCAAGGCAGCTATATGTGCAGCGATAGCTGTAAATCCATCCACTTCAAGCACTCCTGCTGCTTTCCTTATTCCACCTCGTGATGAATCAGCATTCCATTTTGGATTGCCCTGTGAAATCCGGTTTAGCAAGGTGTACAACTCCTCATAAGTCTTTTCTAGCGCTTGCCCTCCAGCTGCTGAATCTAGCAAAATTTTGGTGTGGGGTTCCAAACCCTCAATAAATGTGTGCACCAACACCTCATTGGACTGATGATGATGAGGACAGTCCCGCAACATGGATTTAAATCTCTCCCAGGCTTGATATAAATTTTCTCCCTCCCTCTATTTGAAACTTAGAATTTGACTTCTAAGTCTTGCTGTTTTACCAGAGGGAAAAACCTTATCAAGAACTTTCGTGCAAGATCATCCCACGTTGAAATAGAATTTGGTGGCTCAGCTTTCAACCACCTCTTGGCTTCTCCGAGTAATGAGAATGGAAATAATGTAAGCCGAACATTATCAGGTGACACTCCAGCGGGTATATAAGTGTCACTTATCTCCAAAAAGTTTTGGAGATGCTGTTGTGGGTCTTCATGAGGGAGACCGGTAAATTGCCCGCTTGTTTGCAACAGTTGCACCATATTTTGCTTGAGTTCAAATCTCCCTCCAGGCTCTGGTTTGCGGATACTGGATGTAACATTGTTGGCATGTGGGATTGCCACCTCGCAAACCGGCCTTGCTGCTGCTTCTTCGGGCACTAACACTGCCCTTACTACCGGTGGATTTTGTTGCTCCATAATGGTCTGTCTGAGCAACTGCAGCTTCCTTTGTAGAGCTTCTCTCCGTTTACTGTGAAATATACGTTCAGGCTCTATATAAGATTCCACCAGCTCTTTGTCTCTTGCCAGTGTTCACAGCAATTAAGTCTGCAAAATACAAGCTAAGACCAAGTTGTCAACACTTAAGAAAAGAAAATAAAAATATAGTAAAATTAACACTTGATACAAATTCACCAATTGCCAAGTCCCCGGCAACGGTGCCAAAAACTTGTTCGGTACGTTTGTTGGGGTTATAAAACCGACACGCAAGTGCACGTGGTCGAACAAGTAGTAAGTGGCTTTAGTAAGCCAAGTATCGATCCCACAGAGACTTGGGTTAAGTGCAATCTGCTCAAGTATACTATATTTTTACTTCTAAATATGCTGACAACTAAATAACCAAAAATTGAATAATTTGTTTTATAAATTTTATACTAAACTACAAACAATTATCTACTTTGAATTTGGACTATGGATAAAAGCATGCCGAGGTTGAAGAACATGTAATGAAACTGATTATCATCATAAATTAGTTAATATTTTCTTCCAGTTGCTAGCCAAGAACAATTGCCAAGAGATTAAAACTCTCGTATTTAATCTCACTTAAGAATCATGAACCATCCGTCCACATTTCTGTGATCAAATGCAATTCATGTTCTAGCCATACAATTCCGGTTCCTAAATTGACTAATACGGCTTTCAAGTATATTTCTATCAGGAAAGCACATCAAAACTCAATTTTCCCAAATCAAGTAAAGAACAATATCCTATTAATTCACAACTTTCCAATTTCGTGCTCTCTCGAGTGAAATCGGACTTTTTAGATGTACATTAATGTAGGCCACACACCAATGCAGTAAGAACAAGAATTAATAGAACAACATGGAAGAAAAAGATGAAAAACCATATAATCAATAATCAAAATTCATCACAAGTGTTCATAACCTCAGCAAGGAAGAGAATTAGCCACTCATTTGTGGATTAATCATCCTAAAACAAGTGTTAATCATACAAACAATTGAATTAGAGAAGAAAGAAAGAAAGAGAGAAAAAACCGTGAACTTTTCGTCCCTCAACTGCCTGTAACCCACGTCCTTGCTCCACCAAGTCTGAATTATGAAAAATACACTTAAGTGTTCTATTTATACTAGTGGGAATTTTTCCCGGAATAATGAGCAACGTGTCACGGAGTGCATCGCGGAGCACTGCCTCCGTGATACGCCGTGAACGCGGACCCTCACTGGAATTGGGGGTCCGGGAAATCAAACACCAACGTGGCACGGCGTGCAACGCGGAGGCTAGCCACCGTGCCACGGAGCAGTCGCGAACCTCCACTGGAAATTGATGAATTTTCACCCTCCAGGCTGAATGCCTCCGCGATGGTAGCGTGACACGGCTCCATCACGGAGCCCCTTTAATTTGTGCAGTCCAATGCCTTGTCCCTTGCTCGGGTCCAAGTCCAACTCCGATATCATCCAACATGCATTTTAGCTTCCCGAAATCACATTTTACCTACAAAACAATGCTAATCATGTTGGTTAGTATAAATTCACATTTTATTACCAATTACATGAAAATGTATACGCATTGCTAGATAAACAAGGCGAAAATGGTACTTTTGAGTATCACTTGGGCATATAAATCTGCCCAAGATCAGGACAAATACCCCCAAATATTCATAGAATCTGGTATGTCTTTTTTCTTGATTTTTTAGGTTGTTTAAGGATGAATGGTACTTTAATTGGTATCTGATGTAATAATATGTCCGTCGTTACGAGAGGAGAGGGGGAATAAGTCTGGAACACCCTCTTTTTGCCTAGGTTGTTGGTGGAAAGGTGTTGGGTGAGTGTTAGTTAAAACTTGAGATTAAGGATTGGTCTATGTGCAAAGAATGGGAGATACTGGTTACTGGGGGACTACTGCAGCATGGAGAAAACTGCTGCAGCGAGCTTGTTGCCATGGTTGTAAGTCTGCCGTAACGGATAAGGAAAGTAACCATTGGATCCGTTGTGGTGGTGTCCTGACTGCAATAGCAGGTTCACTGCAATGGAAATGAGACTGCTGTAGTGGACGACGGGAGGTATTAAATGGGATTTTAGGGGTTTTATCCCATTATTCTAAGGCATAAACTTTTAGAAGTTAAGCGCGATTTTCCCAAGGGCAGAGCAATTCTCTTTCCCAAGGTAAGAATTTTGGCTTCTTCCTTCTATTTTTGATTCCCTAACATCATTAAATCAAGGGAGGGACCTCTAATGGTGGACTTCTTAATTGAATAACCCTAGACTGGTGAAACTAGGGCTGATTAATGGAGAACTAGTAGGTGTTGGTCCCTAGGTCTAGAAAGGAGTAATGAACACTTCTTAGGAAATTGTGAATTCATGTGCATAAGGTTAGGGTAATTGAGACCTATAGTTTGATAAAGTAAGACAATTAGCCCTAGTAACTCCTAATGAGGAGTTAAGAAGTGGAAGCTCCATGACATAAGGTAGAAATGATTGTTATGTGAATAGAGTGTGATGAGTTTCTTGGTGGGTAGAGATTGAGACTGTGTTACCGTGTATAATTGGGGAGCTTAAATTTTCAAGACCCTTATTTTGAAGATTAAATAATATACTCTTCTATAACTGTTGTGGTAGATGTTGAACTTTTGAGGCGTTGAGGAAAGACAAGGCTCTAGCATAGTAATTAGCATTGGAATCCTCCAATCGAGGTAGGTTATGATTTCATAAGGAGTTATACTTTATATAATGACTTGTATGTGTGTGGAATGATAGTGTTCTTGGTTGGTCCTCAAACACTAGTTTTTGTTAATAATTCGCATATTAATTTCAATAGATGAAGTGAACTTGATTTGATGTCGTCAGTATGTGGTGTGGAATTTGATTTTTTGAGGTGTTATATGTGTTCCTTTGTTTTGTGAAAAAAGTGAGCAAGGAGTGGTAAATATAATCCAGTTGATGGAGTAAGATGAGGCCTCCTAAAAGTTGTGTCAATTGACTTAGTAATAATATACCGATTGATGAGAATGAAAGTGGATAACATGTTTTGTCTAGAGATGAGTGGCTCATGCTTTAGGGAAGCATTCGAGCGAGCGATTATTATAAAGTTCCTCATGTTCGAGGGGAGCATCCGAACAAGCAGATGAGTAGGAGCGCGTACCACGCCGGTACAGTACATGAATTTCTGGAGCCCCTGTCGGTCATGACTGGTAGGGCAGAAATAAGATCCTCTGGTATATGTGTACAGTGATGTTCAATTTTGAGTTTTCATGGTGATGTGATGGAGGTGTGTGCCCAACGTATCACAAATGTTATGATACCAAACTAGAGCCCTAAGAATAAAGAATGGTTCAAAATTATGAGAATCCAATGAAACCTAAATCCTTGATTGTGTAGGTCTTGTGTATTAGTAATGTTTATGTGCTTGTATAACTTGTCATTGTTGTAAAGTCATGCCAGAGTCCTTGATGAATTGAGGGATTGGTGGTAAGGGAGCCATTGCATACTTTATGTGGTTAGTGGTATATTAATTATTGGATTTACGGCTATGTATAACTTGTGTGGATTTAATGACTTTAATGTTAAGATTGGTTAAAAGGGGAATTGCAAGTGTTGAGTTGAGTCGAGTTACTGCCAAGGCAGTACCATTGCAGCGATACTTTTACCGTTGTGGCAAGATCATTGCAGCTGTCAAGCACCACTGTAGTGAGGCCTAATCCAGTGAGCAAGCCAGCTGAACACCTTACACTGATTGATTTTAGAATGATTACTAATTAACAAAATTGTGTTGTGGTATTTGTATATTGTTATTTCACAGTATATACGTTATTATTTAAAGTTTGCTGATGATGCCTACCAATACATTGCGTCGTACTGATGCTACTCATACACTTCTTTTTGAGTGCAGACCTTGATCTAGGGAGTTCATCTCGATCATATCTGTACAACAACATATATATATTAGAAGGTGAGCAGATTCAGATGTGCTGCTATGATTCTACGCAGAAAATGTCTTTTATTTAGACATTGGCTTATGATTTTCTTAATTTACTCCTCTTTACACTATGTTAGGTAGATGTCCTCATGTACAATGAACTATAGGTTCTAGGGGTTGTAATAGAAACATTTGGTGTTTATTTTCCTTTCATTTATTTAAGGCTTACGGTATTTATCGTTTTAATGTGATTTATCTGTATTGCCGTAGAGAGTGGATAATTAGTTGGGGATTCATTGGTTCGCCCACCAGAGGGGATAGTGTGGATGCCAATTATGGCCACTTGGATCGTTACATAAAATGAGTAATTTTACTCTATGTATATCAACTAGAATTTAGGAATCACTTTGGTGATTAAGGATTTTATCGAGCTTGATATGTTTGATGGAATCAATTTCATTTGTTGTAAGGATAAGATGGTGGTTTTCTCACTGCTTTGAAAATTTATCGTGTTTTGAATCCTGCAATCACAATAATTCATGTAATGATCCTCATAGTAGTTTTGTAAATTTTATATATTTTTTTCTATTTTAACCTTTACCTTAGTTTATATATGTCAGTTATTACTTTCGGAGATAAGTGACATAGTTCCTGAGGGACTCGACTGTGATTTGGGCGCTTGGATTGATTTCTAGTTAAGTTAAAGAATATGTTATTAAGGATTAATATTTGGTTAAGATGACCTTGTATCAGTGATTTGGTATTTTCAATAGGTTTGGAACATGTTTTATGATTGATTTGTATATTTGGTTTGTATTTGGGAGATTCCAGATGAGTTTCAGATACTTGATTAGCATTCAAGTTGAATTTAAAGTTCATTATTAATTTGAAAGTTTGAATATGTCCGTATTATTATTTAGGACTCATAGGAACAGGAACCATTGAATTTGAGGTCGTATGAGGGATTTAGGGTCAATTTAATTTGAAAAAGAGACTGCTGGTGCAAAAAGAAAAATTGCAAGACCTTTAGTGATAAAATTTGAATATTTACTGACAAAATTGGACTTTTAAAAGACCATATCTGTACAGATTTAATTCTCTATTTCGAACTAGAATTTTCTTTTACAATTTTGAAAGTTAGTAAACTGCGACAAAGATGTATTTGTTAGAATATGAGTTCAAAAAGGATTCCAAGAAGTTAATTCCCCATACATCGAATAACTCCACTTTAAGTATTTGTGTCATGGGAAGTTTGTGCCTTCTTGAAATGCCACCATGTCGTTGGCATTGCTCACAAGCCTTCATAAAGTTATGAACATCTTGATATAGTGTGGGCCAATAATACCCACTTTTAAGAACCTTTCCGCTATTCTCTTTCTACTATGGTGACCCCTAATAGATGATGAATGGCACACTTCTAATATGGGAATTATTTCAACCTCGGGAATACACCTTCGAATAATATTGTCGACATACACCCTAAAGAGGAATGGTTCATCCCAATAGAATCTCTGTACATCATGTAGGAACTTTTTTTTTTTGTGGAAATTCAAATTATCTTGCATCAAATCACTTACAAGAAAGTTAGCAATGTCGGCGTACCATGGCCCTAGATCACGAAAGGCCACGAACACTTGCTGATCCGGGAATACCTCATTTATCTCTATTTTACCTTTAGGTCTTTCACCCTCCTCAAGTCTTGATAAGTGGTCCTCCACATGGTACTCACATCCTTTTCCATCTTTAATTTTAATATCAAACTCTTGGAGAAAAACCTCCCATCTAATCAATCTTGGCTTAACATATTTCTTGGCCATGAGATATCAAATTGCAACATGGTCAATGTGGACTATAACACTAGTCCAAAATAAGTAAATTTGAAATTTCTCAAAAGAATATACTTAATAATTCATTCGGGCATTGTTTAGAGTTTTGCTTGCATAGTAAATGAGATGAAAAATCTTCTCGTGCCTTTGACCTAGCATAGACCCCAAGGCTATCTCGCTTGTGTCACACATGAGTTGGATGGGCTTTGACCAATCCAGAGAAACAATATTCAGATTCGAGGTGAGCTTATCCTTCAAACACTTAAATTCCCTAAAACATGTAACATCAAAAATAAATTTGGATTCTTTCTTCAACAATTTGCACATGGGGTTGGCCGCCTTGGAGAAATATTTAATGAATCGCCAACAGAATCTGACATGTCCACGAGAGCTCTAAACACCTTTTATGCTAATAGAAGGTGGCAACTAGAAAATGAATTTAATCTTGGCTTGATCAATTTCAATACCTTTCTCCAATATTTTGTGCCCTAACACAATGTCTTCCTTCACCATGAAGTGACATTTCTTCTAATTCAACACCAAGTGGGTTTCTTCACATCTCTTCAAAACAAGACCCAAGTTCTCCAAACAGTCTTAAGAAGAATCCCCTACCACAAATAAGTCATCCATAATATTTTAATGGACTCCTCAACTATATTGAAGAATATGGCCATCATGCAATGTTAGAAAGTGGCGGAGGTATTGCATAACCCAAATAGCATCCTCTTGAAAGTAAATGTCCATATGAACAAGTGAAGGTTGTCTTTTATTGGTCCTTCGGTGCAATTGTGATTTCGTTGTAACCCAAATATCCATCTAAAAAGCAATAAAATGCTCCCATCAAGCCGATCAAGTATTTGGTCCATGAAAGGAATCGAGAAATGACCTTTCTTGGTATATTGGTTGATCTTATGATAGTCCATCATACTCTCCATCTAGTGATGGTTCATATTAGGATCATCTCATTTCTTGCATTTGGGACCACACTTATGCCACCTTTCTTCGAAACACATTATGCGGAACTAATCCATGGACTATTGAATATGGGGTATACAATATCGACATTCAACCACTTAATGATCTGCTTCTTGACTACTTCTTGTATGGGAATATTCAATCTATATTAGTGCTCAATACTTGGAATTCAATCCTCTTCAAGTTGAATTTAGTGAGTGAAAAATACTTGGAGGTACTCCAATTATGTCCACAATGGACCAATCATTTGCTCTCTTATATGTCATGACCCGAGTCTATATCCTAGATGCAACACGGTTCATAGAGCCACAAGTGACCGTAAGCTAACCCATGGAATAGTATATTTCTAACATTATATAAACTTATAAAGAATATGAGTGGAAGCTAACTAAAATATAAACCATTCATTTATGGATAAAAGGATAATGTGATAAAAACACTGAGTCATAAGCTAAAACTAATACAACTCTGTCTGAAAGCCTCTAATAACTAATGAGCTACTAGGACAACTCCCCATCTAACTTCAAAGTATAAAAATTGAAACCAGACGACAACTGAGATAAAGAAATAACTCCAGGCCTTTAGAAAATGAGGACTCAACACTTATAGCTGCTGGTGAATGCTGGAAGGAGTCTAGATGCGGTGCAGTACTTGAGTACCTAAATCTATATCATAAGACGATATAGCATAGAGAGTATGCAGTTAGTACTTTGAATGTAATGAGTATGTGAGATATGTAACTAAAGTATAAAACATGCTAGTCAAAACAGAAAAGGTATGACTGAACTGATGTAAAATGACCCTATTTAAATGCGTTAATACTAAAAGTAGCATGAAAAGCTAAAAATACTGAAAGTACAAGTAAAACTAATTTTAGGGTCATGTACATGCATTGAAGACTAAAACTGTGACTAAAGATGAATACTGTAACTGTACTGTGAAAGAGTATGTAACTGACATATAACCACGTGAGCTAAACATTGAGTTTGATGTATGCACCCCATCTATAGGACCCAATATACCTTTCTAGAGTATAATGATATGGCTGTGTGATCACTAACTGAGGCCCATTCGGGCTAATAACCTACGGTGGAACATAGTTCTGGAAACCTGGGTGCGCTGAACCCTAGCCCACTCGGTGCTAAGTACTACTCCCAGCTGAATATACATACATATATATATATATATATGTGTGTGTGTGTATGGGTACTGATAGCCCGTAATCTGATGCCTTAAGACTCAGTCAGAACTACTTTATTTGAAAGTGCCCTGAGAGTCTATAGGACCTGATAAACTAATAACACTGATAATATTGAGCATACTGAGAATAATAATAATACTGCAAAGCATAAATGCATAATCTTGAGAAAAATCATGAGTACTTTGATAGATCATGCTATTTGAAAATAATGCTAGCTCATGAGGAGAAATCTCTAAAATAATGTTAAAATCAAGATCATGGAAACATACTATACAAGCCAAAAATAACATCATGGATATAACATAATTCTAGTCATGAAAACCTTAAAATATAGAGGAAATATAAAGGAATTCAACATGAAAGAAAACTGTCATGAATTCTAGAGAAACTATATTGCTAGGGTTCTGAAAATAATTAGGACACAAGGGTGGAAGGAAACCCTTGTTGAAGTCCCACATACCTAGAGAAGAAGATTCCTTTGTTAGAGCTTGAATTCTTGGAGCTTGGAGAAGGAACCCTAACCAGCTTTGAGAGAATCCTTGAACTTCTACATTATATTTGAGAGCCTATGAGAGAATGAGAAGAGAATGTCGACTGTTTCCCCTTAACCCCCCTCCAAAATATTCCAATATGATGTAGTTTAGGAATTAATAGAGTGGGGAGCTACAAAAATACCCCTGGGGATCTGTATTAAAAGCTGCCTGTCTAGTGACCATGTCTCACACTATGAGTCATTGGTTGTCACTACGACTCGTGGTGACCATCCATCACATGCTGGGCCAAATTTCTCATTCTTTGATCTTATACGACGACCTCATACCACAACTCATTATTCCTTACCACGAGTCATCCTATGGCTCGTGGTCAATGGATCCATCTTACACATGACCTGAAGTTCTTCTCACGGATGGATAGTACATATCATACCATGATCCTACGACCCATTACATATACTCGTACCTCCTGAAGCTATATCAGTTATTCTCTGAACTTCATCCTACTGAAGGATACCATGACTTGTGCCATCATACCAGGGGTCATAATGTGGCTCGTGGTCATTAAAAATCCTTGAACACTTCTCTGAGCCTCTTACCATGAGCACTTATCGAGGATCGTACCTACATACCACGACTCGTGGTACGCTCCATCCTAAGGTAAAACTTTCAAAGTTTCTACTGGTTTCTACTCCATGTCTAAGGTCTAATTTTAGGGACTTTTAGAGTGTTACATTATCTCCCCCTTAGAAACATTCGCCTCAAATGGAGGCTAAATAAGCTGAAAAGATAGGGAAAGAGTTGCAATCCCAAAACTCAGAGCTATAGTCTTAATACTGATGGAGTGATTGACTCCAAACTGATATACATAGACTAAACTGAATTCATGAACATGCATGCATACTAAGACTTGAGAGGAACCAAAATAATTGAGATTGACATGAAACTGAGTAGAGTACTAAGGAAGAAACTAGTACCTCATGCTGAAGCTGAGCTCGAAGGGAAAAGGTGAGGGTACTTAGCTATCATATCTTCTTTGGCTTCCCATGTAGCTCCCTCTACAAGCTGATTCCTCTAAAGAACTTTCACTAAAGTGACCTCCTTGTTCCTCAACGTACGAACCTGACGGCCAAGAATCTCAACTGGGACCTCTTTGAAGAAAGGCTATCTTTCACTTCCACACTTTCCAAAGGCACAACTAGGTCGGATCATTGATGCAGTTCTTTAATAGAGACACATTAAAGACTGGATGCACCGATGCTAATTCCGCAGGCAAGTCCAGCTCATAGGCCACTTTTTCAATGCACCTCAAATCTTGTATGGAACCACATATTGGGGACTAAGTTTCCCTTTCTTACCAAACTTCATCACCCTTTTCATGGGTGAAATTTTCAAGTAGTCCTAGTCTCTAACAGTAAACTCAAGTTCTCTTCTCCTCATCTACTTACGATTTCTGACGGCTCTGAGCTGTTTCTAGTCTTTCTCTGATAAGCTGAACTTTCTTCATGACCTCATGAACTGAATTAGGACCTATCAAGGTAGCCTCACCAATCTCAAACTACCCTATAGAAGACCTGCACCTCCTACCATAGAATGCCTTAAATGGGGCCATCTGAATGCTGGAATGGTAAATATTGTTGTAAGAAAACTCAATCAAAGATGGGTGAACATTGAGATTACCTTTAATATCAACAATGCAAGCTCTAAATATGTTCTCTAGAGTCTGAATGGTCCGCTCGGCTTGACCATCTGTCTGGGGGTGAAAAGTTGTGCTAAGCGGAACCTGAGTACCGAGTCCCTTCTGGAAGGACTTTCAAAAATGTGAGGTAAACCTCTTGGTTTGTCAATATACCTAGAAAGAATTATAATCTCCTGTACCCCTATCAAATATAAAAGACAATAAGACTCCATGCAATCTAACCAACTCCTGATTGTAAAGTCTAGCATAGCCCTCAACTAAATCTGTTGTCTTGACTGGCAGGAAATATGTTGACTTAGTCATCTATTATACAACTACCCATATGGAATCATGCTGTCAACATGTATGGGGTAAACCTGTAATAAAGTCCATACTTATCTCTTCCTACTTTCAAGTGGGAATGCTGATATCATAAGTCATACCTCTTGATCTCTGACGCTCAACCTTCATCTATTGCCAATTTGGAAACTTAACCACAAATCTTACAATGTCCTTCTTTATGCCATTCCATCAATAAACTTTTCATAGATCACGGTGCATGAAAATGCTCAAACCACACCTTTTACTAAAGTATGAAGCGGACGTTGTCAATAAAGAACCAAACTAGAGGTTGGGGTCGATCCCACCGGGAATATGGAAGAGCTAGATTACAACCGGTAAATGAACTTGTAAGGTAGTTACTTCAAAATTGGGGGTTCTAAAGAAAAGAAATAAAAACAATTATCAAAAGTTCGGTTTTGGATCAGTATTAAAGGATAACTAGGGTTTGTGTTCCCCATGGGTTCATAACTGCTTTGGGTATACACTCGTGATCATTACCAACACTTACTTATAGAATTGATAAGTTAGGTTCATTCAAACGACCGACCAGTCCCTATTGAATGACTATACTCAATTACTCCACAAAGTCTCATGAGCCTTTTCAAACTATCCGTTATCACTAAGTTCCATATTTAACTATCCTGCGACCACAACTTAAGTTAATACAGTGATCATCAAGATCAAGGCTCCATTGTAGTTCTCTTTTCCCAATCTCTACCTCTTAGACCTAAGCAAGTAAAGAATTCGGGCATGTCCTAACGTTGCACAACGTTAAGAAATGTTTAAGCATGAAGAGAATACAATATAAGTGTTTGTATTGGTTTTAGAATCACTTTGTGCAACCCTAGCTTGTTAATCCACCGTGGTTCCCACAACCCTAGCTATGGAGGTTTTAGCCTCTCATAGTTGTAAGGTTGTGAATTGCATTCATGATTGAAAACATATATCAATACTTACAAATATGAATGAGAGAAACACTTTCTTTAATTAATCAGCAAAATCTTGAAGAACAATTAGCTAGAACTAGAAGAATTCAAGAAAAGGTTGATCACAATTCAAATCAACTCAATGATCTCTTTCTTTCTTCAAAATATCTTATCTAATCAATCTCTATTAAAAATAAACCCTAAAACGTATTTATACAGACACAAGAATCCTTTTCATAGGCTAGCAGGGTGAATTTCCATTTCTGGTTCCGCCCACATCATGAGTCATCCTACGATCCGTAGCACAATTATACGGTCCATAGCATCCTGTCGTACCTTGCATGACTGGCTGAATTTTGTCTAAGTGTTGGATCCTGGTATGACTCGTACCTCCATCTTACGATCCGTACTGAGCTCCCGTGGCTTGACTCTAAGATTTTGAAATATCTCTGAAGTTCATCACGATCAGCATGGTACAACTCGTACCTTCGTTCCATGGTTCATACTTCATTTTCGTAGATGGAGTCAGCCTCTTATGCAAATCTTTTGAATCTTTTAACGACTTCATCACCACGACTCGTACAAGCTTGGTACGACTCGTACTGAGACTCGTATATTGCATCTCTCCAACATTAGCCTTTTGCAACTTTTCACGGCCATCAGTATGACTCGTAGGACCTTCCTACGGCTCATTCTGTGGACTGTACTTTGAGCCTATTTTGCACACTTCAGGCTATCTTTTGCATTTTTTTAGTTCCAACACCAATTTATTCTGTAACAAAGTAAAAGTGTCTTATATCCACATAAATACACCTAAGTCCATACTATTTTCTTAGTTTTGAGCATCGAAAGTGCTATAAATCCACAACACATCAACACCCTCAACTTAAGACTTTTGCATGTCCTTAGGCAATGAAAAGAAAAACTAAACACGACACTCAACTAGAAAATAGAGTTAAGAAACCAATACTTCAACAAAACTTGCACTTTATATACAAACTCTATCGACCCTTTCTCATGGAACAACATCAACTAGTGCATGACAAGCAACCTCAAAACATCATAAACAGGGATCAAGATATGTCATCTAGCTGTCAACAGGCAATCAAGTCATCACCAATGTTTTTCACACAGACCAATGGTAAAGGCAAACATAATCCATGTATCCTCACACAAATGAAGTCCCCACTCATATATGAAATGTCAAACATAGAATGGGACTAAACAAGTAAGGCGCTCACTCTCATAAAGAAGTTACAAGTATTATGTGTCGGATACCATAGGCTTGCCATTATGTTCTCTGCTTTGGTTTTTCAGATGGTCGAGTTAGGATCACTATAAGACTTTGGTATGGCTTGTAATGTAAGCTTAGGGCTGGACATGATAAAGATTTTATAAGTGACTATCCCTTCCTTAGCACTACATACATTGGCTATACCATTCACCTATTTCATCCTTTATTCTTTCATTCCTTTTTTCTTCCCTTTTCACTTCTCTTTATACACATTTGCATGCGTGTAGTGAGTTTTCAATTTTCATCATTTTTATTTTCTTTTTAAATTTCTTTTTCAAGATTCTCAATATTTTTCATCTCTTCTCTTTTCACCACACCACACCTCATTTTTCACCATTTCTTTTCTCTTTTCCTTTCCTTTCTTCCGTTCCCACCATTTACCCACCCCCATGCTAGCCACCCTCAACTTCAGCATTTTGCTTATGTTGAGGTTCACAATATCCAAGGAAAGACTAGGGCCAAAACAGGTTCATTGGAAATAAATGGGTACGGTCAATCGGTAAATCAAAGAAACATGGTCTATTAAGGCTCAAACTTGAGATCAAGGGATTCATCCAACTTTGGTAGGGTAATATAGGCTAACAGTGAGCTAAACAAAAATGACCTATGATCATATCCTAACCAACCATCCTTAGCCTATGCAAAGACCAACCAGGCAAGTTCTAGATCTTCAACACAATACCGAACTGAGTACTATACCTCACTCACACATGGTACATGAACTATTTTCACCTCACCTATCTGGTTTATACATGGCTTAACAAGACTACTCATATTAATAAACTAAATGACATCAAAAGATCCACAGAAATCATGCATGTTGTCACCAATACATAGCTAATACATCAAAATTTTAAAAAGGATTAATTTTTTCAAAAACCAAAACTAGTGCATTTTTATTGGTTGAGTATTCCTAAGTTACTTTCTAATTAAACAAAAATCACAAGTTAAAAAAATAAAAATCCTACACATGCCGGTTCTACTAGATAGCATGCCTGAGGGAAAAGAAACATGGCAAGAAAAACCCTCAGAAGAATCAAAAATTCCAAAAATCACAAGTACACCCCCTCCCCTTTTTGGAAAAATAATCTTCATCCTCGAAGAATGAACTATAAGAACATAGGGAAGAGAGCATACCTGTGGTGCACTAGGCGCTCTTGTCATCTTGCGAAGGTGGTACCTCCACTGTAATAGTTGTGCTAGAGGTAGGTGGCCTGCTCAATGGTGTGTCAATAGGGGGAGTGGTCCCCCTCTCAGTAATCGTGGCTGCTTCGATGGAGTTTGTAACTATCGGGGCTAAATGTGGCTCTCCCAAAGGGTCACGACCACTAGAAAGCTCGGGCTGAGTTATGGTGGAGCTGCCTGATCCTCCAGCTCTCTCATGCAGCTCAAACATATGTGTGTCGTGAGTCCGTATGCTCTCTGCTCTGGCTCACTTCTGCTCTTTCCTCTCCTTCTTCCTCCTATTTTTCAGACTCTCCTCTCTAGCATCCTCAGTAGCTCTTTTCTTACCCTTGTCAACAGTTGTAGTCAGCTCCCACTATGCTTCCAAATCAATCTCCTCGTTAGGCTCAACATCTAGGTCTGGAAGAGTGGGGGCTGCTAAAACTGTTGGTTGTCGTGATGACAACTCAACTACTTGGCTCCGAAGAGCCCTAACTCAGTATGGAGACTGCTGGTATCTGTCTACTCCGCCATTCTCTCATTGAATCGACTCTCAAAACTATCTAGGTGATCATGTAGAGCCTGAGCTGCTGCCTCTATCTCTGACTTGACCCATGGTTTTACATTGTCCATCATGGCCTGAATCTTTCGCTCAGCCATGGTCAACCGTTTGGCCAGCTACTGGAGGAAGTCTTGTGGTGCCAAAATATACCCTGCTGGTGTCTGAGTCTGTAGGCTGGGCAGTGGTGCAGGTGAGGTGCTAGGAGCTGACTCTGAATGACCGGCATCTGTAGTCGGTGTCTCGATCTGCTCCTGTGTACCGGGGACATTCACCTGTGCGTCCCCTGCTGGAATTGCTGTGGGAATCCTGGATCTGCTTACCGGATTCATCTCATCCTGAATAAGACCTCGTGGAACTTCTGCCTCCATACATAATCTGAATACAAGACTCAAGAATGGGATAGTAGTGCTCACTCCCACCGCCCGATCTTGTATGTCATATGCTATGATTCTCGTTATATTGATGGGATAATGAGACATGAGGCATGCCACCAAAGCTGCTCTATCAGCACTCAATGTATTGTCGTTGACCGTAGGTGCTAACTGATGGAGCACTAGTGTCCAGCAGGCTTTTGCTATGAAATTTAGTAAGTTCTCGGTCACCTGCTTTCCACCTGTAACCCACTTAGCTTCTTCTTTGTTCTCAGCGATCACCCCTGCTAGCCATTGCAGCTGCCTCTGTCGCTCCTGCACAATCAGCTGTCTGATCTGCTTCATTGCCTCCACCCTATAATCATACTCTGGCATCATCCTTGTAGGCATGAATTATGGTCCGTACAACATTCGAGCGATGGTCCGCTCAGATATATCAACTTCTCAACCTCGAACCATAACACTCTCCAAACGAGGCTGGTCTTTTATCTTCTGCCCTTCCTTTGTCTTTACCTCCATGGTGGCCAAATAGTTGGCATAGAACTTCCGAACTATGTCTTATGTATACTGTGCTGGAGTCTTGTCCATCCACTCAAAACCATAAAAGCTAAAAATCCGCTTCATTTCCTCAACTTCATTCAGTGAGTTTGTGAGGATCCGCGGTTCTTCTTGGATGCTCCTCCTTGGTTATTCTTGGTGGTGAGAGTGATGCCTTTCTCATAGATTGTTTTAGCTCCCGACACTTTCCACCGAATTGTACGGCTTTCTGTGGGTGGGGTTTGTTCTTGTGTAGCATTAGGAGCCTCCTCTTCTGATTCTTCACTACCGCTCTCTTCTCCACTTTGGGTCTCCCCTGTCCCTTCTTCAACATTGGAGTCATTTCCCGACTTCTGTTGTTCCTCTCTAATTCTCTCCTCAAACAGGGGAGCTCAAACAGATGTGGCAGTGGTTGCTTCAGCTTGGGCCTTTGCTTTTGCCCTAGTGGTTCTTGTTCCATTAGTGTCGGAGGTGTCTACTTGATACTCTTCGACTGAACCACTAGATGAGTCTCCTACCTTTTTAGACTCTGACTCGGTTGTTTCATCAATCAGTGTCCTTCAGACTTTTGATTATCGGCTCTACATTTATATTTCATTTTACCTGTAGAGAAAGAAGTTGGCATTCCTCTTTTAAAAAGAAGAATTAGACAGGAGATGTTTAGATTTTCATCACGGGTCATCACTATGGGTCGTACCATGAAGGTACGACTCATGGGAAGTCCCAGAATTATAGCCAAATTTTAGTACAACTCGCAGGTACGACTCGTACCACAAAGGTACAATCCGTACCTTGAGTCTTCTAATAAAGCCCCTGTGTTAGTGTTTTTCTGGATTTTTCCACGACCCATGGTACGACCTGTAGGTCGATTCCATGAGTCGTAGGAAAGTCTTTTTCTGCTACCTTCTTCAATTTGGTGGTACGAGTGCTCAGTACGACTCATAGTAGCAACCTACGATCCGTACTGTGCCTCATATCACTTCCAGATTTTCTTTTCTCAGTTTGCAAGGGTTCTCTTTTCACATTTTTAGGTACTCAGATTTCCCCCCTGGTCTAGGAACATCATTAACTCAATTTAACCATGCTCAATCCTCCCCTTTTTGACTACTACCCGTAACTCATTGTGTGTTTCAAGACCTAAGTGCATCAAAATTTTAGCATCTCTACAGTCGAAAAACCATTTCACCACACCCTGATCATTGTCTCTCTTTTCAAAATCAATTTTCGATCATAGTAACTGACTCACAAGGGTTTTGGCACCATCACTCTCAGTACATGAATGTTAGCAATGTTTAATACAACATACTTACTTGATTGATGCTTCATAACTAGAAATCACCGTATAGGGTTTGGCAGAACTTGGATTGAGCAAAATATTTTCTCGATTGTTCGATGATTTTTGAGTTACGGGTGTGGGGAGGTGAGTTCAAGTTGTGATTTTGAGTGTTATTAGCGTGGGAGAGGGTGTTTGTGGGGTTTAAATAGGTAAGGGCAAATTTTAAAAGAATTTGGGCCGAGTCGAGTATTATTGCCATTGTTGACCAGTCACGATTCGTATCGTCGGAAGCACCTGTGACTCATCCCTTGGACTCGTAAGTGACCCTATTAAAGAAAAATTACCTGGTGACTACAAATAGATCCTACTACTCGTCCAACTGGGGTACGATCCGTAGGATGAATCGTAGGTCGAAGCTTGTGGTTATTTTTTTGTGATCCTCACCACGACTGCTGCTACGGCTCATAGGATCCATCACGAGTCGTACTGAGAATCGTAGCAGCTGATGTTTCAGCCTCCTGTTTTTATTTTTCTGCACACTAAGCACACATTAGTTCAATAACTTGGGTTGCCTCCCAAGAAATCCTTGATTTAACATCGCGGCACGATGTAGGCAGCCTGATTACTCAAACTTCACCAAACTACCACTTTGGTTGCCAATCAAGAAGCGCCTGATTTAACGTCGCGGCATGACGCAAATCTCTTGACTACTCAAAATTTGTCAGCTGATTCTTACTCATCCCCTAGCGCTGAGATTACACTAAATTCCTTAGGTTGGTTCATCGTCCTGCAGATATTGAAGGTGACCTCTTCTTGGTTTAATATAAACTTTAGCAGACCGGCTTCCACATCTACTAGAGCCCTCCGGGTTGCAAGGAATAGTCACCCCAAAATGATAGGGACCTCATAATCAACCTCGCAATCCAAAATCACGAAGTCTGTTGAGAATATAAATTTGTCTACCTTGACAAGCACATCAACTAGGATGCCCACTGGATTTTTAATCGTTTTGTCGCCCATCAATAGCCACATGTTGGTCGGGGTAGGGGCTCCCAATCCCAATTTCTTGAATATTGCCAAGGGCACCAAATTAATGCTATCTCCTAGATCACAGAGTGCCCTTGCGAACTCGACATTTCCAACCGTACATGGTATAGTGAAGGCACCTGGGTCTTCCTTTTTCTGAGCTAGGACCCTTGTAGGTATGGCACTATAGTGATGTATATTGTCAACGGGCTCATAACTCACAGATCTCTTCTTAGTCACCAGGTCCTTCATAAACTTTGCATATCCTGGCATCTACTTTAATGCTTCGACCAAAGGTATGTTCACAGATAGTTGCTTAAGCATTGAAAGGAATTTCTAAACTTACCATTCTACGCCTTTTTCTTCATCCTTTGAGGGAATGGTGGTGGTGGTCGTGGGATAGCTTTATGAATTTGTGTTTCCCCTTGATCAATGTCAGGTTCCTTCTTACCTCTCAGGGCCTTTTGCAACTCACTGTTCTCTATCTAAGCACTTGTACCATCTTCCTCAATTATGCTCTTTTTTGTCTGCTCAACTTCAACTGGAAACAGGGGGTCAACTATTTTTTTACCACTCCTAGTCATCACTGCCATGCAATGTGCATCATTCTTTGGATTTTGGACAGTGTTGCTAGGTAGAATACCCTTTTGTCTAGGGTTCATTGATGTTGACAGTTGCCCAAGTTGATGTTTGATTTGCTTGATGGTGGTAGCATGAGATTCCACTTTCTAACCCATGCTTGATAAGTCACTTAAAATCTCCTTCAGCTGATCATCAGTGGACCTCACCTTCTTCAACATCTTGGCCATCATGCTCTCCAACTTTGATTGCCCAGACTCCCCTTCTCATGCGTTGGTAGGAACATGGACTCCAGCCTGGTCATTGCGGTAACCATCGATTTGTCTCCAATCTCCTTCGCACTCACGACCCCGACTCCTATCTCTGAACCCATTTCTATTGTAGTTGTCTCTATACAGGTTCCGATCTTGATTTGTAAAACCTTGGCGCCAATTGTCTTGTCTAGACGCTTGAGAGTTGGTTCGAAAACCCACCACTTGGCTATCCAGGAAGTTTGCCTCTTCCTCAGAATCAGAGTGATCAGCTCCTTGCTCCCTTCTTTGAGTTCCCATTGCATTTACCTATTCGGCTCCAGCTCCCATAATATGCTTTGTAAGCAAGTCCAACGATGTGCGCATATGAGCCAACTCCTAGTCGCGTTCTTCTTCTTTTTTTCATTGGTCTGCAGTCAAACCTACATCAAATGTGCCTGCCACTGCATCAACCTCCTTCGTATGCCAGGCCCTATTTGTCTTAGTCATCCTATCAAGAATAGTGGCAGCTTGCTCCCAGGTGTGACTCATCAATGCTCCTCCAGCCACTGTGTCTGCTATGACTTTGGTGCTGTTATTCAGAGACCCATAAAAAGTTTCCAACAAACTATCATCTAAAATTTTATGGTTAGGGCACTTAGTCAACTTCTTTTTGAATCTCAACCAAGTTTCATGAAGTGCCTCAGTGTTAATTTGTCAAAAATTATAGATCTCATCCTTTAGCAGAAACATCCTGGATGGGGGAAAGAATCTCTCCAAAAAGACCTGTTTGAGCTCCCTCTTGTTGGTTATGGAGTCTTTGGGAAACTCTGATAACCATAAAGTAGCTTCCCCTGATAGAGAAAAAGGGAAGAGTCTGAGCCATATGGCATCCTGGCTTACTCCGGGCAACCTGTACGCCTTGCATATTCCTATGAAGTTCATTAAGTACAGGTTGGCGTCATCCGCTGCGTGAACACTGAACACCCCTTTTATGTTTAACAATTGAATCATAGTGCTCATGATGTTGAATTCGGCCCCAGAAGGCAATGGTGGTGGCACAAATACTCCAGTCGACCCAACTCCATCAATATCTGGGTCCTCATTATTAAAGAACTGAGGGGAAAATCTATGAGCTCTGTTGCCCCTCCCATGTCGACCAACATCTACTACCTCTTCTCTGTCATCTTCTGCACACTATAGTGCATCTTGCCGAGCTACATCAGCTTGCCTAGCTTCTTCAGCTATGCGGGCTTCTCTTTGCTCGTGGTTCTCTATTTTGTGCAGTGCTCTTTCGATTTCTGGATTTAGTGGAACAAGGGGATATCCACTACTCTGAGTTCTTGGCATTCACCGGAGAACAACCTATGGGTATCAAAAACACAAAAATAAACGTAATTAATGAAATAACTACAAAAAAGTCAAATATAAGCAAATAACCTAGTCTTAGCCATATTCCCCAGCAACAGTGCCACTTTTTGATAAAGCTCAAACCAAACCTCTTACTGAAGTATGAAGCGGACATTGTCAATAAAGAACCCAACTACAGGTTGGGATCGATCCCACAGAGAATATGGAAGAACTAGATTAAAACCGATAAATGAACTTGTAAGGTAGTTACTTCAAAATTGGGGGGTTCTAAAGAAAAGCAATAATAAAAACAATTATCAAAAGTTCGGTTTTGAATCAATATTAAAGGATAACTAGGGTTTGTGTTCCCCATAGGTTCATAATTGCTTGGGTATACACTCGTGATCATCAGCAACACATACTTATAGAACTGATAAGTTAGGTTCATTCAAACGACCGACCAATCCCTATTGAATGACTATACTCAATTACTCGACCAAGTCTCATGAGCGGTTTCAAACTATCCATTATCACTAAGTTCCAGATTTAACTATCCTGCGACCACAACTCAAGTTAATACAATGATCATCAATATCAAGGCTCTATTGTAATTCTCTTTTCCTAATCTCTACATCTTTGACCTAAGCAAGTAAAGAATTCGGGCATGTCCTAATGTTGCACACCGTTAAGAAATGTTTAAGCATGAAGAGAATACAATATAAGTGTTTGTATTGGTTTTAGAATCACTTTGTGCAACCCTAGCTTGTTAATCCACCATGGTTCCCACAACCCTAGCTATGACAGTTTTAGCCTCTCATAGTTGTAAGATTGTGAATTGCATTCATGATTGAAAACATAAATCAATACTTACAAATATGAATGAGAAAACACTTCCTTTAATTAATCAACAAAATCTTGAAGAACAATTAGCAAGAACAAGAAGAATTCAAGAAAAGGTTGATCACAATTCAAATCAACTCAATTCTCTCTTTCTTTCTTCAAAATCTCTTATATGATCGATCTATATTAAAAATAAAACCTAAAACGTATTTATACAGACATAAAAATCCTTTTCCTAGGCTAACAGGGTGAATTTCTATATCTGGTTCCACCCACACACGAGTCATCCTACGATCCATAACACCATCATATAGCCCGTAGCATCCTGTCGTACCTTGCATGCCTGGCAATTTTGGCTAAGTGTTGGATCCTGGTATGACTCGTACCTCCATCGTACGATCTGTATTGAGCTCCCGTGGCTTGACTCTAAGATTTTGAAATATTTCTTAAGTTCATCACTACCGCCATGGTACGACTTGTACCTTCGTTCCACGGTTCATACTTCCTTTCCGTAGCAGGAGTCAACCTCTTATGCAAATCTTCTGAATCTTTTCATGACTTCATCACCACAACTCATACAAGCTTGGTATGACTCGACTGAGACTCGTATATTGCATCTCTCCAACATTATCCTTCTGCAATTTTCACGGCCATCAGTATGACTCGTAGGACCTTCCTATGGCTCGTACAATGGACTACACTTTGAGCCTATTTTTCACACTTCAGGCTATCTTTTGCATCTTTCAGTTCCAACACCAATTTATCCTATAACCAAAGGAAAAGTGCCTTATATCCACATAAATACACCTAATTCCATGCTATTTTCTAAGTTTTGAGAGTCGAAAGTGCTGTAAATCCACAACACATCAGTACATCTTGATGGCACCTGGGTAAATAGAATACTGTGAGTTGTGGGCTTCTGTTAATATCCGTTGTATTAAATCATCCACATCCGTCAATCTGCCCTGATGATGGAGCACACCATCTCCCCCTTTGGAGAATGCTTCCACCTCTTTCTACTCCAAGTCTTGAGTTTGATCTTAGGGACTTTTGGGGTGTTACATATACCTCTTTAAGATTGATAACGATGCATCCCCTCTTCCTTTAAAATTTCTCATCGATATATAACTGGTAGTATCTTATTTGGTCCAAGGTAATCGTTCCTAGATGTGAAGGTAGAGGTTTAAGCTCCAAGGTGGGTAACTCAATAATAAATGGCTTTACGGGAGGAGATTCTCTATTCAACAAGTCTAGATCAAGTTTCTTTGGGGTGAAAGTGTATGAACCTCGATCTGCAAGTGCATTAAACACTTCTTCATAGTCTTCCATCCTTTCAAAATTCATAAGCAGTGTTGTTAAGGTCTACACTACAAGTTCGCTTTCAATAACGACTTCCACAACTTTATCAATAGTGACTATCACCGAGATCTCACTGATATCCTTTGGTTGCCTCATTGATTTATACATATGGAAGGTTACATCTTCATCATTCATATGGAACTTGAGTTCCCCCCTCTCCACATCCATTAATACTCTTCACGTGGTCAAGAAAGGTCATCCCAAAATAATTCAGACTTTAAAATCAACTTCACAATCCAAGATTATAAAATTGACATAAAATATGAATTTCTCTACCTTGAGAAGCACATTATCAAGTATCCCTACTGGCCTTTTCGCTGTGCGGTCCGCTATCAATAGCCCCATGGTGGTAGGTCTTAGAGTGGGAAAACCCAACTTCTTAAATATGGAAAGTGGCATCAAATCTATATTTTCCCCAAGATCACATAGAGCTTTTGCGAATTGATATGCTTCAATTGTGCAAGGTATAGTGAATGGTCCAGGATCCTTCTTCTTTTAAACCAATGAGTTTGAGGCAATAGACCAATGAGTTTGAGGCAATAGCACTACAATGATGCATACCGTCTATGGTCTCAAAACTTATGCTCCTCTTTTTGGTTTAACATATCTCAATATTGTTCAAGACTATCCACTAGGAAAATATTCATTGATAATCATTTCAATATGGAAATGAATTTGCAAAACTTTCCTTCTTCCGCCTTCTTCTTTAGCCTTTGGGAAAATGGTGGAAGAAATTTTGGGAATGGTAAGATGGTCTTAGGAGATTCCTCCACTTTACTTTGGCCCTTATCTAGAGCTCCTCTTTGAGGAAGTGGATCATCCGCCTCTCTAGTGGTATCCTTGATTTTCAATGGCTTCTTGATAAAAGTTACTTTCTTCTTAGACCCTTGGTCATTCTTTACCTCCTTGGTTTTATCTTCCAAATCTTTATAATAGGGCGAGTCTTCTACTTCCACCACTTCATCACCTAATACATGCCCATTCCTAGTGGTGATAGTCATGCAATGAGCACCATGCTCATTGTAATTCTTTGGATTTGCATTGTATCACTAGGAAGGGACCCTTTTCGTCTTTGATTTAGCGATGCCGATATTTGATTAATTTGAGTATCAAGTTGATATATTGAAGTTGTATGAGAGTTCACAATTTGATCCATGTTAGATAAATCATCCTTCATTTCTTTTATGTTTGAGTCAATAGACTCAACTCTCTTTAACACTCTAAAAAGCATCTTTTTTCATTTTTGAGCTTGCGGAGTCACTTGTATGGGGTTGACTAGAGTTTTGTTGATTTTATCATGGTGGAGCATAAGGATTTGAGTTTCGGTTATTGTAAGCTTTATCTTAATTCCCTTGATGATTATCTGACCCCAGATCCACCTTGTTCTTTGTTCCAACCTTGATTCCTTGACCTTTCCGCCCTAATCCTTGGTTAGAACCATGGTATCTAGGATAGGAACCCCTCCACTTGATTGTTCACAAAATTCTCCTCCTCTTCATACATTTGGAAACATTCCTTATTCTAAGGCCCCGTATCACTTGCCCTAACTGAATTTAAACTTTAATTGCTTGGTTCTATAACATGCTTAGTGAGCAAGGCTATTTGTGTTATTAGTTGAGCCATATTGTCCTCTCGATCCTCCTCCTTCTTAATTATCATCTTTTATTTTTATCTTGGGGGAGGTTCCTCCTATAGTTATTTATAACTCCCTTGCATTTCACAGTCAATTGGTCTTGGCTAGCTTATCAAGCAACCCGCTAGCTATTTCAAATGAGTGTTCCATGAGGGACCCCTCTTCAATACTGTTGGCCACCAACTTGTTCATAGAGTCAAGTGGTCTATAGAATACTTGAATGGGTACTGTATTAGGTAGGACGTGGTTTGGGAATTTCTTGATGTTCTTCTTGAACCATAGCCATACCTCATGAAGAACTTTCGTGATAAGTTGCCGAAAGTTATCGCTTTATCCTTCAGTTGGATCATTCGAGAGGGAGGGAAAATCTTTCAAAAAATACTTTTAGATCGGCCCATGTTGTAATTTATTCTTTGAGAAAGTCTCCCAACCAAGTAGTTACTTCCCCTTAAGATAAAAGGGGAAAACCTGCAACTTGATTGCTTCCTTTGAGACGTTAGCAATATGACCCCACACACCTCCACAAAATTCTTCAAATGCTAATTTGGATCTTTATGAGCTAGGCCCCAAAATAGGCCCTTCATGCTGAGAAGGTGAATCATCATTCACATGGAAGTTAGCATTTCCTTTGATGGACGAAGGACAGATGGCATTGATGAGTTGGTAATTACCAAATCATTAGTCATCTAAGCATGAGCTTTTGCATTGTTTCCACATCAATTAGGAAGGTTTTATGCCCTTTTTTATTTTGCAAACATTAAACTTAGACAAAGAAAATATAGAAACTGAACAAAAAGAACTCTACTAGAGGTGAGGAATATGCGTTTCGTAGAAGGGCAAATGCAAGACACACTGGGAAGATGGTGAAATGACCTACGAAACACAGATTTGCACCTGTGAAATGCAGGTGCAAACACAGGACACACAGGAAAAGAGCTTCCCTAACCAGTGAAGTAGTTTCAATTTGAGGATGGGCACCTTTTTGCAGGTGCCTCACAAGTGACCAAAACACTGAAAAGGGTAAAATCATCCAGTTGAGGCACAAGTACACTAGAGAAGCTTTCAAGGGTATTTGGAAAGCTGATCCCAAGGGAATGTGAAGAATTTACCCCAATTGTACATACCTATGTCACAACATATCATATTCTAGCATTGAATTATAGAGTGATGTAGTGAGAGAAAGAGTACAGTACATTGTTTTTCTTATTCTTCATTCTTCTTACTATTTTGTGTTAGGTACACCATTGTTGCAGGTTTAAAAGCCTGAATTTATTATTCATGATGATGATTATTGATGATTTATCTTTATTTATGAGTAACTAATTTTCTAGCTAGGGGTGTGTGCTTGATGGGTGTTTAATTTAATTTGGTATTGATGAATTGATCTTAACTTTAATCTAAATGCATGGATTTATTGTTTCCTATGAATTTTAATTGAGAATTAGTGGTTGAAAACACTACTTTAGTTTACTTGTTCTGCTTGAGCTTGAGAAAGAAGATTGATATATTGGTAAGGACACAATAGTGGGGATTTGGAGTTTGGATCTATGGGGTTAAGCTATGATAATCAAAACCCACATCCTCACTCCATTAAAGGGTTAAGGCTAGAGATTACTTGACCCTTCCTCAAGCTTGGTGTGACTGATTTTTGATTGAGATCTTTAGGTTTGAGAAAATCCAAGGCAAAAACATCCTTGTGGTTGAAACATAAGAGGATGTGCTTTGATCCACGCTATTCATGCTAGAAATAGAAGTTAAGGCAATTGAAACAATCCTAGTTTAATTAACACTTCATCTATTGCACATCCCCGACTCTTTCCTCTTGCTTGCAACAATCCTTTGTTCAATTTAGCTTTATAAATTTATATCCAATATTGTTATTCTCTTTTCCCCCCCAAATCCTTATTTTATTTATGTTGACAATTATGCATTCGAATTTGAGTTAGTTCACAACTTTTGGTTGATCAATCTTGATTCCCTGTAGGATTCAACTTTGACACTCGTTGGGTATTTTATTTTTGACAATGACAGCTGCCACCTCCCTTAATCGGGAGAGATGTATTGAGCGTTATCAAAACATGGCACCATTGTCGGTGAATTAAGTGTGATAGCAATTAGTTGTTTAGTAATTCAACTTTATTTTTGCATCTTGTGTTGTTTTTACTCTGTGGTTGTGTGTCTGCTATTTTCTTAGGTGTGTGAAAATGATCTATCTTGCGTGGCTATTAAGAGACACTGAGGCATCTTCATGTACAAATTCTGCTCAATAGATGAATGAAATATGGACAAGGGAGGAGGAAAGAGACACTATGTTGGTAAAAATAATGACTCATATTGGGTTGATAGCAATGTGTATGACGGGTTCTCATCAGGGTATCAAGGTGCACTCCAAGGCTTTCAGCATCCATGTGATAATAATCAAGGCCAGAATTATGAAAAGGTAGCTAAATTGAGAGGTTGAGAGGGTGAGAATTCCTCAAACTCAAAAATCAAAGGCATGCTTGAAATAGTATTGGAACGGGTGCTCACCACTGACTCGGGGATCCGAAAGTTGAAAGGTGATCTTTTCGAGCTCACTCGAACGGTGAAAGATCATGATATCTCTATTAGACATCTGGTGGATAGGATGAACCATCAAACCTCTTAAATGATATCTGAGATGAGTGTGAATGAAGAGGAGCCGCTCATGGAAAATGTCACTCCAAGTCCAAAAGATGTTGATGAGGAAGATATAGAGAAAAATATTAAGGAGATATTATGCAAGGAGCCACTAGAAGCGATTCTCTTGAATAATATTGGTAAAAACAGTGAAGGGTTAGAAGAAGCATGTCATGTGATAGCGGGTTTTGGGTCCTATCATTACCAACCAAAGAAGCTTGACCTTGACCTTAAGAATCAGAAAAATCCACCGTCACAACCCTCAATTATTGAACCTTCGATGTTAGAATTCAAATCGCTTCCCGCGCATTTGAAGTATGTTTATCTTGGTTTAAATGAAAGTTTACCGGTGATCATCTCGGCTAAGCTAACCGAGTAGCAAGTAGAGGCACTCCTAGCAGTCTTAAAGAAGCACATTCGACAATTTGGTTGGACTATAGCCGACATAGTTGGCATCCCTCTGGGCATTTGTACTCATAAGATCAACCTTCAAGAAGATTGTAACCCTTCTATGGAGCATCTAAGACATTTGAATCCACCTATGCAAGAGGTGGTTAAGAAAGAGATCATCAAGTGGTTGGATGCAGAGGTTGTATATCCAATAGATGATAGTAATTAGGTGAGTCCGATCCTACGTGTGCCTAAAAATGGAGGGATCACCGTAGTTCCAAATGATAAGGATGAATTAATAGCTACGCGGCTAATCACCGGATGGAGAGTGTTCATGGATTATTGAAATTTGAATTCATGGACCTAGAAGGATCACTTCCTAGTCCTATTTATTTATCAAATGTTAAACCAACTAGCGGAAAGAGAATATTACTATTTTTTAACTCGGGGTACAATCGAATTTTAATTACTCCGGAAGACTAGGAGAAGATAACCTTCATATGTCCCTATGGGAAATTTGCATTTAAGAGAATGCCATTTGGGCTTTGTAATGCCCCATCCACTTTCCAAAGAGGCACGATGTCAATTTTCTCATACATGGTGGAGGACACCATGGAAATTTTCATGGACAATTTTTCTGTTGTGGGAAATTCGTTTGATGATTGATTGACCTATTTGAATGATATATTCAAAAGGTGTGAAGAAACAAATTCGGTTTTCAACTAGGAGAAGTGCCATTTTATAGTGAAGGAAGGCATTGTGTTAGGGCATAAATTTTCAAAAAAGGGGATAGAAGTGGACCAAAAAAAGATTGAAGCCATCTCTCACCTACCCCCTTCAACGACTGTGAAAGGCGTAAGAAGTTTCTTGAGTCATGCAGGCTTTTATCGCCAGTTCAACAATGATATTTCCAAAGTGGCTGACCCAATTTTTCGGTTGTTAGAGAAGGATGCGAAGTTCCATTTTGATGATGCATGCATGAAGGCATTCCTTGATTTGAAGGAGAAGCTTATATCAACCCCTATCATCATTGTACAGAATTGGTCTAAGCCATTTGAGCTAATGTGTAATGCAAGCAGTGTTACCTTAGGGGTGGTGCTTGGGCAAAGGAGAGGGAAAAATTTCCATCCTGTATACTAAGCTACCAAAGCCCTGAATTACACCCAAGGTAATTACATTATGACAGAACAAGAGTTGCTTGCGGTACTATTTGCCTTTAAGAAATTTTGATCATATCTGTTGGCGACTAAAGTTGTGGTACATAGTGATCATGCAGCACTTCGGTATCTCATTACAAAGAAGGATACAAAGCCCAGAATCATCCGATGGGTGCTCTTGCTACAAGAGTTTTACTTCGAGGTCAAGGATAGGAAAGGGTGTGAAAATCAGGTAGCAGATCATCTCTCTCGATTAGAGGAACATAATAGGCTGATTGGAGACAATGATACAGATGATGCCTTTCCCGATGAATGCATTTTGGTTGCTTCTCATGATTTAGTACCTTGGTTTGCTAACTTTGCCAACTTTTTGTCTAGAAACATAATGCCTAAAGGTCTAAGTTTCCAACAGATGAAAAAGTTCATGTATGACGTCTGCAAGTTTTATTGGGATGAACCATATCTCTTCTTTATATGTGCTGACAACCCGATTCATCGTTGTGTTCCAGAAGTAGAAATGATACCTATCATCAAAGCATGTCACTCTTCACCTATCAGAGGCAATTATGGAAGTGTTAGCAGTAAAAAAAGTATTGCAATATGGATTTTATTGTCCCACTCTTTATCATGATGCTCATTATCTTGTCAAGTAGTGTGGTCAATATCAGCAGTCCAGTGGCATTTTAAGGCGTCATGAGTTTCCTCTAACACCGATATTGGAGGTAGAGTTATTTGATGTTTGGGGAATAGACTTCATGGGATATTTTATAAGTTCCTATGGGAATACTTACATTCTTGTAGCTATTGATTATCTGTCCAAGTGGGTTGAGACAGTCGCTTTATTAAACAATGAGGGAAGGAGCATGAACCAATTTTTTAAGAAACACATTTTCTTAAGGTCTGGCACTCCTCATGCCATAATCTGTGATAGAGAGTTGCATTTTTGTAAAAAGTTGTTTGGAACATTGCTCACTAAGTATGGAGTGAAGAACAAAGTTGCCACACCTTATCATCCTCAAACAAGTGGCCAAGCAGAGGTATCCAACTAGGAAATCAAAGATATCCTGAAAAAAATAGTGAATGCCAATAGAACTGATTGGGCGAGAAAGCTAGATAATGCCCTTTGGGTATACCGGACGGCTTATAAAATGCCTATTGGCATGTCCCTTTATAAGATAGTATTTGGCAAAGCTTGTCATCTACTGGTAGAGCTGGAACACAAGGCAATGTGGGCCTCAAAAATTTTAAATCTTGATTGGGGAAAGGTTGTTGGCACAATAGTTCAAAACCTTAATGAAATAGATGAGTTCTAGATGAGGGCTTATGAGAATGCCTCCATATATAAATCCCGAATGAAACACTTCCATGATAAGAAAATTTTGAAGAGAGAATTTTCTCCTAATGATTGGTTACTTTGTTCAACTCTAGGTTGCATTATTCCAGGGAGGAAGTTGAAATCCAAGTGGTCCGATCCCTTTAAGGTGTGTCAAGTATTTGCAAATAGAGCTATTGAGCGTGAAGGAGAAGATGCACTCAAGTTTAAGGTCAATGGGAAACATGTTAAGAAATATTTGGGTGTTCTCGATGAAATTGACATGATTGGAGTCACCTACCTGGACGATCCATAGCATAAGGGGTATTCGTTGTGCCGGACGTTAAATCAAGCGATTCTTGGGAAGCAGCCCAAGTGTATAAATTTAGCTTTACCTGACTTTTTTTTGTTGACACTGTTGTGTAGGATAATTGGATTGTGAATAAGATGAAAGAAAATAGAGTTTGGACATCTGCGTGGGACTTGCGAAATATAGGTACCAACCTGCAGAGCGTTGGGCAGGTGCAGGTGTGTTCCAGAATACCTGGCAATGTGATGAGGACCTACGCCTCACCTGCGAAACTCAGGTATAGATTTGGATTCACAGGTGTAGCGTAGGTTTGAGTTAGTGAACCTAGGAAGAAAATGTGAAAAATTAAAGTAACCTGCATCTCACCTGTGAAACGCAGGAGAAAATCTGTGAGACATAGATGTGCCGCAAAATCCAAGAAGTGCACTGGGAAACTTGGGGGCCACCTGCGCCTGAACTGTGGTTCATAGCTTCAAACCTGCAGCCGTAAGTCTGGCTCATGTGCAAGTATGATTGGTATTTTACAATGTTGGCTGACCCGTTTGACTAACTTGACCTCAATGCAACCCACACCTTTTCAACTTCGTTCCTTCTTCCCTAAACCCCTATTTTTCAGCACTTCATCATTTTCTATATCCTCTCAACTACCATTTCAACTTCCCAAATTTCTCCATTAACTACCCATTAATTCCATCCAATCCTTCACCTTCCTTCCCCTTCTATAAAAACCATCATCCTTTTCATTTCAAAATATCACACCATTTCTTACACCACACCAAAAGTAGAAAAGGACTTGGGTTGGCTATTTCTGGATAAAGCTTCAAGTATCATTATAAGTTGCAAATTCATTACTCCCCTCACCTTAATTGGTATGACCTTATATTTCACATTTATTGCTCTGATCTTAATTATTATAGGTGGCATACGAATATGCATGCCACTTGCCATTGTCCATGAACCATGTTTCCCCGAATACATCAATATCTGTTCTTCTTGTCTATAATGTAATTGATTCGTGTGGGTGTATGTGGGGGAGATTCGAAATTTTACTTTAATTAAGTATGATTTCTTATTCATAATATTCTATATGTTGGGCATGCTTTTGTGGCTTTGAATTTTTAAATTGGGGGTGATGTCTGAGTAACCCATTTGCTTGATGTCTTTCGATGATAGATAAGGTGACATCGTTCTTAAGGAAAAATCATCATTTCTTCTTATGTGCTTGATAATATGGATGAAAATGTGATAATGTGGGGAAAAATTATGAAATGTTGAATTTTCTTGTTGAGTGTAGTTAGATTGGTCACTTGATATTTCCCGATGATAGACGGAAAAACGTCCTTCTTAAGGAAAGTCGTTAAGTAGTCATGATGGTCTTGATTGTGGTTTGTATTATTGGTAAATCTTTCAGGGAAGTCTGAGTACCCGTTAGTTGTTGATATTGTTCATATTTGTAAAAAATGGTGATATGAAAAGCATGAGGATTGGCATTGTGGAGCATCTAAGAATCGCAGATTCCAACCTGCGCAACGTAGGTATCGAGCTAGGATTCAAGTACACTGCTAGCCTCCTGTGTTACACCTATTGACCGCAGATCACCACTGCAAAATGCAGGTGCAACGCAGGTGCTGGGGCATTTTTGCAAGCTTTTTTCCTTGCACCTGCGACACACCTGCGGGCCATAGGTCCCAACCTGTGAAACGCAGGTAGAGCGTAGGTGCTGCCAGTGATTTTAATTGCTGAGTTGGTTTGTCATAATCCAAAAATTCCATTGTTTTCTTTCCTTATCTTAGCTTAGATGTTTTATTTTATTTTCTTTGCAATAAAAATACTAAAAAAAGAAGTTTTTTCCTAGTGTGTGGAACTCACCTTGTCTTGCAAGACAATGTCTTTGTCTAGGCAATGCAACAAAGGGAAAGATCCTATGGGGGTTGACGTACCTCAGGAAGCTGATGTGGAGGAAACCATAAGAATCTCCTGACTCCATTTTGGGATTGAGGGAATGGAAGCCTATTATCTCCCCTTCAAGGAGAGGCGGGCAATTATAGAAGATACCCAATTTGATGTCAATTCTTTCAAGGCTGACTTTCTCGATATTTACAATCAATTCCACATCCAAGATTGGGAGTCTTTCACTATGCCCTTGGACCCCTACTCCCCCAGTTGGTGCTAGAATTTTATGCCTCCTATAGGGCACGATAAGACATTTTAAAGAACAAAGGTCGAGTGAAAACAATGCCTTGTTTGCCCTATGTGCTAGTGCAAGACCAAGAAGTGTGCATCACCCCAGAAGAAATCAATGCCATTTATTGGGCCGATCTAGTGTGTCCTAGCTAGGGGTTTACATGGATAATGACGGATAAAGGAAGTCAGTATGCATGGGTTACAAGTATCATTATTGTATGTCATCCACAATTGGCAGTTATGAAGGGTGATTCATCTCCATGATCTAAAAATTGAGGCTAGAATGTGGCTAGACCTGGTGTGCACCCGCATCATTCCCTCCAAAAACACAACATATGTTCCATTAGAGATAGCCATCCTCATTATATTCATCATGGCTAGAGTTCATATTAACGTGGGGAGATCATTGCTGAGAAATTCAAGAGAAAAGCAAGACAACAAGCTATTTCTACCCAGTACTCATTAGCTTACTATGCTTACAGGTCGGCCGCCCTTTGTTTCGGCCGCTAGATAAAACTTGCAAAGCATAGGAAGGTATTGATTTTGATAAAAAGACTAACAAGGATGCTCCGGCCTTCAAAAAGCCAAAGTTGACTTCGGGATAAAATGACTCTCTGCCCATCAAGAGGACCAGAAAAATCCATGTTTCACCAACGACCAATAGACATGTCTCTCCACAAGCAAATGGTCTTCTCAAAATGGTGAAAATGGTTCGCTCCCATAATGCTAAATTAGTTAAGTTGGCAAAAGACATCCCTCCCATGATTCAAAGTGCTATCAAAATAGCGATAAAGCCAGTGGTGGAAAAGTTGAGTAGCCTATTTGCCTGAGTGGATGTGTTGAAGGCAGAAGTGGCTGTTATGAGGGAAGATATAGATAGGCAGAAGGAATTGATTTCACCCATGGATATAGATTTGAACATCCCACTAGTGGGGCCTGACTCACCTATTGTGAATAGAAGTCCTCTGGATGATTGGTGCGCTAGGTATAGCCCAACTGAGGTTACAACGGCTGCAGAAGGTCAAGATAGCGAACCACCTTGCGTTGGGGTGCCCCCTACTGTGGATGCTGCTCTCCAAGGTGACCCATAGTAGGTGGCTCCATTTTATTTCTACCATGAGGCCAGAACCCTTCCGGACAGATGGGTGATGATCTCGCCAAATGAACCGCTAGTGATCCCACCTAACCCTTTAATTCCTTCTATTGAGGATATAACTTAGCATTTTGCATGAGGGACCTATGCTACCCTTTCTCTCATGCAGGGATTCCTCCTAATATCTCTTATTATATGTATGCCTTGTTGACAATGCATGTTTTTTATTTAGGGAGGGGAAGGGGGGTGGAAGCTCTTTTCGGGCTTGTGAGGAGTTGAAATATTTTGTAGATGAATGAACGCCCTTTCTTTGTTTTGAATCTATTAATGTCACCAAGCGTATGCAAGCGTACGTGGTCATCGAATTATATGAGATGATGAAGTTCTGATATTATACCCACAGAGACTTGTCAAATTAATTGCTTAAATTGAATCTTTATTTCACTATTCAAGAAAATACAAGTAAAGTTGGGAAATAGTTTTTGAGATTACTTTCTACTAAACTTGGAATGTAAATTAAACTAATAAACTAAATTTGTTTGCAAGAGAGTTGTAATTCAAATGTGATTAAAATCTAGGATCTTTGCACTTTTGCTTTCAGATTGAGTTTTAGGATTTAAATACGCTAGACGAAACCCTTCTAAAGACTGCAAGTTGCAAGTTACAAACTCACATCTCAACTATTCTCCCGAATAGCAAAACACTATCTCATGAATGCTAACACCTATATCCCTATGGTTGTAGGAGAAAACATGAGATGACGGTTGAAGATACTTGACTCAACAAAGTAGGGTTGCAGGGTATATGTCACACTCCATCCTCGGGGAGGTGTGACTGGCACCTGGTGCCACCCCTGATATGAGATCTGTGATGCCCAAAAATAAAACAAAGGCTAGAATTGATGAGGTTTAGCAACACAACAACTATAAAATCAGAATAAGACGATAGACTATAGAGAGAAAGTCGAATCATAGACCAACTAATAGATACACAATAGGCTGTCAAGGCCACAAAATGGAAAATAACTATACAGTCAGGACCACTAGCATTCAACAACATAATAATACCACAACGACTACGAGCCTCTATGAATACAATAGCAATCAAATGACCGGGATAAGTCCCCGAACTACCCTTAACTCAAACATCCGGCAACTCCAAAAGACCTGGAGCTCACCAACTTAGCTGGAACTCCACTCAACACCCAAGAACTCGATCTACCAGCCCACCATCTCCTACAGGAATGAGTGTAGTGCCCTGACTAGGGCGTCAATACAATAATATACTAAGTATGAAAGGCAGAAAAAGTTATAAGACTCAGATTAGAGATCAACAGATATACCGAATATCGCTAGAGGAGAAACTCAACTTAAGTAAACACATAGAACCTACCTGGCCCCCATAATCCTAGCAAGTACAAGCAAGCACACAAAATGAACCTACTTGGTCCCCATAAGCTCGGCAAGTCCAATAAGTAAATCACAACGCACAGTGCCTAGCAGACATAACTCACCTGTCATCACCTCTAGACCTCTCAACAGCCTCAGCTAACACCAGCCACCATCTAGCATCCACTTCTATCAGGTAAAATATAATACAAGCAACAATCACAAATAATAATTCCAAACAAATCACAATTAAACACCAGTTAATAAACATCATCAATCAAGCACTGTCGGACCCTCTCTCAGCTGAGCATAGTTAGCGGAGCTCAATCCATCTGGGAGAACCAATCATGATCCCAAGAAGGCTCAGAAATGTTGGACCACTCTGGAATCATGTCTCAACTCGACACTACGAAGGACACCATTCTCAACTCCATCGGTCATTTCACTCCTTAGGCTCAACCCCTTGGCCAGAAACACTCTCGTGCGTTGGATATACACAAGCCACAATCCCCCGTTCTTTGGGGGGTGTCGTCAGCATCGAGGAACATGTACTAGGGTGTATGTGTGACTCGTTTAGATCATGAGCTGGCACAAAAGAAAGAAAACTACTTTTACAGTATCAATGATAGTACCGGTGAATGGTATAGGATGGAAAAAGGAACTCCATTCATTATTAAAAAAAAACTTTATCATATCCCTCTATTGTGTATGATGTTTATGGTTGCCGTTGGTGTGAATTCAATCACCTGAATTTAAGATGGGAATTTCCCATAAACACAACACACACATAATCAAAACATTCACAATGAACATAAATAATAATATATGCTCAAATAGCCCATAACCGGCTCTCATGCCCTACCAACCGATTATCACAATACAATACTATTCTTTCACGTCTAGCCGTCCACTGACATGCCACTAATCGAGCTATGGATCACCAACCTAACCAATCTATTCCCAAGCTTTACAAACAACCCACGAGACACTCTACTCATCACTAACAACAAGGGACATAGTCAAGCCAATCCAAGCATCACTACGACCGCCAATGTGCCATTGACACGGTCACCGACTCAAATATAACAAAAGATTGTCGCAATGACGACCTATATCTTTATCAAAACATCAACCACATATAATAGTAACACCTATATCTATTCATTTCTAGCTGTAAAACAGCCCACAACATGAGCTATACCAGCCACGACATACTTCATTACCGACACCAACTAACGCCTAAGGATGTATGACAACCAATCAAACTATTGCCCAAATTCACGATCTCAATAGATGAGGGAAAAATCACAGCCCCAAACACACGTATACAAGAGCCAACAATAGCTAACACCATAGAAAATTCACACAATATGACAAGAATATGTTTGGAATGGAAACATGCCGAAACGGAGAGGCAAAAGCCTTAACATACCTTGGATTTTGGTGAAACTGAAACTGGAAAGCTCAAACTAATACCACCAAGAATTTACTGCCTCAAAACAGTTCACCTCAACACCAAAAATGTAGGTTTAAGAACACAACATGAAAATGGCACAAGACAAAGCTTATTCGGCAAAATTCTTATGGATTTGGTAGTAGAAAATCGAATATAACCACCCACTAGCATCAAAAACCTCTTAACCAAATTAAACATACTAAGAATCAGCAAGGAATAACAACTTTCCAAGAAGCCATAATGAGACAGCCACAAAAAAACTCGAAAACAACGCCAAAACCACGGACTACACCAAGCTCCCATCTTCCCGAGCTTCGATTCCACCGCGGATTATCTTCCCTAAGCCCAAAATCATCATGAACATGTAAGGGAAGCTTGGGAGATAGTTTTTCGCTGATTGAAATATCCAGAAATGGGAAATGGAAAATAACCACCGACCAAGGGGCTCAAATAGTCATCCACCGCCTCAACCCGCTTGTGACATGCCAGCTTGCACAATCTCGCGAAGACGTAAATATTTCTCTATTCCGAAGTTGGATTGATGAACGATTGAATACGCTGGAAACTAGACTTATAGTCATTTAATCTGATAGTCATAAACCCCCTAACACCTTATATATTGGGAAAAAAGTTTCAAGACATTTGACCTAAATATCAAGGAATCTCAAGAAGGAATTTTTACGATAAATTTTGCTGAATTTCATTATACAACTTGATCGACGTCCAATATTAAATATGATCATAGATTGACTCAAATACCTCATAACACTTCCTTATTCACTTATTAGTTACTCTTAGTCCTACCTCAAAAATATGAATTTGTCACTCAAATTATCGGGTGTTATAGTATATCCCTATCCTCAACGACGAAATCAACTCTTGAACTTTTTGACAAGATATTGAAACCTACTCTATGTTTATTTTAACCCTTATTAGTTCCCTCTCTCAAGTTCAACCAACAAGCCAGCATATAATATTCGAAAGATGATCAAACTAACCAATAAGCAAGAAATCAAGTAAGCATAAACAATCTTGAAAAAGAATCAAATGTCTAGTATAAATGAATACTCAAACTACAACCATAAAGCCATGGACAAAACCCTAGAACAGGGAGTTTAGCCACTTATGTTTAAGTGCAAACCCAAAGAAATCATCATTCGAATCAACAAAGATAAAAGTAAAGAAGAAAAACCAAAGAAGAAAATGGACTTCTTGTCTCTTCCCCAAAGATTGCGTACAATAATTGATAGATGCCTAACAAATGCCTTATCAGAGTATTTATAATCATGGTAACAAATTTCCATTTTTCCCTTAAGTAATTCAACCTTTGGAGTTAGAAAAATACATCCCAAACAGGCCCTGGCACACCACTTTTGTTATCTCTCCAGATTTGCCATGAAATTCTTCTAAAGTTTGGCTTCCGGCGCGCCATTTCTCCTATCTCTCCAAGGTGTTAGTCAAAATTCTGCATTCCTGGACCTGGCATGCCACTTCTCTCAATTCGCTAGAGTGTTAGAAAATTTTCCCAAGCTCAAAACCTCTTCAACGTGCCGCTTCTGTCATTTCACCAAGGTGTTGATCAAAATTTCTTATAAAGTTTGAGGATTGGCGTGCCACTTCATCCATAGCACCAACATGAGCATAATTTCTCTGATGTTTAGGCTCTGGGCCACCACTTCAACTATTTCACCAGGCCAAATTTTTCTTGAATTCTTGTTCCTTCACACCTTGCACCATTTTTTAGTATTTTCCATGTGTTTCCTACCAAAATCAACTAAAAACATTTGTTAACTCTTTTCACATACTTATTCATGAACCATGTATCTATAAGGATAATCATCTCAACACATGATAAAAGATGAGAAAAAATATGAAAAACGGGCATAAGAATATGCTCAACACCACCCCACACTTAAACCATTGTTCGTCCTCGAACAGTCCTTACTTTAATGAAACTATCATGACTCGAGTTTAAACCCTAGGCGTAACATGGGACAAAGAACCCCGAAAGGCTCTAAGTTGACACATGGCATATTCATAGCATGAGACTAACAAAATAACAATTAACAGAATCATAATTAAGCGGAAGCTAAATGAAAGAGTCTAATCAATATCACAAGACATAGTCTAATAAAACTGTTGAATCATAAGCTGAATTTGTCTATACAAGTCTAAAAGCCTCTACTACACTGATGAGCTGCTGGGACAAGTTCCCAGCTAATTCTTAAAGCCTGAAATTGAAATAAAACTGAAATAGGAAAATCATAAATCTTGTCCTTGGTAGATGAGAACTCACCATTGACAGCTAAGGTGGGAATAGAGCTTGTCTAACCACAAGGCTGAGTCTGAAAACTTGAATCTATATAATAAAATAATATAACACATAAAATATATGGCCAGTACTTGGAATGTATCGAGTATGACAGAAAGGTAAAAGAACTGAAACATACAAGTAAACTAGGAGGAAGTAAGTTGGGTACATCACTAAAACATATAACTAAAATGAAATACAATGACCCTGTCCGAGATGTATAAATATTGACATAGTTCTTTATTTGAAAACATTTAATGAAGTAAAATTAAACTAATGCATAAGGGTCATGTACATGTACTGGGTACTAATACTATAACTGATATCATACATCGTACTAACTGACTGCTGATAATTGAGACTGAACTCCACTGTGACTGAGCTGAACTGAAGTCTGAAGCTATACTAAGATGAACTAGAACTGAAATCATAAACTAAAGGAACCCTTCTCTATTATTGAGAATCCTTGAGTGAGTTGAGGAGAATACTCTCTATTATTGAGGACCCCTGACTAGACTGAGAGAACACTCTCTACTATGGAGGATTCCTGACTGAGCTAAGGGAGACACTCTCTACTATTGAGGATCCCTGACTGGACTGAGGAGAACACTCTCTACTAATGAGGATCCTTGACTGAAATGAGGGAGTCACTCTCTTCTATTGAGGATCCCTATATGAACTGAGGAGAACACTCTCTACTAATGAGGATCCTGACTGAACTGAGGGAGTCACTCTCTACTATTAAGGATCCCTATCTGAACTGAGGGGAACATTCTCTACTAATGAGGATCCCTGACTGAGCTGAGGGAGTCACTCTCTACTATTGAGGATCCCTATCTGAACTGAGGGGAACACTCTCTACTACGGAGGACCCCAATTATGCTAACATGGAATACACCAATATGACATTATTCATCTAGTCTAGGCTACTTCAATTAATCAGAGACCTAAGTGCTTAGCTAATCATAACATATTGAATTCATTAGATTCTGATCGGGGCTACTTTCGACTAACAAGAGGCCCAAAAATCTAAAGAGTCGTGATCATGCTTTATCATCAAGATTCATAACATCGTAGACCCAAAATTAAAGTATAAATCATGTGTTCTAGATTCACGGAAACTCGCAGGTTCAAATCATACTTCAGAAATATGCATTGAATTCATTATAAAAGCATATAAATATTTTATAAGGACCATATCTCAAAAATAATGCTAATTCATGGTGAAATTCTAGGAGATCATGCTACTATCATATCATATACGTAAATCATGAATTCAGAAGAAATTACATATACATACATAGCTACTTATCATGAGGGCCTTGAAATCCATAAAAGACATGTGAAAATCTTGCATAATTGAAGCCCTAAGACATACTTTTATAGAAATCAAAGAATTAGGGTTTTTAACATACAATTGGGACACAAGGATGAAAGGATATCCTTGTTGAAGTCCCATATACTTGTCTTGAAGAAATCCCCCACTAGAACATGGATCTTGAAGCCCTTGGAGAAACCTTAGGTGATCTTTGAGCCTTGAGAGAGGACAGAAAGAAGGATTTGGTAGTGCTTTTGGATGGAATGAGGGATTAGACTAGATATTCCCCTTAAAATTGTCCCATCTAATACCCAAAACAACGTAGTTTAGAAGGTAGAAGCATAGAATTTTACGAAAACACCCTTGAAAATTTGTAGGAAAAATCCATACTGCCAGTCCCCACGAGGCACTTGACGAGTCGTCGGGTTGACAACAACTCGTGGTCCCAAGTTGTGGTGTGTACTAGAAATTTTCTCAAAAATTCCTTGAATTGCGGACAACCAACATACCGACTCATTACTTAACCTAACGGGTCATCGTATCCATCCATTTCCACTGAACCATTATTCTGAACTTCCCCTCAATGACTCTTAGGACAACTCGTTACTGGACTCAACGAGTCATCATGTATCTCGTCCCCTAAAGATTTGACGTACGAACTGCTGCTCATAACGAGGGACTCCACGACTTATCTTCTCACCCATGAGTCGTGACGTAGGTCATTACTCTTGGGCTCCAGAATGAACACTCAATGTCTTCATGCCACGAGTCTGACCACGACTCATTTAGTTACTGGACGAGTCATTCCACGATTCATTTTATGGAAAAATTTCCACTTTCCAACTGATTTCTTTCTTTAAGTCCGGGATTTGATCTTACAAACTTTTGGGGTGTTAAAATATCTCCCTTTTAGGAACATTCGTCCTCAAATGTAGACTGAACATACTGAGAAACTAGGGAAGGGAACTGAAATCTCAAAAATAGAACATCCGAAGCTGAAGACTGACGAGGTGACGAAGCTTAAAGGCTAGGGAAAGAGTTGCAATACCAAGATTTGAATACTAAGAGCTGAACCCTAGTGGATTAAGTGACTCCGTGCTGAACCACATATATAAACTGTATATTTGAATTGTACATGCGTGCTAAGACGTGGGAGGGAATGAAAGACATAAAACTAACATGGAACTACATAGAGTACTAAGGAGGATTCTTTTCCTCAAACTGGAACTGAGATGGTACAGATTGAGTCATCACTCGTGAACTGCTTTCTAGTACTGAACTAGCAATCATGGCATCTGGTTTGACTGAAAATAAGGGACTCATAAGCATGAATCATTCATGACATCTAAAACTAAGAACACACATGAGGTAACTTGATCTACTGAGCTACTAAAGCAACTTCTAAAGATTGGATTCGATGGTTGAGCGTACTGGAAGACATGAGTTAACACACATAGCTAGTTTCTGACGTAATGCTGAGATTTGAGGATTCATAGGGTAAGATTGGTATCGCTGTCTGAAGCAATTATCTAGAAGTTTTGGAAGTTTGAACATGGGAATGGATAGAGCATAACTTCAACTGAGCATGAGGGAAATCATCTGAAATTGAAGGAATTGGCACTCTATAACTGTTAGTGCCGAGACTCCCCCACTAGCGCACTCAAGATTTGACTTGTCTCATTGACTTATTATCTCTGCCTTAGCTCAAATCCATCATTCTAAGGCTCCTGGACTTTCTTAAGGTTGTGCTAAACCACTAACTCTAAATTCCTTATTCACCTCTAAAATTCACTGATAGGTTCATACTCGTAGCTATTTCACACCATGTATCGACAATCTCCTCTCAACATACATCAAAGGACTTTCTACTCCATACTAAAGTTCTAGGGTCTAACAACATGCAAAGAGTAATACGAATAGCTTATAATATACCTGTGACTACCTCTAGTAATTTTCCTGAATCTTGATGTGCTAATAAGGCGTAAGAGTGGTTTTGACATTGTCCGCCACCTGTACTAGATGATGTGCCCTACTGAAATGGGCAGGTTGTCGAAGCTACCAAAGAAGTGGTTGGGGCCCTACTCTTGCCCTACTTGGTTGCTGGACAATATCTAAGCTTATGACCCAACTTGCCACACCTAAAGAAAGCATCCAAGCCATTCATGCACTCCCCCAAATGGTTCTTCCCGTAGCTCTTACAAGCGGGATATGTAATCTCCCTCACACTGGGTCTGTACAGAACACTAGGTGTCAAAGGTGCTGGGGCTGATGATCTTTGCTAGGAGCATGAGTGGTGTCCACCACTCGTCCTCTGATGGTAGAACTCTGAATCTCCTATCTTAGATCTCTTGGCCTCTCTCTTATTTTCTTTCACCTGCTCTGCCTCTATTTGTTGGGCATATATTACCAAACATGAAAATTCTATGTGCTTGTGCTACGTGGCGGTCCTACACTCCTTGACCAAGGAGTCTGCCACTCCGTTCACGAACCTGCTCACCTGAGTTCTCAAGAGTTGTGAGCCGCCGGTAAACCCTAGCTTGCCTATTCTATCGTGACATCGGTTATCAGATTTTGGTGGCAATGGCCACCCCATAGGAAGGACAACCTCCACCTTAGGCTGATCTTTCATTCAATATGATAACACATCCTTTAGATTATGCAGCAAAACTACGAAACAAGCCTGTGGAGGTGAAATCAATTCCTATTAAACTAGTGAGTTATCTTCATGGAGAGCCAAGGGTTATATGGGAGAAGGAGGAAGTCACACAAATGATTTATAAAGAAAATCTCCAATACGCTGTTATTGGTAAATTCTCTTATGGATGGCCAGATATTCAAGAGTTACGAAAGATAATCCCTAAACAGTATGATCTGAAAGGGGAGTGTAACATTGGTCTTTTAAGTACACGTTATGTATTAATAAGAGTATCTACGATGGAGGATTATGTGAATCTTTTATCTAAACTTGCTTTTTATCTATCGTATACACAGTGGACACACCCTATGAGAACCTTAAAATGGGAACCGCTTTTTGATCCTGAGGAGGAAACAACAACAGCGATAGCTTGGATTTCTTTTCCTTCATTACCACCAAATTTTTTATGAAAGAAGCCGTATTTTCACTTGCTGCTACAGTTGGTAAACCTTTACAAGTGGACATGGCTACAAGGAATCAAACTACACCAAGCTGTGTGAGGGTCAAAGTGGAAGTGGACTTATTAGGGGATTTTCCAAAGCGTATTAATGCTGGTATAAGGAAGCAATCAGGGGAAGTAGTAGAGAAATGGATCAGAATAAAGTATGATCAGGTACCAAAGTATTGCATCAATTGTAAAATTCAGGGGCATAATGATCAAGAATGTTTTTTCCTTCATCCTGAACTATACCCCAGAAGTGCAAATATGGAGAATGGAAAGAAGGTTCAACAACAATCAAATGAAAGGAAAACAGAGAAGGGTAATTTTCAAAATGAAAATCAGGTGAAGGTGCCATCTAAGGATACAAAAGATTATCAGAATCAAGGTCTTAAAAAGAAGGGAAGAGGAAGATAACAAAAGGGATGGAAGAGAGAACAGGTATGGAATCAAAAGAAGCCAACCTCAGATAAAAGGCAGACTAATCAGTTTGAAGTATTGCAAATAGAGGAAGGGTTTCAAGAGGATGAGAAGAAGGATGATACCCAAAACATTAAGGCTCTAGGCAAGAAAGAAAATAATGATAGAGGAGAAGAATGTGTAAGAGATATGCAAACACCTAATAGTTACGGGAAACAAACATATACTATTTCACAGGGGTCTCTGAATGCTATAGACCATTCTCACTTCTTGCCCACTGGCAGCTGAATGCTTTCTGCATAATGTGTGGTGAATATCACAGTATGGGGGCTTCTCAAGCAACAAGAAATACATCTCTAGATCCACCACTGGTGTGCTAAGGAATGCATTGAAATACCTGATAATGAAACGGATCACTTGACCTTGTACCTTGATCTTTATGCTCTCTCCATAAGAGGTGCTTCAATTGGCATAAATTCCCTCACTAAGGTGATCGCTAAGGCGAGGTTGCACTCCTCTAGCTCAGCAAACACATACCCTAACCCCAACTCACGGACGGTGTCATGAATGGTGGAGAACTCAAGTTCCAGACAGCCTACATCAATTCGATTCTCCGGGGCATACTTGGCTTCTTTTTGGGAATTGAACCATTTAAGCTCATGCTCCTCCACAGCCTCTGCTCTAAACCTCCTAGCAGGAGGTGCCTTTTGGACTGACGAGTTCGATGCAACTCCTTTTCTAAGCCTTTTGAACTCCTTGCTAATGGCTTCTACCTCCTTGCCTTTATCTGCACATGAAGCCATAACACCTGCCAATCAACAACAATAACAACATAAAATTGGTTCATGAACAACAAGACTAGCTAATTAGGTGGGAGAGGTGTAAAATAATCCCAAACATAATTTTCTAGCATAGTTATGAGAATTTATAACATAGGGTACTCAGATTTCCCCTATTATCATGCCAAATCCCATCAACCTAATTTATTCTCAAACTTTATACCACAATTCACATTCACGATTTCATCACACTCTTATTTTTCTTCTATTTTCTTTTTACACGAGTGTTTCAATTTAGCCACTCACTTCACTTCCCCAATTCTTAATTCACAATTCACAATAACCCAAATGTGAAAGTAGTCACAATATATTCAACCTACAATTTACATGGTTTTCACTAACTTTTCACAATGAATTAGCATTAATTTTCAACAACCCAATATTTTCAAAAATAAAGCATCACACTATTCCAGCAACTTCTTCCTACACAAAAGTACTCCAAATTCAAGAATTTCATAAAACTCTCTACCACCCATCCACCACCTCTCTTCACACCCACAATTTAAAACCACAAAATTTCAACCGAAACAATCAACCCAATGAAGGATACAACATTATTATGGAAGAACATATGATATTTAAGTCATGGAAACCAACATTATGAAGTTCAAGTTTCTTGCGCAATAATGGTGATTTTGGATTTTAAATTTGGGGAAGAGAGGGTGATGGGCGCATGCTTACAAAAATAAATAGGAAGGAAGAAAATTACTTACTTGAGTTGAAGATTCTTGCTTCACCAAGCTTTGGAGAAGACAACAATGGGGGAATAGGGAAGGAGGAGTTACGACTATGAGAGGGAGAGAGACCTCTTTTTTATTTATTTTATCTTTTTAGAGAGAGAATATGAATGTGAAATAAAGTAAAGGGTATGCGTGATGGGTTTTTATTAATTTAGAGTCCTTGGGTCAGATTTGACCCATAGACCAAAAATAAATCTTTGCCCAACATACCCTTGGCGTGGCGTGCCACCCAGTTTATCATATAGTTAGAAAAAAATTTTCTTAGTGAATTACGCCTACCTAAAAAATTATTTCCTCTGAAGTTTAACACCTAGCGCGCCATGCTAGATATTTCGCTCCAAACTTAAAAGTTTTTTCAGCTTCTTTTTACCACTTTCACTCCTCAAACACCCTATTTGTCTCTACAAAATAAAAATGTGTTAGAAAGATGGGTTGCCTCCCACCAAGCACCTTATTTATAGTCGTGGCATGACATTCACGGGTAGCCTCCCATGCAGTGCCTGGTTTAACATCGCAGCACGACGTAGGACTTCTTACTCCTCCAATTGAGCTTGATGATTTTTAACCTGAGTTCTTGCTAGTTTTTCTTGAAACACCTACTGCTCTAAGGCCTGTTTAGACCTTCCAAGATCTACCATTGTGATAGTCTTAAGCTCCTCATATTTGGGTGGAAGTCGTGCCACCCTGAATACATTGAAAACTACTTCCTGACCATTCACAATCATTGACATCTTGTTTGACTTTATCCTTATAATCGCTTCTTCTATATCCAGGAATCCTCTTCCCTAAATGATGGGACATGCTTCATCAGCTATATAGTCAAGGATGATAAAGTCTAAAGGCAAGATGAACAGTCCCATTATCAGCACATCTTTAATGATCCCTTCAGGATAAGTGATGGACCTATCAGCATAACACCAACATTCTGAACAATGATGCAGACATAAGATTCATTCTTGCATCTAGATCACATAATGCTGAGCCAACCTCTCAGCTTCCAATTATGACTGGACTAACAAAGCTCCCCAAATCTTTCAACTCCTTTGGAATCTTATTTGGTACCAGGGAACGACACTCTTCAATAAGAGCTACAATCTCAAACTTTATGAGCCTTATTTTATTGGCCCTAATATCCTTAAGATATCTGGAGTACATTGGAACCTCTTGCAACAACTCCACTAATAGTAGATTCACATGCACATGCTTCAAGACATCAAGAATCTTCTTACAAGCCGCATCCTCCTACTCTCTAAATATTTGTGAAAATGGAGGAGGTAGTCTAACTTCTGCTGCTTTTGGTTGTGAATGACTCGACTCACCAACCTCCTTCTTTGACTCTACAATTTGTTCTGCCTCTATCTTATTGTATTTGGGTATCACTTCACCCAACTCTTTTCCACTACGCAAAGAGATTTTGTTGACATTCTCCTTCGAGTTCTTCTCAGTATTTCTCGGAAGTTCCCCTTGAGGTCTGTTTGTTTGCTTAATGGCCAATTGGCCCACTTGCCTCTCAAACTCATAGATTGACTTCTGCATCTCATTAAAGTCCTAAGTCTGCTAAACCATCCATTACTTCATGGTATCTTCTAAAGAACTGCTAGGCTACTTGACCTGAGGTCTTTAGAAGTTATTTGGGGTGTCTGAAAGTTTTGATTTCCTCCCATAGGGGATTAGCTGCATTCTTGTACCCTTGATTAATAACTATTCCCTGCAAAACCTTCACTGCGACCTTGTTGCCCCACAAAATAGATAGATTCTAGATTTAGTGGATAATTTGAATAAGCATAACTTTATCCACATGCCTGACATGATGGCGAGTGAGTCTGAACTTGCTGAACCTAATAAAATTGGCTTACTACTGGTGCGGTCACTAACTTGTTGATCATATTCACCAACTAACCGATATCTTCCCAAATTGTAGCCACGCTGTCAACCTCAAGATTCCCTAGAACTTTGGTTGCTGTAAAATGTCTGCCTAAATCCTGATAATCTTGACTCCCAATTGATATGAGATTCAACAAAGCCTCTATCTCATTATAACTCTTGGAAAAAATTTGCCCCTGTGTAGTATTGTCAAGTAGAATCTTAGACTCTAGCTTCAGCCCCTCTATAAAGTTATGCACAATGATCTCCTTTGGCTGCATGTGATGTGGGCAATCTCGCAGATATCCCTTCTATCTCTCCCATGCTTTAGCCAAGGTCTCACTATCATTATGAATGAACCCTTAGATCTTTCCTCTAAACTCCTTTGTTCTCGAAGAGAAAAACCTGTTTATGATCTTGTTGGAAAGAGCTTCCAGTGAAGGACCATGCTAGCTCAGTTTGAAGTCATTCCTTTGCCTCTCCAATTAATGAAAATAGGAACAAAGTGAGCTTAACATACTCATCAGAAACATTTTGACAATGGAAGTTCTCATTGAGTTCCACGAATGTCATAAAATGCCTGTAGGGATCTTTGTGCAGCTTACCCTGATATTGACAAGTGTTTTGAACCAACCGCACAGTTTCCTCCTTCAACTCAAAGTTTCTAGTGATGGTCGGCTTGATAATTGCTTTGGAAGCGTTCTCCAAGTTTGGTTGAGCAAAGTTGAGCATTGGAATCCTTTCTTGGTTATTTCCCAGTGCTTGCTCATTGTTCTATGACATTGCTAATCAACAAAAAGTTCTTTCAATTTCCGGATCAAACTGAGCCAAAGGTTGTCCCTGGCTTCTGGTAGCTGGCATACAAGAAAAAAACAACACCTAAAATTTTCAACAACTAACAACCAACGTAAAATACAAAATAGCAGAATAAAAATACCAACCACAAATAATTAATCAATAGTTAAATCCCTGGCAACGGCGCCAAAAACTTGATGTCACCAAGCACACGCAAGCATACGTGGTCGTCAAGTAATATAGGATGGTGAAATCCCAATATTGTACCCACAGAGACTTGTCAGATTAATTGCTTAAGTTGAACTTTATTTCACTATTCAAAAAAATACAAGTAAAATTGGAAAATGGTTTTTGAGATTACTTTCTATTTAACTTGGAATGTAAATTAAAATAATAAACTAAATGCATTTGCAAGAGAGTTGTAACTCAAATGATGATTAAAACCCAGGATCTTGGCACTTTTGCTTTTAGGTTGAGTTTTCGGATTCAAAAATGCTAGAAGAAATCCTTCTAAAGACTGCTAGTTGCAATTTATGAATTCACTTCTCAACAATTCTCCGGAATAGCCAAAAACTATCTCATGAACCCTAATTCCTATACCCCTATAGTTGTAGGAGAAAACATGAGACAACAGTTGAAGATACTTGACTCAACTGAGTGGGGTTGCAGGGTATACCCTTTCCTCAACAACAAAATCAACTCTTGAACCTTTTGATAAGATATTAAAACCTACTCTACGCTTTTTTTAACCCTCATTAGTTTCCTCTCCCGAGTTCAACCAATGAGCCAACAAATAATATTCGAAAGGTGATCAAACTAATGAATAAACATGAAATTAAGTAAGCATAAATAATATTAAAAAGAAGAATACTACAACCATCAAACCTAAACCCTAGAACAGGGAGTTTAGCCACTTATGTTCAAGTGCAAACCCAACGAAATCATCATTCGAATCAATAAAGATAAGAGTAAAGAAGAAAAACCTAAGAAGAAAATGGACTTCTTGTCTCTTCCCTAAAGACTGCGTCAATGATCAATATATGCCTAACAAATGCCTTAGCAAAGTATTTATAAGCATGGAAATAAATTACCTTGTTGCCTTAAGTAATTCAACTTTTGGACATAGAAAAATACATCCTGGACAGGCCCTAGCGTGCCATTTCTGCTATCTTGTCAGACTTGGCTTGAAATTCTTCTGACATTTGGCTTCTGGCATGCCACGTTTCCCATCTCACCAAGGTGTTAGTAAAAATTCTGCATTCCTATACTAGCACGCCACTTCTCTCAATTTGCCAGAGTATTAGAAAAATTTTCCAAGCTCGGAACCTCTCTGGCGCACCACTTGATAGGATGATAAAAAGCTAACACCTCTCATTCTTATTACTTTTTCAATATGAAAACGAAAAAAATTAAATATTCTCTCATTTCGCCATGGTTTTGATCAAAATTTCTTCTAAAGCTTGAGGTCTGGCATAACACTTCAGCCATAGCACCAACCTAAGCATAATTTCTCTGAAGTTCAGGCTTTGGCACACCACTTCAGTTACTTCACCATGCAAAATTTTCTTCGAATTCTTCTTTCTTCACACCTTGCACCATTTTGAGTAACTTTCCATGTGTTACCTGCCAAAATCATCTAAAAACATTTGTTAGCTCTTTTCACACACACATTCATAAAACCATGTATTTTATAAGGATGATCATCTCAACACATGATAAAAGATTGGTAAAAATATGGCAAATGGGTATAAGAATATGTCCAACTTCATCTATGAAAATGTTGGGCTGTTTTTCTTGCTTTGATAATGTGTAGTGCCATTGATGGGTTGGTCTTACATTCCAATTAATTCTTAACCCATGCTTTGCAATTGCCTTTGTAGATAGTAGATAGTAATAAACTCCAAGAATTTTCTTTATACCATATTTTTTCCAAGGAAATAATTTTTGTTTTTCTTTTTGTGTGTTGAACCTGGTGATATTTCCCTATGATAGATTAAGATGCGACTCTTTAAGGAAAAATGTCATGTCTTTGAGTCATTGCTGCACTTACTTTGATTGGTACCACCAAAAAGAATTTTAAGCAATATCAATGAGTTTTGAAGTTGAAAAGGGGCTTGAAATTGAAAAGAGCACTCTCTTGTCATGAGTTGTACATTCTTTGTTTGGGGCTTATTTATTTGCAAAACGAGTATGCAAAACTCAAAAATAGCTTGTTTACAGTCATATCTATGAAGTAGTTGCGAAAAATAGTTGAATTCCTTGGAATATGATGCCTTGTGTGATAAGATGTTCAGTTTAATTCATGTGTATGCATATTGTCTAGAACTTGCCATAATGTAGTTCAACGCAAAATCCTAGATGTAACTGCTCTTGGAAAATGACCTTAGCCTTTTATTTTGGTTAATCACTTCACCACTAAATAACCTTCTTGAACTTCAACCCTTGTTAACCTGTTTGAGCCTTGAGCCTTGAGCCTTTTTCTTGGCAATCACATTACAAGTCTTATACCTTTTTTATCCTCTACTTTGGCACCCATTCCTTCCTAATTGCAAGTGATGAAAGAAAAGAAAATTGGGCTTGCATCCCAAGAGTTGAAGGTGGAAAACGAAATGTGATGTAGGCAAAAGCTTAGGCTTGGGGATGTGCAAAAAGGAAAAAAGATGAATGAGCTTCTATATGAGGTAGCATCTGTTGCTTATTTTAAAAAAAAACAAAATTGTGGGTTGAAAAACCTGTGATCAAATGAAGAAAAAGAGAAAAGTTGAGAGGTGCTATCTCTTGTTCGGATGACGCTTAATGTAGAATCCAAGGTGCTAAAAGGGTGGTTCTTGATGAAAAATGTGAATGGTGAATAAGAAGAGATAAGGTGGAGTAGACTCGCTAGTATAGCAGGATATTTGAATATTTTCACTAAAAGCATTAAGGAGATTCCAGTCACTAGAGCTAAAAGTTGTCCTACCCTTAATCCCTACCCTTAATTTATGACCCGCAAGTCCATAGTGATTCCAATGTAGCAACTCTACATTAGCGGCAAGTTACATAAAGGGCAAGCCTATGGGTCGAATGTGTATGCACATGAATTTCCTTGAGAGATGAGCATTCTTGCTTCATTTCATAATCCCTATGTGTCAATTGCATCTATGTGAATGGGATCTCTCTTGTGGGTGAGTGACATCATTTCTATCACAACTCGAACATGGGCCCGGAGCGAGACACGAGACAAGGAGCCCCGAGAGACTCCAAGTCGCCCCATGGCATGAACAAACATCTAACTCAATCAAATAAAGTGGAAGACCTAACATAATAACAGAGTGGAAGTTTAATTATAACATGACATCAGAACCGGAATTTCACTTCATACATGACAAGCTGATTACTACATACAGTATGAAAGCCTTTAACATATCTGATGGGTTGATGGGACAATGCCCCCAACTAACTCTACAATTCTTAAAACTGAAAATACAAGATAACTGGAAATAAGTAGTCCTCGAGAGGTGAGGACTCACCATTAAGGTTGAATTCTAACTCTGAAGAACCGGCTAGTGACGGGGCTGAGTCTGAAGATCGAGGCCTAAATCATAAAATGATTCATCATAGAATATGCGGTCAATACGTGGAATATACTGAGTATGCAAGGTAAGTAAATGGACATTTAAAATACATAAAAATTCATAAGAGTAAGCCAACATGATCGTAATATAAATATCATAATGCAAACGTAAAGCTCAAGATTTTCAAAACATTCGTAAATCATTCATGATCATAATCATAAGAGAAAAGCTTTATGCAACCTGACTTGAGCCAAAGTATAAAATCATAACCATACATAAATCATGAGGAAAAGTGGGAGGACTCATCATAATCGACACCATCATGGTAGAGCCTTACATGATGCCCCAACTATCTCACTCAAGTGGGCAGAGTCGTCCCGACTTGCCAGGCAAGGGACGTGCAATATGTGATATCACGAAGAGGGGATCCATTAATATATATATATAAACCTATGATGGCATGTAATTTTGAGACACTGGCGTAGTCCTTTAAACGTCGGACTACTCGGTGGTAGACAATGCTCCCAAAAATATGCACATTAGGCTCGTATAATAAACGTAACATCATTCATGAAATGCATGGCCAAGAAAATAACATCATCATTGATCCCCATTTAAAATACATGTTTAGCCATGAAGAAGGGCCCATGAATTGGCCAAAAAGTCATAAATCCGTAAATCATGAAATCCATGCATACTTGTAAAATCTGTATATACTTGATATCTCATAAATTCATGATGAGAATTTGATAGAAATCATATCATAAGTCATAAATCATAATGGGTTAATGAACATCGAAATCAAAGTAGAATCATAACTTTCCATAAAACATGCATAATTGGGCATAGTTTGTAGAGATTTAAATCCGTAAGTTTTAATTTGAAATAATCATAAAATCTGTCCATGATTCGTAAATCATGAAGTTATACATGAGGGTAATTAACCCATAGATAGAACATAAAGATTTCATAAGAATTGAGATACAACCCCATAGAATTATCAATAGAATTTCATAAAATAAAGGGAGATTGGGCATGAGTGTGAACAAATTCACCCATTCATAACTCTACATATATGAGAAGAACTGATTCTACAACTCCCTTGGTTGCCCCAATGAAGATTTATGAAACTTTGAAGAATTGGAGCTTGATCACCTCTCTAAACCTTTACTCTTACATGCATGAATAGGAATAGCCTAGAATGAACTTACCCCTCTTAAAACTCACTATTCATAGCTTAAAACGATGTAGTTTATGCCTTAGGATCATAGGAATTACGAAAAAGCCCTTACTAAATTCGTAGAAAATAACTGCTTGCCAGTCCCCATGAGGGACTGGACGAGTCGTTACCAAGGAAATGAGTCGTCACAAATTGTCGTGAAGTCCAGTGCCATTTTTCTTCAAGGGGTCCCCACGAGGGACCTAACGACTCGTTACTGGTGACCACGACTATGGTTACCACTCATTCCCTCCACTGCCCAACTCCTCGACTCATTCAACAAATGCTGACCACGACTCACCTAATGAATCCTGGTGTCTGACCACAACTTGTGGGGTCCAATCGTGAGGTATACTACCAACTCATCCTTCACCTTCCACTTGCCCTTGACCACAGGTGACCTAATGACTCGTGGGGCTAACCACGACTAGTGGTCATAATCGTGGCCACCCCAAATTTTGAATTTTCTAGGCAAGTCAACACTCCTCACCATGAGACACTTAACGACTCGTGGTCAACCTGACGAGTCACAAGATAACTCATTCTGTGACCTGGTACAGAAAATTCTATTTTATCTGTTTCAACTCCCGGGCTTGATCTTAGGGCTTTCAAGGTATAAAAATATCTCCCCTTTGGGAACATTTGTCCTTAAATGTTGAAAATCATACAGAAAAGCAGAGAAATGCAATCATTATGCTTAAATACTGATCACATAAGCTGAAAACTGACGGAATGACTAACCCCGATTTAAACTACATGGCTTAACTGAATTCATGAATCAATATACATCCATACACATGAAAGAAACTGGGGCACATGAACTGAACAAGAAACTGAATAGAGTTTTAGGGCAAAAACTGATACCTCAAGCTGGAACTGAGCTGGTTGAAATAAATGTGGGTATCTAGCTATCATATCTGCTTTGGCTTCCCATGTAGCTCCCTCAACTTGCTGATTCCTCCATAAAACTTTAACTGAAGCTACTTCCTTGTTCCTTATCTTGCGAACCTTCCAATCCAGTATTTCCACCGGAACCTCTTCATAACTAAGGCTGTCTTCCACAACTACACTCTCCACCGGAACAACTAGAGCTGGATCCCCCAAACACTTCTTTAAGAGTGATACATGAAAAACAGGATGAACGGAAGCTAATTCTGAGGGCAACTCCAATTCATATGCCACCTTGCCAACTCGCTTCACAATCTGGTAGGGGCTAACATAACGAGGCTAGAGTTTTATTTTCTTTCCAAACCTCATCACTTCTTTCATGGGAGACACCTTCAGAAACACCCAATCATCCACTTTCAACTCAAATTCTCTCCTTCTCATATCTGCATAGGACTTTTGGTGATTTTGAGCTGTTTTCAATCTGTCCGTTATGAGCTGAACTTTCTCCATGAATTCATGGATTGAATCTGGTCCTATCATCACAGCATCACCGACTTCAAACCAACCAATAGGCGATCTATACCTCCACCCGTAGAGAGCCTCAGACGGAGCCATATGAAAGCTGGAATGATAGTTGTTATTGTATGCAAACTCAATAAGAGGCCAATGGTCATCCCAACTACCCTTGAAGTCAATCAAACATGCTCTTAACATATCTTCGAGAGTCTGAATTGTATGCTCCGCTTGACCATTCATTCGCGGTTGAAATGCTATATTGAGCTTAACCTGAGTACCAAGTCCTTTTTGAAACGATCTCCAAAACTAATAGGTAAACTGAGTGCCTCTATCTGATATAATGGAAAAGGGAACTCCATGCAACTGAACTAGCTCTCGGATATATAGTTTGGCATAATCCTACACATAATCAATGGTTTTTACTGGTAGAAAATGAGTTGCTTTTGTCAACCTATCCACGACCACCCAAATAGAGTCATTTTGCTAAAGAGTGTGAGGCAACCCTATGATGAAGTCCATATTAACCGCTTCCCACTTCTAAGTAGGGATGTTGATGTCTTAAAGTACACCCCCCTCCCCCCCCCCCCCCGTCTCTAGTGCTCAACCTTCAATTGCTGACAATTCAGGCACTTAAACACAAATTCAATGATGTCCTTCTTCATGTAATTCCACCAATAGACTTCCCGTAGGTCACGGTACATCTTGGTGGCACCTGTATGTATCGAATACCTAGAACCGTGAGCCTTTTGCAACATCCAATTTCTCAAATCATCAATGTTCGAGACATACAAGTGACCCTGTTATCGAATCACACCATCTACTCCTTTGGAGAATACCTCTACCTTTTGATTCTGAATGGGTTACTTTAACTTTACCAAAATAGGGTCCTCGTCTTGTCTATCTTTCACATTAGTCACCAAGGATGATTCTGACCCGTTCTTCATAATAACCCCGCTATCGGTTGAGTCAACTAAATGAACTCCCTAAATTGCAAGTCGATGCACATCCTTCACCAGCTCCTTCCTCCCCTCATACACATGGGACACACTCTCCATATAGAGTATACTAAGTGTGTATTCTACTACATTGGCCTTACTCGGATGGTAAAAGACACACATATCATAGTTCTTGAGTAGCTCCAACCACCTCCCTTGGCGTAGATTTAAATCCTTCTATGTAAACACATTGTTATACCCCGTAAGATTTCCGGCACCTAGATGGCCTATTCGTGCGTTGGTTAAGCATATTTGAAGGCCATACGTGCTAAAGAAAGGCCCGGGAAAAAGATCAGACGAGAAACCTGTCGAACCATCGCGGAAGGAGCCAAGGCAGAGCCCCTCCGCGATGGCAACGTGTCACAGAGGTGGAGCCTCCGCGTTGGCTCCGTGACACGTTGGCCTTGTCCAGGCCCAAGTATATAAAGCCCCACTTCGGTTTTAATCCATTAAAACTTATACAAATTTCCAGAGAACATAGGAAAACAGAGAGGGACGAAGGAGGTTAACATATAATCGTTCGATTACGCTGCCAAACGTTGTCCAAACTCAAATTAACCTCAGATACCGAGGCATTTAGCAGTAGAGAGCATTCCTACGGATTTAGTTTTGCGAAATACGGCCGACGAATCGTCGAGCTACAGGGCTAAGGTAAGTGGAATTGCTCCAAACTAGTGTCTACGTGTTTTTAGCTGTGAAGTGAGTATTTCTCCCTTTTGGACTTCTGAAAAATGACAAGCCGTGAGCCTCTTGCAACATCTAATTTCACAAATCATCAATGTTCGAGACATACAGCCGACCCTGTTATCGAATCAAACCATCTACTCCTTTGGAGAATACCTCTACCTTTTGATTCTAAATGGCTTACTTTAACTTTATCAAAATAGGGTCCTCGTCTTGTCTATCTTTCGCATTAGTCACCAAGGATGATTCTGACCCGTTCTTCATAATAACCCCGCTATCGGTCGAGTCAACTAAATGAACTCCCAAAATTGCAAGTCGATGCACATCCTTCACCAGCTCCTTCCTCCCCTCATACACATGGGACACACTCTCCATATAGAGTATACTAAGTGTGTCTTCTACTACATTGGCCTTACTCGGATGGTAAAAGACACACATATCATAGTTCTTAAGTAGCTCCAACCACCTCCCTTGGCGTAGATTTAAATCCTTCTATGTAAACACATTGTTATACCCCGTAAGATTTCCGGCACCTAGATAGCCTATTCGTGCGTTGGTTAAGCATATTTGAAGGCCATACGTGCTAAAGAAAGGCCCGAGAAAAAGATCGGACGAGAAACCTGTCGAACCATCGCGGAAGGAGCCAAGGCAGAGCCCCTCCGCGATGGCAACGTGTCATGGAGGTGGAGCCTCCGCGTTGGCTCCGTGACACGTTGGCCTTGTCCAGGCCCAAGTATATAAATCCCCACTTCGGTTTTAATCCATTAAAACTTATAAAAATTTCCAGAGAACGTAGGAAAACAGAGAGGGACGAAGGAGGTTAACATATAATCGTTCGATTACGCTGCCAAACGTTGTCCAAACTCAAATTAACCTCAGATACCGAGGTATTTAGCAGCAGAGAGCTTTCATACGGATTTAGTTTTGCGAAATATGGCCGACGAATCGTCGAGCTACCGGGCTAAGGTAAGTGGAATTGCTCCAAACTAGTGTCTATGTGTTTCTAGCTGTGAAGTGAGTGTTTCTCCCTTTTGGACTTCTGAAAAATGACGAGTTTTTGACCGTCTTTCGATAAGCCTAAGTTAGGCTATAGTTATATCAAAAGTGATGTCGTCCTTCAGAATAAAGTTGTATTTAGTACTGATTGATATATATATGAATGCAGTTGGGAGGAATAGCTGAAATACTGACCAAGCTACGCCAGTTAGTCGGGAAATCAGAAGCGAAGGTATGTAAAGCTAGTTTCCTCGGCAAGTTAGTAATCTTGGTATAGTAAAGTAGTTCAAAGGCCAGTAGAATGTTCAGAAGTCGTGTGTTATGTTTATTACGAATGTTGGTATGATATTAGAAGCATCATGTTATGTATAGTGTGAAACTTGCTAGCACGATATAAATCCTGATACAAGTGTTAGAAACGGTACAGCATGTCCAGCATGTGATTTAGCAAAGAATGTTGGGTTATTATCGTATTCAGTTGAAACCTAGTAAAGCAATGTAAATAACTATAAGGTATCTCAGAAGTAGAATGATAGGTTAAGATGAAGTCTAGAAAGCATGTTAGAAATAGTACATCATGTTACTATAGAAACTCAGTATACAACATGGTTTTCAGTAGAAAAACTATATCTTGTTCAGCGTTAGACTCAGTACAGTATAGTAGAAGATTATATTTGTAAATATACACTATTATCAGTCTCAGCATGAATTAAGTACATACATATCACTATCACTAGTTCAGCATACAGTAGACACAGATACATTATAATTATTAGCTTCAGCATGTGATATATGCAGATAGTATTACTAATTGAGACCATTGCATTGTCTTGGGGTTGGTTTACCTAGCATCCATGACCGCCCCAGGGTTGATAGCTGTATCGACTCGTCCGCCAGAGGACGAGGATACGTCGCTCTACGGAGTGGCATGCCGTCCCACAGGGGACGAAGATGGGATGTCAGTTTTCCCCATATTGTGCCTTGGTCGGCCCTTACACACCCCTGTCGAGCGGATACGCCCGGGTGTTGATTCAGGAGTCCTCCGGACTCAGGTACAATTAAAGTCAGGGGCTCAGCGAGCCCAAGTGCATACCCAGGGGACCGGCAGGATGCTTATAGTTACTTTAGAATATGGGATGACCGGGGTAGAGGTGTAGATTTTGTGCTGGTTGTACCTCCCGGCTTATGGGGGCCGGGTAAGGTTTGTGTGTGCTATGTTATGTTATGTTATGTTATGCCATGTTGCACTAGATACGAGTAGATCGACAGTAGAACGATACATCTCCAGGTATGACTCCTACTCCCTCCAGTACAGTTAAGAGTAGGCATAGTTTTACATTTCCTGTCAGTTAGTCTATTCCTTCCTATTTCAGTTCCATCAGTTGCGTTGTTGCTTTCAGATATTTCTTTCAGTTATTGCTTTACATACTCAGTACCAGTGGTACTGACGCCCGTTTGGGGCGCTGCATTACTTGCCTGCAGGTACTCATAGACGAGGGGCCGATACCTCGTGATTCCAGCCAGCTCACAGGGTCATCAGCTCCAGTCATCCGGAGCTAGGTAGCTAGAGGTCTATCCCTTTTCTTTTGTTGTACAGCATGGGTAGGCTGGGGCCCTGTCCCGACCATCTTAGCAGTATTCTTAGAGGCTTGCAGTCTGTATATATTTTCCCTATGGGCAGATGAGCCGGTCGTGTGAGGCCGTGCAATTGTATAGCTGTTAGTACTTCTGTTTCTTTTATGTTGGCCATGTGGGGCCATACCTTGACAGTAGTGGTGACCTTTCCGGTCACGTAGCTTTCCAATATCTCATTGTTGAGTTACAGATAACTAGACAGCATGGTGGCCTTGTCGGCCCGCATAGGTTCCCTTATATTGACATATTTCTGGTTAGCTGCTAGTACAGGTACAGGTGGCTATAGGCCTAGTCGGCCGGAGGCTGTATTTACAGCCGTTATATAGCCCGTTGTTTCCCTGAATCTGAGTTTGAGCCAGCCAGGCACCAGATGTGCTCAGGCTCAGTAGTCTAGCAGTTCAGGTCCTAGTAGGGCACCAGGTGCCAGTCATATCCCCCAAGGCGGGGTGTGACACACATATTGTAGGCTCTTGTGGTCCGTAAACACATCTACATGGACCCCGTACAAATGGTGTCTCCATATCTTCAAGGCAAATACCACCACCCCCAATTCAAGGTCATGGGTGATAATGCTCAAACTCACACCTCCTATTAAAGTATGAAGCAGTCGTTGTCAATAAAGAACCCAACAAAGAGGTTGGGGTCGGACCCACAGGGAATATGGAAGATCTAGACTAATGCTGGTAAGTGAACTTATTGGTTAGTTACTCCAATTTGGGGGTTTTAAGAAAATAACAATTAAAACAACGATTAAAATTATGATATAAATAGAGATTGAAGAATAACTAGGGTTTGTGTTCCCCTTGGGTTCATAACTACTTCGGGTATACACACGTGATCAACACCAATGCTTGCTTGTAGAACTGATAACTAGGATTCATTCAAATGACTGATTTGTCCCTATTAGATGACTATACTCAATCACCAGGTCAAGTCTCATGAGCGGTTTCAAACTATCCCTTATCAATATATTCCAAATTTAACTATCCTGCGACCACAACTGAAGTTAATACAATGATCATCAAGATCAAGGCTTTGTTGTAATTCTCTTTTCCTAATCTCTACCTCTCTAAGCTCAAGACAATAAAGAATTCGGGCAAGTCCTAATGTTGTACACCGATAAGAAATGTTTAAAGATGAAGGGAATACAACACAAGCATTTTGCATTGGTTTTGAATCACTTTTGTGTATCCCTAGCTCGTTAATCCACCATGGTTTCCATAACCCTAGCTATGGAGGTTTTAGCCTCTCATAGTTGCAAGGTTGTGATATACATTCATCATTAAACACATAATTCAATACTTACAATCATAGATGATAGAAAAGCTTCTTTGATTATATCCGAAATAACTCAAGAACAATTCACAAAGATCAAGAAAGAAATCAAGAAAAGGTTGATCACAAGTCAATCAACTCAATTCTATGGTTTCTCTCACCTTTTCTAACTGCTTCCAACTATGTCTAACTACTTCTAACGTTGTCTATTGAAAATAAAACATAAAAGGTATATATACAGACATAAGAATCCTTTACCTAAGCTAACAGGATAAATTTCCATAATTGTTGTCGCCTGAGCCACGACTGATCCTATGACCCGTAGCAGGATTATACAGGTCGTACCTGCTATCTGTAAGTCCTTGGCTTGCTGAAATTTGGCTAAGTGTTGGGCCTTGGTACGACTCGTACATGCTTCCTACGAGTTGTACTTTTCTAACCACAACTCACCTAACGAATCGTGGTGTCTGACCACGACTCGTGGGGTCCAATCATGAGGTATACTGTCAACTCATCCTTTACCATCCATTTACCCTTGACCACGGGTGACATGATGACTCGTGGGGCTGACCACGACTCGTGGTCACACCCGTGTTCACCCCAAAATTTGAATTTTCCAGGCAAGTCAACACTCCTCACTCATGGTCAACCTGACAAGTCACAAGACGACTCGTTCTGTGACTTGGTGCTGAAAATTCTATTTTCTCCGTTTCAACACCCGGTATGATCCTAGGGCTTTTGGGGTATAAAAATATCTTCCCCTTGGGAATATTCATCCTCGAATGTTGAAAACCATATAGAAAAACATAGAAACGCAATCATTATTGTTATACTCCGTAGAATCCCCGGCACTTAGATGACCTAAACCACATTGATTAAGCATATTTGAAGGACATACGTGTGGGAGAAAGGCCCGGGGAAAGATCGGACGAGAAGCCTATCGAACCATCGCGGAAGGAGCCGAGGCAGAGCCCCTCCGCGATGGCAGCGTGTCACGGAGGAGGAGCCTCCGCGTTGGCTCCGTGACACGTTGGCCTTGTCCAGGCCCAAGTATATAAAGCCCCACTTCGGTTTTATTTGATAAAAATCCTTTAAATTTCCAGAGAATAGAGGGCAACCGGCAGAGGGAGAAAAGGAACGAAGAAAATTAAATAATTTTCGTCCGATTACACTGCCAAACGCTGCCCAAACTCAAATTAATCCCAGATACCGAAGTATTTAGCAGCAGAGGGAATTCCTACGGATTCAGTTTCGTAAAATACGGCAGACGAATCGTCGAGCCACCGAGCTAAGGTAAGTGGAATTGCTCTAAATTAGTGTCTATGTGTTCCTAGCTGAGAAGTGAATATTTCTCCCTTCTGGGCCGCTAAAAAATAGCGAGTTTCTGGCCGTCTTTCGATAAGCCTAAGTTTAGGCTATAAACTATATCGAAAGTGACGTTGCCTTTTGAAATAAAGTTGTATTTTGTGTTAATTGATATGTTTATGAATGCAGTTGGGAGAAAACAGTTGAAGTACCGGCCGAGTTCCGCCCGACAGACAAATAGCTCAGAGATAAGGTATGTAAAGTTAAGTTTCCTTGGCAAGTTGAGTAACCTCGAAGCAGTATAGTAATTTACAGACCAGTAGAATGTTCGGAAATCGATTATTGTGTTATTATGAATATGGGTGCAATATGAGAAGTTTTGGGTTGTAACGTGTACGATACCTATCCGTACGATATAGATTTGGGCGTAAGTGGTTAAGGTTGCCCAGTATATTCAGTATGTGATGTAATATGCCATGATAAGATATTGTTGTGTTTAGCTGAAACCTCGCAAGGTAGTACAGTATCAGTAAAGCATTCCAGATATAGAATAGTAACTATATATGGTTTAGAAAGCATGTCAGAAATAGGAAATTATGTTAACACAGAAACTTAGTAAACAGTATAGTTTCCAGCAGAAACACCTCCTCGTATAACTTTTACCCCAGTACAGTTTGATAGGAGGCTATATTTATATTTATACTTACCTATCTCAGCATGTATCAGACACTTACAGATTGCTATTATTAGCTCAGTATGTGATTTATACGATACCCTACACCTGATAGTCTTAGCTTATGAGATACACAGACAGCATGATTAGTTGAGACCATTGTATTGATTGGGGTTGGATTACCTAGCATCCCTGACCGCCCAGGGTTAATAGCTGTATCGACTCGTCCTCCAGAGGACGAGGATACGTCGCTCTACGGAGTGATATGCCGTCCCGCAAGGGGACGAAGATGGGATGCCAGTTTCCCCATATTGTGCCTTGGTCGGCCCTTATACACCCCCGTCGAGTGGGTACGCCCGGGGTGTTGATTTAGAGTCCTTCGGACTCAGATACAGTTATAGTCAGGGGCTCAGCGAGCCCAAGTGCATACCCAGGGACCGGCAGGATGCTTACAGCCACTATAGGAGATGGGATGACCGAGGTAGGGGCATAGACTCTGTGTTGATTGTACCTCCCGGCTTATGGGGGCCGGGTAAGGTTTGTGTATGCTGTGTTATGTTATGTATGTTATGTTATATTATGTTAGACGTGAGTAGATTAGTAGTAGAATGATACGCCTCCAGATATGACATCCATTCCTCCTAGTATGATTGAGAATAGGTACGACTTACATCATCAGACAGATAATCTAGTTCTTCCTATTTCAGTTTTGACAGTTATATTATTGATTTCAGATATCTTTTTCAGTCATTACTTTACATACTCGGTACCAGTGGTACTGACGCCCAGTTGGGCGCTACATTACTTGCCTGCAGGTACTCTTAGACGAGCAGGCGATTCTACGTGACTCCCTGTCAACAGTTGAGTATTCAGCTCCAGTCATCCGGAGGCTGAATTTCAGAGGTGTAGTTCAGTTCCTTTTGTTGTATATAGTGCGGGTAGGTCGGGGCCCTGTCCCGACCAGTTCTATTACTATTCCTAGAGGCTTGCAGTCTGTATATATTCCCTGTGGTCAGATGAGCCGGTCGTGTGGGGCCGTGCAGTTGTATAGTTGCCTTTACTCTTTCTTCCTTTTATGATGGTCGTGTGGGGCCATAGTTTTCCAGTAGTGGTGACCTTGCCAGTCACGTAGTTCTTTTCATGCATTATGATTGAGTTGCAGATAACTAGACAGCATGGTGGCCTTGTCGGCCCGCATAGGTTCCTCTGAATTAGTATGTTTCTGGTCAGCTGCTAGTACAGGTACAGAAGGCTATAGGCCAACGGGCCGGGGGCTGTATTTACAGCCGTTATATAGCCCTTTGTTTCCAGAAATATGAGTTAGAGCCAACCAGGCACCAGATGTGCCCAGGCTTAACAGTCCAGCAGGTCAGGTCCTAGTAGGGCACCAGGTGCCAGTCATACCCCCCAAGGCGGGGTGTGACAAACTTGGTATCAGAGCAGGTCGTATCCCAGGGAGTTTGCAAGCCGTGCTAAGTAGAGTCTTGTCTATGGATGTGTTGTGCACCACATAATATAGGCAGGAGGCTGCGAGGCATGATATGATGGTTACCCTTCTTTCTCAGTCAGTCGTGCTTTAGAGCGGTACAGTATAGGGTTGAGTCCCTGAGAACTTACCGTATTCTCTGATTACAGATACAAAGGCAGATCAGCATTACCCTATCACAGGCAGAAGATCAGAAATAGCAACGGAAGAGAGCATCAATCAGTTACATGATAACTACAGCAGCAGGAGGAGGTATCAGAGACCTCCCAGCGTGATACCTTTATTGGCATTACTCCCAGTATACGTTGATAACGTCAGAATAGGAAGTTAGAAGTATAATGTATAAGTGAGTTGAATTATTTATTAGTTATATGAGATCTGATTATGATTACAGATAAGGTCAGACCACCAGGTAAGTATAAGAAAGAGAGGGAAATGCAGGAATCCCAAATACATCTTTTTGGGTTTGATACAGTTAAATGCTTTTACTTGTTGCAATAAGAAAAGGGCTATTCCCACCTTTTGGTTTTGATACCAGTATAGTAGAAGGGCATAGAGATGGGGTTACCAAAGCATGCAGTAAGTAAAGATGGGTTGATTGATCCTAGTAAGTGTTAGAAAGTATAAAGAGCCCCTAAGATTACGTAAGTTGTGCAGACCCTTATGACAATAAGCCAGTAGAGAAAGTAAGACTGTTAGCTTACCCGAAGTAGGGGTAACAGACCTGCTAGTGATGAATGCCTAATAATAGTCAAGTTTGAGTCAGAAAAAGGCCAAGTCCGCCATATACGCTAACAGATAGCAAGACATACCTGTAAGATTATAGTTATGATCTAGTTGTAACATCGAAAGATATAGAGGTCATGTGAATCAGATGGGCTTGAATATACGTCAGAAGAAGTATAGGCCGAGGCTTGATCAGTAATCTCATTAGTAACGAAAGGCAGGTACCTTGAACTCTAGAGTTCAGTTTAAGCAAGATGAGAGGAAGAAGCAGGAATGTCAGATCTTGTGGGGAAATTAGAACTACCCTGGATTGATAAAGTATTGTATTAAGGATTAAGCTTCGCGCTGACAGTAAGATCGCGGTTCAGAATACCGCAGTATGTCCGCTATGGAAAAGTTAAGAAGTTACCGATACAGCAATTCTAATTTAGTGTGGCCTAGAGATAAGGCCCAGCAGATAGACATGGGCTCTCAGCATATGCTTAGTAAGGCTACAGGATTCAAATGTCGACCCCCACATCGCAAGAGTGGCGGAATTTTAAACAGCAGACAATAACTAGAATGTTTATGTTTGTTACTTTCAGAATGGGGTGACAATGCAATGAAATGATAAGTCAGGGCAAAAGATGGTATTAGGCCATAGAAGCAATGTATCATGTACGATGTGAGACTCAGCAGAACCTATCAGAGATTATGAACTACCATAGAAATCAGTACATATTGTACGTAGCTAGCGATATATATGTATACAGATCATAGATATGTTGTGAGTGGCTGCCTATAAGGGCTACAATCACAGATGCTGATTAGAAATAGAAAGCCTATACAAATTGCATTGGGGGACCAAAAAAAAAAAAAAAGGGGAAGAAAAGGAGAAGAAAGAGGGAGAAGAAAGAAAGAAAAGAAGAAGAGACAGGGCGGATTAAGTGTGAGTTACGTATGAAGTCATAAAAACTATCTCGGTTCTCAGTTATTAAGTTGATAGATTCATGTGTTGTTGTCGGATCTAGGCTCTAGGAGCTTACCAGAATTAATGGCCTAAAATAGATGGCTAGATAATAAGGGCGCAGTTAGATGGTCTATCGACCAGTTGGCGCCTGTATTAGCAGGGAGGCATCCCTGAAGATCGGTAACAGTAGCACATGTGCTAGAACCAGGATTAGAGGCCGAATGGGAAAATTTCAGAGGTTAGCAATATCAGAATTGTTCTAGCATGTTAAGTGGTCATACGTCGTTTTCCCAGCCTTATAGGAAACAGTCGGCCGTAGCCAACCTAGCAGTTATTATGCGAAACACCCCATAAGTCAGCCGGCCACCCCAGTCAGAATACCCGTGGGTACCCCAGGGAAGGGTCCACATCAGTAGTCAGCGACAGACTAGTATTTCAGCTGGTTTTTGTAAGATATTTAGATACAGAGCCCTAGCAGAAGGCCAGTATTTACAGAATAACTCATAAGACTGAGAATTCCCCAGAATAGCAGTATAAATCCAAGTGGATACACACAAGGCATAAGAAATTGATAGTACCCTGCTAGCACAGTGTTTATTAAGATCAGGGGATCAGTAGACTCCCCATGAAGGTCCAGAGATTGATCGCCTGGGAGTAAGTTGAATAAGTCCAGCCTTACAGTGGTTTCAGCAAAATAACAGAGCAGTTAGATGCCCACGAGTTTGCGGTTATGCACGAACTATAAGTACTCAAGTAGGACAGTTAGAGCATTGCTAGACTACTGCCACATTCGGGTCATTCGACTATTCAGTTACTTAAGGTTATGCAGCCAGATCGTTAGAGGTCATGATCAATATCAGGACCCCCCCTGATCAGATGCGGGCACATGGTGTGCAGATAGTTGTTCAAGATTACCTTAGCAACCAGTAGCCTTAGCATGCGGTCAGAAGGCCAGATAAAGCTTTAGTTATACCGGTAGATTACTTGTCAGATTCTCCAGTATAATAAACCAGTATGATTGTCAGATATATGTTAACTTTTGGAAATGTGAATCTTAGTTGAGTTTAGTAGCCTTTTTGGTCACATTGTGTCGGAGGCTGGTGTACAGATAGATACCCAGAAAAATCAAAACAGTGAAGACATAGCCTAAACCTACCACCCTGATCAAAGTACGCAGTCCCTGCGGTTAGCCGGGCACTGCAGAGGGTCTGTGGAAGGATTTTTCCACCTTAGTAGCACCTTTGACTAAATTGACACAGAAGGCAGCAAAGTTTCAGTAGACTGAGGTGTGTGAGCAGAACCTCCAAGAGTTAAAAGCCAGGTTAACATCAACTCCAGTGTTAGTATCGCCAGAAGGTACAGAGGGTTGGTGCAGCATGGTAAAGTAACAGTTTATGCTTTCAGGCAATTGAAGGGACGTGAAAAGAATTATCTTACCCATGACCTGGAGGTAGTTGCAGTAGTTTATGCCTTAAAAAGCGAAAATTTGGTATCACCCGGGAAGGGCTAATACGGTAGTAGATGCCCTTAGCCGTAGATCTATGAGGAGTTGGCATACTTGCTGTCTGAACAGCGGGAATAGACCCGAGAATTTTACTAGTTAGCCGGTTTAGCCGTTCACATAGCAGAAATAACGGATAACAGAACGATAATACGGAATGTCGCAGCATTGTCGTTAGTGGTGGAAGTAAAGGAACGGCAGTATAGGAACTCTAGCCAGGTTCAATTTAAACATAAGATTCAGTAAGGAGAGATGACATATTTTCAGATAACCGGGGATGAAGTGTGGCGATATAAAGGCCGCATTGCGCTCCAGATATTTTGGGGCATCGTCGGCAGTTTATGAGCGAGGCGCATTACGCCCGCTATTCTCTTCATCCCGATACGACAAAGAGGTACCATGACATTAAAGAGAACTACTGGTAGCCCAGTGTCCTAACTGCCAACAGTTGAAGGCAGAATATCAGAAACCAGGCAGGTTAATTTAGAACATAGCTGTGCCTCTTTGGGAATGAGAAGTAGTGAATATGGATTTTGTGGCAGGATTACCCTGTACCAGACACGGAAATGATTCTATTTGAGTAACAAGTGACATATTGACAAAATCAACTCATTTCTTTCCAGTAAGAACTACTTTCTCGGCCGAAGATTATGCTGAGTTGTATATCAGAAAGGTAGTCAGATTACATGGAATACCAGTATCCGTTATTTCAGACAGAGGAGCACAATTTACAGTTAGATTCTGGCAATCATTTCAGAAAGGTTTGGGCATGCAGATTAATTTAAGCACAGCGTTCTACCCTCAGACAGATAAGTAGGCTGAGCGCACAATTCAGACGCTCAAAGACATGCTACGAGCGTGTGTGCTAGATTTCAGTAATAGTCAAAATGAGCAGTTACCATTAGTTGAATTTACCTCCGGAATTAGAATCCATGTATCCGGTCTGTTATGTAGCTATGCTAAGGAAATGCATAGGGGACCCGTCCAGAGTAGTCCCAGTCCAGAATATCCAGGTTACGAAGAAGCTGGCCTATGAAGAGGTCCCAGTAGCTATCCTAGACAGATAGATTCGCAGACTCCGCACTAAGGATATTACGTCTATCAAGATATGAGGATCAGACATCCTCGCTTATTACAGGCCTAGTCAGGTGATAGGTATGTCCGAATTATTACCTATGCAGTATCTTGTGGTTGTATGTCGGTAAATGATAAAGAAGAAGTGATATTTAGTTGTTCAGTGAATCTTAGAATATTGTGTGCAGTGCCTGTATTGGACTTTTTTGCATTTCAGGTTTTTGCTATAGTCCATGTTACAGGGGAAACTCTGCCGAAGTTTTTCCAGAAAGTAAATTTTTCCATATTCCAGAGGATCCGGAAAGTCCTCTAGATAAAAATGTACATTCGAGGACGAATGTTCTTAAGGGGGGGAGAATGTTATACCCCGTAGAATCCCCGGCACTTAGATGACCTAAACCACGTTGGTTAAGCATATTTGAAGGCCATACGTGTGGGAGAAAGGCCCGGGGAAAGATCGGACGAGAAGCCTGTCGAACCATCGCGGAAGGAGCCGAGGCAGAGCCCCTCCGCGATGGCAGCGTGTCACGGAGGAGGAGCCTCCGCGTTGGCTCCGTGACACGTTGGCCTTGTCCAGGCCCAAGTATATAAAGCCCCACTTCGGTTTTATTTGATAAAAATCCTTTAAATTTCCAGAGAATAGAGGGCAACCGGCAGAGGGAGAAAAGGAACGAAGAAAATTAAATAATTTTCGTCCGATTACACTGCCAAACGCTGCCCAAACTCAAATTAATCCCAGATACCGAAGTATTTAGCAGCAGAGGGAATTCCTACGGATTCAGTTTCGTAAAATACGGCCGACGAATCGTCGAGCCACCGAGCTAAGGTAAGTGGAATTGCTCTAAATTAGTGTCTATGTGTTCCTAGCTGAGAAGTGAATATTTCTCCCTTCTGGGCCGCTGAAAAATAGCGAGTTTCTGGCCGTCTTTCGATAAGCCTAAGTTTAGGCTATAAACTATATCGAAAGTGACGTTGCCTTTTGAAATAAAGTTGTATTTTGTGTTAATTGATATGTTTATGAATGCAGTTGGGAGAAAACAGTTGAAGTACCGGCCGAGTTCCGCCCGACAGACAAATAGCTCAGAGATAAGGTATGTAAAGTTAAGTTTCCTCGGCAAGTTGAGTAACCTCGAAGCAGTATTGTAATTTACAGACCAGTAGAATGTTCGGAAATCGATTATTGTGTTATTATGAATATGGGTGCAATATGAGAAGTTTTGGGTTGTAACGTGTACGATACCTATCCGTACGATATAGATTTGGGCGTAAGTGGTTAAGGTTGCCCAGTATATTCAGTATGTGATGTAATATGCCATGTTAAGATATTGTTGTGTTTAGCTGAAACCTCGCAAGGTAGTACAGTATCAGTAAAGCATTCCAGATATAGAATAGTAACTATATATGGTTTAGAAAGCATGTAAGAAATAGGAAATTATGTTAACACAGAAACTTAGTAAACAGTATAGTTTCCAGCAGAAACACCTCCTCGTATAACTTTTACCCCAGTACAGTTTGACAGGAGGCTATATTTATATTTATACTTACTTGTCTCAGCATGTATCAGACACTTACAGATTGCTATTATTAGCTCAGTATGTGATTTATACGATACCCTACACCTGATAGTCTTAGCTTATGAGATACACAGACAGCATGATTAGTTGAGACCATTGTATTGATTGGGGTTGGATTACCTAGCATCCTTGACCGCCCAGGGTTAATAGCTGTATCGACTCGTCCGCCAGAGGACGAGGATACGTCGCTCTACGGAGTGATATGCCGTCCTGCAAGGGGACGAAGATGGGATGCCAGTTTTCCCATATTGTGCCTTGGTCGGCCCTTATACACCCCCGTCGAGCGGGTACGCCCGGGGTGTTGATTTAGAGTCCTTCGGACTCAGATACAGTTATAGTCAGGGGCTCAGCGAGCCCAACTGCATACCCAGGGACCGGCAGGATGCTTACAGCCACTATAGGAGATGGGATGACCGGGGTAGGGGCATAGACTCTGTGTTGATTGTACCTCCCGGCTTATGGGGGCCGGGTAAGGTTTGTGTATGCTGTGTTATGTTATGTATGTTATGTTATATTATGTTAGACGTGAGTAGATTAGTAGTAGAATGATACGCCTCCAGATATGACATCCATTCCTCCCAGTATGATTGAGAACAGGTACGACTTACATCATCAGACAGATAATCTAGTTCTTCCTATTTCAGTTTTGACAGTTATATTATTGATTTCAGATATCTTTTTCAGTCATTGCTTTACATACTCGGTACCAGTGGTACTGACGCCCAGTGGGGCGCTGCATTACTTGCCTGCAGGTACTCTTAGACGAGCAGGCGATTCTACGTGACTCCCTGTCAGCAGTTGAGTATTCAGCTCCAGTCATCCGGAGGCTGAATTTCAGAGGTGTAGTTCAGTTCCTTTTGTTGTATATAGTGCGGGTAGGTCGGGGCCCTGTCCCGACCAGTTCTATTACTATTCGTAGAGGCTTGTAGTCTGTATATATTCCCTATGGTCAGATGAGCCGGTCGTGTGGGGCCATGCAGTTGTATAGTTGCCTTTACTCTTTCTTCCTTTTATGATGGCCGTGTGGGGCCATAGTTTGCCAGTAGTGGTGACCTTGCCGGTCACGTAGTTCTTTTCATGCGTTATGATTGAGTTGCAGATAACTAGACAGCATGGTGGCCTTGTCGGCCCGCATAGGTTCCTCTGAATTAGTATGTTTCTGGTCAGCTACTAGTACAGGTACAGAAGGCTATAGGCCAACGGGCCGGGGGCTGTATTTACAGCCGTTATATAGCCCTTTGTTTCCAGAAATATGAGTTAGAGCCAGCCAGGCACCAGATGTGCCCAGGCTTAACAGTCCAGCAGGTCCGGTCCTAGTAGGGCACCAGGTGCCAGTCATACCCCCAAGGCAGGGTGTGACAATTATACTTAAATACTGATCACATAAGTTGAAAACTAACGGAATGACTAACCCCAATTTAGAGTACATGACTGAACTAAATTCATGAATCATACATACATGCATATACATGAAAGAAACCGGGGCACATGAACTAAACATGAAACTGAATAGAGTTTTAAGGCAAAAATTGATACCTTAAGCTAGAACTAAGCCGGTAGGAATTAAATGTGGGCATCTAGCCATTATATCTACTTCAGCTTCCCACGTAGCTCCCTTAACATGCTAATTCCTCCATAAAACTTTAATTGAAGCTACTTCCTTATTCCTTAGCTTGTGAACCTGCCGATCCAGTATTTCCACCGGAACCTCCTCATAACTAAGGTTGTCTTTCACACCTACACTCTCCACCAGAACAACTAGAGCTGGATCCCTCAAACACTTCTTAAAGAGCAATACATGAAAAACAGTATGAACGGAAGCTAATTCTGAGAGCAACTCCAATTCATATGACACCTTGCCAACTCACTTCATAATCCGATGGGGGCCAACATAACGAGGGCAGAGTTTTCCTTTATTTCCAATCATCATCACTCCCTTCTTGGGAGAGACCTACAGAGACACCCAATCATCCATTTCGAACTCAAGTTCTCTCCTTCTCACATCCGCATAGGACTTTTGACAACTTTGAGCTGCTTTCAACCTGCCCGTATGAGTTGAACTTTCTCCATGGACTCATGGACTAAATCTGATCACAGCTTCACCGACTTCAAACCAACCAATAAGCGATCTATACCTCCACCCATAGAGAGCCTCAAATGGAGCCATCTGAATGTTGGAATAATAGTTTTTAGTGTACGAAAACTCAATAAGAGGAAAATAGTCATCCAAACTACCCTTGAAGTCAATCACACATGCTCTCAATATATCTTCGAGAGTCTAAATTGTCTACTCCGCTTGACTATCCATTTGCGGGTGACATGTTGTACTAAGCTTAACTTGAGTACCAAGTCCTTTTCGAAACGATCTCCAAAACTAAGAGGTAAACTAAGTACCTCTATCTGATATAATGGACAAGGGCACTCCATGCAACTGAACTAGCTCTCAGATGTATAGTTTGGCATAATCCTCTGCAAAATCAGTGGTTTTGGTCAGTAGAAAATGAGTGGCTTTGATCAACCTGTCCACGACCACTCAAAGGGAGTCATACTGCTGACGAGTGCGAGGCAACCCTATGATGAATTCCATATTAACCTCCTCCCACTTCTAAGTAGGGATGCTTTCCTAAAGTACATCCCCCGGTCTTTAGTTCTCAACCTTCACTTGTTGACAATTCGGGCACTTAACCACAAATTCAACGATGTCCTTCTTCATGTCATTCCACCAATAGACTTCACGTAGATCACGGTACATCTTGGTCGCACCTGGATGTATCGAATACTTGGAACTGTGAGCCTCATGCATCATCCAATTTCTCAAATCATCAACATTCGTAACATACAAGTGACCTTGAAATCGAAGCACACCATCTCCTCCTTTGGAGAAGACCTCTACCTTTTAATTTTGAACGACTTCCTTTAACTTTACCAAAATGGGCTCCTCTTCTTGTCTATATTTCACTTCAGTCACCAAGGATGATTCTAACCCATTCTACACAATAACACCGCCATTGGTCGAGTCAACCAAATAAACTCCCAAAATTGCAAGTCGATGCACATCCTTCACCAGCTCCTTCCTCCCCTCATCCAGATGGGACACACCCTCCATATAGAGTATACTGAGTGTGTCTTCTACTACATTGGCCTTACTCGGATGGTAAAAGACATTCAAATCATAGTTCTTGAGTAGCTCCGACCACCTCCTTTGGCGTAGATTTAGATCCTTCTGTGTAAAGACATATTGTAGGCTCTTGTGGTCCGTAAACATATCTACATGGACCCCATATAAATGGTGTCTCCATATCTTCAAGGCAGTTACCACCGCCGCCAATTCAAGGTCATGGGTGATAACACTAAAACTCACACCTCCTACTGAAGTATGAAGTAGACGTTGTCAATAACGAACCCAACAAAGAGGTTGGGGTCGGACCCACAGGGAATATGAAAGATCTAGACTAATGCCGGTAAGTGAACTTGTTGGTTTGTTACTCCAATTTAGGGGTTCTAAGAAAATAATAATTAAAACTGCAATTAAAATTATGATGTAAATAGAGATTGAAGAATAACTAGGGTTTGTGTTCCCCATGGGTTCATAACTACTTTGGGTATACACACGTGATCAACACCAATTCTTACTTGTGGAACTGATAACTAGGGTTCATCCAAATGTCTGGTTCATCCTTATTGGATGACTATACTCAATCACTGGGTCAAGTCTCATGAGCTGTTTCAAACTATCCGTTATCAATATGTTTCAAATTTAACTATCCTGCGACCACAGCTGAAGTTAATACAATGATCATCAAGATCAAGGCTTTGTTGTAATTCTCTTTTTCCAATCTCTACCTCTCTAGGATCAAACAAGTAAAAAATTTAGGTAAGTCCTAACGTTGTACACCGTTAAGAAATGTTTAAAGATGAAATGAATACAATACAAGCATTTTGCATTGGTTTTGAATCACTTTTATGTATCCCTAGCTCATTAATCCATCATGGTTCCCACAACCCTAGCTATGGAGGTTTTAGCCTCTCATAGTTGCAAGGTTGTGATATGCATTCATCATTAAACACATAATTCAATACTTACAATTGTAGATGAGAGAAAAGATTCTTTGATTATATCCAAAATAAATCAAGAACAATTTACAAAGATCAAGAAAGAAATCAAGAAAAGGTTGATCACAGGTCAATCAACTCAATTCTATGTTTTCTGTCACCTTTTCTAACTTCTTCCAACTACGTCTAACTACTTATAACGTTGTTTACTGAAAATAAAACATAAAAGGTATTTATACAGACATAAGAATCCTTTTGCTAAGTTAACATGGTAAATTTCTATAATTGTCGCCGTCTGAGCCACGACTGATCCTACGACCCATAGCAGGATTTTACGGGTCGTACTTGCTATCTTTAAGTCCTTGGCTTGCTGAAATTTGGCTAAGTATTAGGCCTTGGTATGACTCATACATGCTTCCTACGCGTCGTACTTTTCTTCCATGGCTTGACTCTGAGAACTCTGAATTTTTCTGAAGTTTGTCATGAGTGTGATGGTACGACTCGTACCTCTCCATCATGACTCGTACTGTCTATTCATATTGGAGTCTGCCTTTGTGCAATTTTTCTGAATATTTCCACGACTTAGTGTTACGACTTATATCAATGCTGTACTACTTGTACTGAGAGTCATAGGTTGCATTCTTCACAATCCAGCTATTTGAAACTTTTCACGATTCTCAGTACGGCTCGTACCATCAACATATGGCTCATACTGAGACTGTGACTTTAGCTCATTTTCTGCACTTTCAGGCTTCTTTTGCACATTCTTGCTCCAACACTTATTTTTCCTTTAATAAAAGAAAAAGTGTCTTATATCCATATAAACACACCTAAGTCCATATTATTTTCTTAGTTTTGAGCGTCAAAAGTATTATAAACTCATAGCACATCAATGGGTCGGGTAATTCTTCTCATGAGCTTTTAGCTGTCTGGAAGTGTATGTTATCACTTTACCATGCTGCATCAATACACAACCAAGGACAATTTTAGAAGCATCGCAATACACCACAAACCCATCAGTAACTTCCGATAGGGTTAACACCAGTGCTAAGTCTAGTCTTCAACTCCTGAAAGCTTCTCTCACAAGCCTCCGAGAATTGGAACTTCACTTTCTTTTGGATCAATTTGGTCAATGGCGCTGCAATAGATGAAAATCCCTCCACAAATCTCCGATAGTAGCCAACTAAGCCCAAGAAGCTTCTGATATCTGAAGGATTCACCGGTCTAGGCCAATTCTTCACCGCTTCTATTTTTTGAGAGTCCACCTTTATTCCCTCACTCGACACCATATAACGAAAATACGCGACTGAGTTCAACCACTCGTACTTGCTGAATTTGGCATATAATTGGCGATCCTTGAGAGTTTGTAGTACCACCCTCAAATGAGCGGTATGCTCCTCCTCACTCCGAGAGTATATCAGGATGTTATCAATAAACACAATCACGAATATATCCAAGTATGGCTTGAACACCCTGTTCGTCAAGTCCATAAAAGCTGCAAGAGCATTTGTTAGTCAAAAAGACATTGCTACAAACTCATAATGACCATACCGCATCCTGAAGACTATCTTCGGGATGTCACTCTCCCGAACCCTAAGCTGATGGTATCCGAATCTGAGATCTATCTTCGAAAAGCACTTATCACCCTAAAGCTGGTCAAACAAATCATCAATCCTGGGTAGATGATACCTGTTCTTGATGGGGACCTTGTTTAATTGTTGATAATCAATACACGTACGAAGAGAACTATCTTTCTTTCGGAAAAAGAGAATTAGTGCACCCCATGGGAATTTTCTCGGCCTAATGAAACCCTTGTCTAACAGGTCCTTCAATTGCTCCTTCAACTCCTTTAGCTCAGCTGGAGCCATTCTGTAAGGAGGAATAGATATAGGCTGCGTATCAGGAAGAAGGTCAATACTAAAATCAGTCTCCCGCTTGGGAGGGATTCTCGATAAATCATCTGGGAACACTTTTGGATACTGACATACTACTGGAACTGATTGGATAGTCGGGGTCTCGATCGTAGAATCCTTAACCCTAACTAGGTAGTACACATAACCCTTAGAGATAATCTTTCTGGCCTTAAGGTAGGAAATGAAACGACCTACAGGCATAGACGAACTACCCTTCCATTCTAAGGCTGCCTCACCTGGAAATCGAAATTCTACCACACAGGTTGTACAATTTACTAAGGCATAGCATGAAAACAACCAATCTATGCCGAGAATAACATCAAAATGGGTCATGGCTAACTCTACTAAATCTGCTGAGGTGACTTTCTAAAGGACTGTGACCGGGAAACTTCTATACACCCGCCTAGCTATAACTTAATCACCCACTGGAGTAGAGACTAAGAAGGGTTCTGACAAGATTTCAGGACTGACTCTGAAACTACTAGCCAGATAAGGTGTCAAAAAAGACAAGGTAGCCCGTGGATCTAACAATGCATATACATCAAGGTGGAAAACTCGCAATATACCAGTGACTATGTCTGGGGAGACCTCCTTCTCCTAGCGGGATAATAGGGCATAATATCTATTTTGGCGCTATTCTCCACCTCCACTGGTGGATGCACCCTACTGGGCTGGGTATGCTGGTGCTGCTGCTGATCTGGTAATTTGAGCATGGCCTCTACCGTCATCCTATCTAGCCAAGGGATACTCTCGGTGCATGTGGCCGAATCTACCGCACCCATAACAAATATCTAATCCCAACAAGCACTCTCCAGTATGACTCTTTCCATACTTCCCGCAGGCCGGGAAGGTGCGCTCTGTCTGCATACCCCTCTGGTCCCTCGAACCTAAGGCCCAGCTCCTCTGGTCACCTCTGGGTCTGGATGGAACACTAACTTATTATGGTGTTGGGGCTAAAGATCTCTAGTGGGACTGCTGACAATTCCCACTAGGCCTCGGCTGGGAGAATCCGATGCTATCAGTCCTGGCCCTCTTGGCCTCCCTTTCTCGCTCAACGCAGCTATACCGCCTTCATCTGTTGGGCGTACAAGACTATCCGGGCATAAGTCAATATCCTAGAGAAGCATCACAGTCCACCAATCTCTAACCAAGGAGTCTGCTATCCCATTTACGAACCTACTCACACGAGCCCTCTGATCCGCCACCAACTCAGGTGCATACCTAGAGAGACGTGTGAACTCTAAGGCATACTCCTGAACCGTCATCTTCCCCTATTTAAGATACATAAAGTCGGCTGCTTTCAGCTCCCTCATCTCCCAAGGGAAGAACCGATCAAGAAAGGTGACATGAAACTCATCCCAACTGACAGGGCCTGCACTATCCGCCCTACTATCCTTCCACTATTTGAACCAAATGTGTGTGACCCCCTTTAACTGATATGAGGCCAAATTGTCACACTCCTCTACAGTCACCCTCATAATCTGGTTGATCATTAGAATCTCCTCAATGAAATCATGTGGATCCTCATCCACCTTTGATCCAAGGAACTCGAGAGGGTTCATTCTCAGAAATTCTCTGACTCTCGTTGCTGCCGCATTCCTGTTCTATGGGACATGCACTACTGCCTGCTGGTTGACTTGGGCAGTCAAGGCCTTTGCTAGCATCTGAATGGTTGGCCTAAACTCAGTGTGAGCAGCCAGCTCTGGTGCATGGTGCTCATAGGCTGGGTGCGCTTGTTGGTGCCAATCTCCATTTTCATCCTCGTGGCCATTTCCAATTCCATTCCTTCTGCCATTAACTCTGCGGGGAGGCATGATTCTGCAAATGTGAATAGCAAGAATTAGAAGGATAGAGAGATATTTCACTGCACGACATAGATCATGAAAGAAGGGAATATTTCCTAAACATCTCGTAGCCTCTTCATTATAAGTGTGGCGTGCTTCACACCCATGAAAAAGACTCTACTTAACACAGCGTACAGACATCCTAGGACACTTCAAAACCTATTGCTTTGATACCAAGTTTGCCACGACCCGAACATGGTCCTGGATCGAGACCGAGAAAAGGAGCCCCGAGAGACTCCAAGTCGACCCATGGCATGAACATACATCTAACTCAATCAAATAAAGTGGAAGACCTAACATAATAACAGAGTGGAAGTCTAATTATAACATGACATTAGAACCGGAATTTCACTTCATACATGACAAGCTGATTACTACATACAATCTGGAAGCCTTTAACATATCTGATGGGTTGATGAGACAATGCCCCCAACTAACTCTACAAGTCTGAAAACTAAAAATACAAGATAATTGGAAATAAGTAGTCCTCGAGAGGTGAGGACTCACCACTAAGGTTGAATTCTAACTCCGAATAACTGGCTAGTGCCAGGGCTGAGTCTGAAGATCGGGGCCTGAATCATAAAACGATACATCATAGAATATGTACGTGGAATGTACTGAGTATGCAAGGTAAGTAAATGGACATTTAAAAGACATAAAAATTCATAAGAGTAAGCCAACATGATCGTAATATAAATATCATAATGCAAACGTAAAGCTCAAGATTTTCAAAACATTCGTAAATCATTCATGATCATAATCATAAGAGAAAAGCTTTATGCAACCTGACTTGATCCAAAGTATACAATCCTAACCATACATAAATCATGAGGAAAAGTGGGAGGAGTCATCATAATCGACACCATCATGGTAGAGCCTTACATGATGCCCCAACTATCTCACTCAAGTGGGCAGAGTTGTCCCGACTTGCAAGTCAAGGAACTTGCAGTATATGATATCACAAAGAGGGGATCCATTAATATTGGATTTTATATATATACATATATATACACACACACACACACATATATATATATATATACTACGGTGGTACGTAGTTTTGAGACATCAGCGTAGTCCTTTGAACGTCGGGCTACTCAGTGCTAGACACTGCTCCCAAAAACATGCACATTAGGCTCATGTAGTAACCGTAACATCATTCATGAAATTCATGGCCAAGAAAATAACATCATCATTGATCCCCATTTAAAATTCATGTTTAGCCATGAACAAGGGACAATGAATTGGCCAAAAAGTCTAAAATCCTTAAATCATGAAATCCATACATACTTGTAAAACATGTATATACTTGATATCTTGGAAATTCATGATGAGCATTTGAGAGAAATCATATCATAAGTCATAAATCATAATGGGTTAATGAACATTGAAATAAAAGTAGAATCGTAACTTGAATTTACATAAAACATGCATAATGGGGCATAGTTCGTAGAGATTTAAATCCATAAGTTTTTAATTCGAAATAGTCATAAAATATGCCCATGATTCGTAAATCATGAAGTTATACATGAGGGGAATTAACCCATAGATAGATCATAAAGATTTCATAAGAATTGAGATAAAACCCCATAGAATTATCAATAGAATTTCATGAATTAAAGGGAGATTGGGAATGGGTGTGAACAAATACACCCATTCATAACCCTACATACCTGAGAAGAACTGATTCTATAACTCCCTTTATTGCCCAATGAAGAATTTATGAAACTTGGAAGAATTGGAGCTTGATCACCTCTCTAGACCTTTACTCTTTCATGCATGAATAACAGTAGCCTAGACTCTTAAAACTCACTATTCATAGCTTAAAACAATGTAGTTTATGCCTTACAATCATAGGAATTATGGAAAATCCCTTACTAAATTCGTAGAAAATAACTGCCTGCCAGTCCCCATGAGGGATTAGACGAGTCGTTACCAAGGAAATGAGTCATCGTCAATTGTCATAAAGTCCACTGCCATTTTTCTTCAAGTGGTCCCCAAGAGGAACCTAACGACTCATTATTGGTGACCACGACTCGTGGTCACCACTCGTTACCTCCACTGCCTAGCTCCTCGTGTCATTTACTAAATGCTGACCACAATTCACCTAAAGAATCGTGGTGTCTGACCATGACTCGTGGGGTCCAATTGTAAGGTATACTACCAACTCATCCTTCACCTTCCATTTTCCCTTGACCACGGGTGACCTGACAACTCGTGGAGCTGACCACGACTCGTGGTCACACCCGTGGTCACCCCAAAATTTGAATTTTTCAGGCAATTCAACACTCCTCACCATGAGTCACTTAACGAATCATGGTCAACCTAACAGGTCATAGGACGACTCGTTCTATGACCTGGTGTAGAAAATTTTGTTTTCTCCATTTCAACTCCCGAATCTGATCTTAGGGCTTTCAGGGTATAACAATTTCCTCAAAACAAATGCTAAAACTTGTGTTCTCCATTGAGAGGTATGAATGCGAAAGTTGTGCAGTGAAATTTGAGGCAAACCATGAATGTTGATTGTCAATGACTTGAGATGCTGATTGATTTTGATTTGTTGGAATATGCCCCTAATTTGAATTGAAAAGAATGAATGTAAGATATGTCAATGTTTGTGGTTACCAATTGAGTTTGGGCAACATGTTTTGAGTCTTTTTATTTTTCTTAAGTCGGTGTGAGATTTTGGGATTGTCTTAAGTTAGTAGTCCTTTATGCAACTCTTGTGATATGGATGCTTTATTCAATTCTTAGTTGTGAAAGAATGCCTTGCTTGAGGACAAGTAATGGTTCAAGTTTGGGGGTTTGATGAGTTGGTAATTTACCAACTCATTATGCTTTTAAGCATGAGCTTTTGCTTTGTTTCCATATCAATTAGGAAAGTTTTATGCCTTTTCTCTTTGATTTTACAAGTATTGAACTTAGACAAGAAAAACAGAGGAATTGAACAAAAAGAACTCTGTTGGAGGTGAGGAACATGTGTTCCATAGAAGGGCACCTACTAAATGCAGGATACACTAGGAAGATGGTGAAGTGAACCTGTAAAGCACAGGTTGGAACTTGGGAAATGCAGGTGCAAACACAAGACACATTGGAAAAGAGCTGCCCCGACCTGCGAATTAGTTGCAGCTCACAGATGGGCACCTATGAAATGTAGGTGCCTCGCAAGTGACCAAAATGCTAAAAGTAGTAAAATCGTCCAGCTGAGGCACAAGTACATCAGAGAAGCTTTAAAGGGTAAAATTGGAAAACTGAGCCCAAAGGAATGTGCAGAATTTGTTCAAATTGTACACACCCATGTCACTGATGTGCCATTCTTTTACGGCATTATCGATGCTTAAAACCAAGTGAATATGTATGCACTTAGGTGCATTTATCTGAATATGATGAGTTTTGGTAGTTTTGTTGGTAAAACACGCCTCAAGAGTTGGAAATAAGAAAAGAACTAAAAACATAGGGTTGAAGGCATCAGAAGAGCCTCACAACGGACCGTTGGTCCCTACCATGGGTCGTTCCCTGCAGACATAGGACGAGATTTTAAAAAATGGTGAAATTAAAGGCCAAACAATGGATGAACAGACTGTCCTGTCCGATCATGGGTTAGGTTCTGAAGAAATGCTAAGAGATGTCTCATTCAATGGATGGATAGAACAGACCATTCCATCAAAGGACGAGTCATCCTAAGTGCTTGTCTAAGCCAGATGCTGAAAAAACCAAGACCAAATGAAAGAACGACTGGAACAATGAAGCATCCAACGACCCGTTCAAGCTTCCAACGGACCATAGTACTTGCCGACACCAAAATCCAATTTGACTTAGAAAAGGATTTATTTTATGTCTATGAATACTCTATTAAGGTTTCTTTTGCAGTTTATGATTTCTTACCATATTTTTGAGGTTGTTGATCAACATTGAGATTCAATAAACAATCTTCCTAATTTTGTTCTTGGGTTTTGAGATTAAAAACAACTTTTGATTATTGACTTTGGGTTCTTGTTGATTGATTCAAGAAGTGTAATTTCTTCTAAAATTATTGTAAGTTCATCATTATGATTAATACTTGTATAATTCTTCAAGCATGCATAGCTAAATCCCATAACTGGATTGTGGGAACCATAATGAATTAACAAACATAGGCAAAATACTTGATGATTCTTGAATGAGATTTATACATGTATTGTTCTTCTCCTTGTTTTAACTGCTTCTTAACAGTCGCAAATGTTAAAAATCACTTTTTTTCTACTTATCAGACCAAGGGGGTAATGAATGGGAAAAGAGATTAACAACGGAGATTTGAGGCTATCAACCCACATCTAATAGCTTGACCTTATCTGGGAATAGCTAATCAAAAATCTAAGGTAAGGGTAAGTTAATTGAACACGCGCATACAGATCAAGTTGCATGGTGATAATCATCTAATTAGGGGGACCAACCATTTAGGTGAAGCTAACTTACCGATATTGCACGCTGAACATCAGAATATATCACTAGTATAACTAAGCCTATGTAGTTATGAAATCATGGGGAACACAATCCTAATCACTTCACTTATTGAATACAATCAATTTTAACCAAGAATCTACTCACTGCTATGTACTGTTTTCAATTATTTCTTGTTACAGATCTCCCCCACAGGAAATAAGTAGATTGATAGTAATAGTAAATGTGTTAACTGAGGTCCACGCCATATGCCTCATGGGATTCAACCCAACCTTTTTTGGGGTACCGAAAGATTTATCCTTTCACCAGAGAAAGAAGTTCATGTCTGATATGCCGAAGTTTTTCTGGGATGAGCCTTACTTATTCCACATATGTGCTAATGGGGTAATTCAGAGATGTGTGCCAGAGGATGAGATGCTGAGCACATTAGAGGCTTGTCACTCATCCCTATTGGGGATTATCATAGCGGGATCTGCACAGCCCACAGAATTCTGCATGTGGGTACTATTGGCCAACTATTCACCAAGATGCACATGATTTTGCAAAGGCATGTGATGCATGTCAAAATCAAGGAGGCATGAACTCCTTCTTACTCTCATCCTTTCCATTGAGTTGTTTGATGTGTGGGCCATTGACTTCATGGGCCCATTTGTGAGCTCAAATGGGATAAAGTACATATTTGTAGCTGTGGACTATGTATCTAAGTAGGTGGAGGCAGTTGCACTTCCCAATAATGAAGGCAAGAGTGTCACAGCGTTCAACATTTTCTCCAGATTTGGGACTCCCAAAGAAATCATTAGTGATGGCCATTCGCACTTTTGCAACCGTTTGTTTCGAACCTTACTTGAAAAATATAGGGTGAAGCATAGGGTGGCAACACCTTACCACCCATAATCTAATGGGCAAGTTAGGTCTCCAACCGGGAGATAAAGACCATCCTAGCGAAGAATGTGAATGCTAATACAATGGATTGGTCTAGGACGTTGGATGATATGTTATGGGCTTATCGGGTGCATTCAAGACCCTTATAGATATGTCTTCCCATTATCTTGTGTATGGGAAAGCATGTTATCTTTCGGTCGAGCTTGAGCACAAAGCCATGTGGGCGCTCAAGAAGCTGAATCTGAATTGGAGTGATGCTGCGAACTTGAGGCTTGATTAGTTGAATGAGCTAGATGAATTTCATTTGAAAGCCTATGAAAGTTCAGTAATTTGCAAAGAGAGGATGAATATACATCATGACCGGAAAATTCATCAGAGAGAGTTCAATCCTGGGGATCTGGTTTTTCTGTTCAATTCAAGGCTTCACTTGTTTCCTGGCAAGTTGAAGTCTATGTGGTTGGGACCATTCTAAGTAGTGAAAGTGTTTCCATACAGTGCAATTGAGCTAGAGAATCATGAGGGAAGGAGGTTCAAGCTGAACGGCTAGCGGGTAAAAGCATATCTGGGGACAAGCAAAGAAATCAAACTAGTGGAACTTTGGGCCCTGGGTGAAGTCTGAGTAACTTGGGGATGTGTCATGCCACAACGTTAAATCAGATGCTACATGGGAGGCAATCCATGGAGGTATCTTGGTGAAGTCTGAGTAACCAGGATATCCACAACGTGTCGCAATTTTAAATCAGTCGCTTCTTGGGAGGCAACCTAAGATGTAATTGTAATACCAATATATTGTTCACGTGTGCTGATATGTGCAGGTTTAATTCATTAGTAAATTCAGAATATTCAGCACAAGTCTGAACCAAGACCCTTAGAATGACTCGTCCTACCTTAGTATAGCTCGTAGTTCAGGTCGTTGTTGTACATGCAGAGACAGTCCACTTTTAGACGTTGTCAAACAGATGGTCATAACAAACCGTTCTTCCAAAGAACGGGTCATTGTATCGCACATCTTAATCACTTCCTGCACACATCAAAAATCCTAGCTCGAACCTACGAATGCACAGTATGGGCTGTTGTGAGAGCAAACAGCTTGTTCTATGTGCCCGTAGGTTCCACAAGTAAGTTCCTAACCTCATACTAATGGGAAGGTGGAACGGGTTGTTTCTATACACGACACATTGGATGAGTCATGGTCAACATTTAAAATATTTCAGATAAATTGACCTGGCCCGACTCGCCCAGACCCATCTCGCTTAAAAACCCATATACTCAACCTCAAACACTCCACATTCAAAATTTTCGGTCATCAATCACTCCAATTCAAGTAAAACAAAGAAGAATAGCATTTCTCCCACAAGTGTGGGATTGAATCAAAGAAATTTCCAAAATTTAAATCCTGATTTCATCCTCCCCTGCCAAAGTGAGTATAGTTTTTTTATAAGAAAACGTGTTTGTGCTTCTTTTGCTCATCACTATACCCTTCCCAATTCACATGCATCACGCTTGTTTAACTTCAGTGTGAATTGGGATTCATAAAATTGTTAATCATGTTAGCCTAAGGTTGGAATCAAAGTGTTGGAGGGAATATGGCCATAGGCTAGGTCTAATAAAAATGTAAAGATTGAAGAATGATCTAAAATTAAAACCTAACTTAATGGGTGTTATCGAATGTTGATGGGGGTAAAGGCTGAGTAACCCCCAAAATTTGCTCCAAGGTTTATTTATAATATATGGTTTTTGACAAAATTTGAGTTGAACAGATGTAGGTGAGGGCAGGCCTCACTAACCATTCAACGACCTATTGTAACTCACAACGGATCATTGATTGGGTCATTGGACCGCCGAACGACTCCGATGCTAGACTCTCAGAATGACTCATTCAACGGGCTATTATTTCAAATAATGGATCTTTGGACATAGTCATTGTGAGAGGTTCTTAAACCTGTAATCCTGTACTCCTATTGAACGGACCGTTCCAACAGGCCGTTGTATCTGACTCTAAAAGTTTTAAAAGGAAAAACAAAATTATTTCGAAGACTTTCAAAAGAAACCAAAAAATGGATTATCAAAAGTATTCTATTTCTCAAAGAAATGTATTGGCTCATGGAATAAAAGCTAAATTGGCGACTTTTAGAAACCAATTCAACAACCGTAGCAATGGGTCGTTGTTTGAAACAACGACCCGTACTGAAGGTCGTCTGTTCTGATAGACCAAATAATTTAAGATGTAGATGTATATACTTTGTGAATGTAAAGATTTTTCCACATGTTCAATATCTTCAAAAGGAAACAGGAAGAACCCAGAAGCTACCGCACGAAAGGAAATTGCTAAAAAGTGGCAGCTCCGGGATGAGTCAGACTCTAACAGCTCTAGTGGTTCGGAGGTGAACTATAACATTGAAGCCTCGAATGAGTCTCCAGTTATGACCACTAGGGAGAAATTCAAAGCCTAGGAAGCAGCAGCAGACACTTCTCCACTTCCCAGTCTGAAGAAGGAGGAAAAGGAGCTTCAATAGTGAAGACCCTACTGCAGATGATGTAGAGGAGGACAATGATGATGAGGAGGAGTCCGAGGAGGATAATAGTGAGGCAGAGGAGTCCGGAAAAAAGGGGAAATCGGCGGAGGAGTTCGATGATAAGGAGAGTTCAGTTGAGAAGTACGGCAATCAAGAGGAGGACTTTGACCCTCCCACCACACCACATGCAAGGTTGAAAAGATGGACCGTATAAGGTTGCAAGGATGTTTGTAATGCGGGGTTAGCACTCAATGAAAAAGGGAACACCAACCGCAATACTCAAGAGGAGCCTAGGATCCGGACCAATGCCCTAAATGAGGTCTCAGAGCTCAAAAGGCTATTTGAGGCCTACAATATGCACTAGATAGCTGAGACTCCAGGAAAATATAGCATGGAGATGGTGCGTGAGTTCTACACCAATTATTACTTCACCTTGGAGAAAAATTCTCCCTAAGGTTTGTGATCAAGAAGGAGCCCGTGCTTGACTCTGTCTAGGTGAGAGCCATCCCAGTTGACATATCTGAGAGGAACATCACTTGGGTTTTGATGGGTGGATATTATACAGCGCCAACACAGATTACAGAGTATGATTATCAGATGGAGGCGATGAAGGGGATCAGGAAGCTGAGCATAGAGGACAAGTTGATGCATCTCAGGTGGATGGCAAATATCATTGCTGAGGACAAGGAAGAAGCAGAATGGGTCATGGGAAGGAAGCCAATATATAAGGCCTCTTTGAACTTTTCGGCTAAATCATGGTGGTCTATTGTCCGACATTGACTCGTGCCTACTATGAATGATAATGTTTTGAGCATAGATCAGGAAGCTTTGGTGTCCTGCATTATGTTTGACTACTTGCTGAACATTCCCCGGACTTTGCCACAGAGATTCAGGAGCGGACGATCAAGGATCATACTACTCTTTCATTCCTGAGCCTTATTTATCAGTTCTGCATAGAGTCTAGAGTGTGTGTCATGCTGTATATTAATCATTTGATTACAAACACTAGGACGGTAGACATAGCATTTATTAAGGATGATTTCCAAGTAGCCTAGGTCAAAGGTTCAATTATGGGGCCCAGGTTGATTGAGAGCACTCCGGGCGAAGGTAAACAGGTTGATACCTCTTCCCAGGTTGAGCAGACCATGGAGTTTCCAGCCACTCAAGCCAGTAATGCAACCGCTACCAAATCTATTCCATCAGGTAGCACTTCCCAGTCTATTCCAACTAGTTACATGTGTGTACCTGAGACTGACATGAGGAAGATGGCCAAGAGACTGATGATTGCCAACCGGAAGATTGACATGTTTCTCGAGCAAGCCAAGCCATGGATTAAAAAGGATATTGAGGATGCAGCATACGGGTTACTTATGAGAGTGGATGGATTTGAGGTACACCTCAATCAATTCTTGTCTGAGGCTCAAACTCGGGACTGGGATATGATAGAGAGATAGTTGGCAGCATTGAGAGCCTTGGGGTAGAGTTGTCGTCTCGACAGACTCTATTATTACCACTACAGGCTCTATCAGTGATTGAGGAGGGCCTGGATATGGAGATTCCTTAGTTCTTGACCTCGAGTCGGCCCCATGTGAAAAAGATAAGAAGAATTGGGATACGAGGGAGCAGAGGATGAGGAAAGAAGGAGACGAAAGAAGGAAAGGAGCTCATTAAAAGCCGCCCTCAAAGATAGCCGACATACCTCCAAGGCACATGATAGAGAGATACAGGAGAGGGCGAAAGGTGCCAACAGCTCTGGTGTGATGGTGGTTCCAAAGGAGATTGGGGCTATACCTAATGCCCCCACGTGTACAGCTTTAGAAAGCGCACTGGCCACAGCCAGCGCCATTGATATCTAGGCTGGAGTCGAGTTTGAGACTCCAGCTACTGAGGATTATGGGTTGTGATCGCAGCTCCTGTTGACCAGACCACAGGTGTCTAGGACGCCCAAGTATTTTCCCTATTCCCATGTTTTACTTTTGATATACGTCGAGGACACCGCATGATTTTTTTGATGGGGGTGGGGTAGACTTTGTTTTTCTTGAACATAACCTAAGGATTTTTCTTACCAGATATCTTTTCCCTCTGGTGTTCTTTATCTAGTAGAATCAACATGTTTAGGGTTTTGTGTTGTTTTATTTTGTTGTATCTTGTTGGTTAGCTGGAAGGAAAAATAGAAGGCGTAAGAGCAGTCAAATAAAGCATGTTATGAGCTGATTTTTGTATATTTAAAATGATACCCCTCCTTAATGTTTTCGTGTGTATGTACTCGTGCTATAAAGTGTGACCATTGTGGCTCTTTGTATGGAATCATAGATAACGCTAGAATAATTAATTCTTAAACTGTGCATCCTGGTAATCAGTAGTTAGCCGTGCAATCTAACACTTGTGTGAGTGAGGCATATACTTAGTTCTTTTGTGTGTATCAATCTAGAACTTTCCTAGTCGATCATACCGAGGTATAGGATGGGAGATTAGGAAAGGATCATAGGTCATTTTTGATGATTCGTCCACTTTAGCCTAAAATGACCTACCAAATGAAAATAAATACCCTTAGATCCCCATTTTGATCTTTAAATGAACCTGTTTGTTGTTTAACTATTTCACCTTCCCTTCTTGATTATGATGAACCTACTCTGGCCTTGGTCCCTCCTTGGACACTGTTCACTTCAACTCAGGCAAATTGCCTAAGTTGAGGGTGGCTAGTGTAGGGGTGATTAAGAAAAGATTGGTGGTGAGATTGTTGAAGCATGATAAGGAAAGATAGGTGCGCTGTGTATAATGTAATATCAAAGAAAAAAGAAAAAAAGAAATCAAGAAAAAGAAAAAATAATAAAGAGAGAAAGAAGAAAAGAAATTCTTGAAAAGAAGAACATTGCACCCATAGTTGTAAAAGAAGAAGAAAGAAAGGGAAAAAGGGAGAGAAGTGAAAAAGAGATCAAGTGGAGTCAAAGTTAGTGTAGTGCCAAGAAGGGTCGAGTCACGATTCCCATATCTACCATACTCATCCCCAAGAATACATTACAAGCTTAAGAATGTCCTATAGTGATCCTAGTTCAACCGTTCGAAAATCGAGGTATTAAAAATAAAGGAAAGCTTATGATATTGTATGTGTACAGTTAGAATTTCTTTATGAGAGTGAGTGAGTTCTTACCTAGTACTAATTTTCATGATCTTATATATATATATATATGTGTGGGACTTTTTTGTGGTGGGGCACGCGATTGCATTGGATGAGTGCGGGCTTACCTAGGTGAAATGTCATTTGTGTATGCTTGGTTGTGTAGTGATAATGTGATGCCATCCATTGATCCATTTGTGTCATACTGAGGAGTATTGAGTCTTTACACCGATTTTGTTGTGAACACAGTAGGAGGGGGGTTGATTGTGTGAATCACATGTGTTCTTTGTAAATTTTTGGACTGGTATGCATCTCTTAGGGTTCTTCTAGTTAAGTGTCATCATGGGTTGCTTCTGTATTATTTACCTGAGGACATGTAAACATGCTAAGTTGAGGGTGTTAATGTGTCTGGTTTTATGGCACTAAGTTCATTCCAGCTCCCTATGAGGTCATAGTCACTAAGAGGAAGAAAGCTCGTAAATAGACAACTATAAATAGGTAGTTCCGGTGCGCTTAAAGTCAACTACAACTAGAAGGCATACTGATCGACACTTAAAACCAAGTGAATATGCATGCAGTTAGGTGCATTTATCTGGATATGATGCATTTTGGTAGTTTTGCAGGTAGTTGGAAATAAGAAAAGAACTAAAAAAAGGGGTTGAAGGCATCAGAAGAGCCTCACAGCGAACCGTTGGTCCCAACCACAGGTCGTTCCATGCAGCCGTAGGAAGGGATTCAGAAAAATGGTGAAATTGAAGGCTAAAAAATGGACGAAACCCACGGACCATATGATCATTCAACAAACCATCCTATCCGGTCATGGGTTAGGTTTAGAAAAATTGGTAAGAGATGCCTCATTCAATGGACAGAAAGAATAGGTCGCGCCATTAAAGGACGAGTCATCCTAAGTACCCATACTCAAAGGATTAAAAATCATATCCTGGAGACCAGGAGACAACGAATGAAATAAATGGATAATATGTTCTCATAGTGAGCCGTTGTCTGAGCCAGATGCAGAAAAAGACCAAGTCCAAATGAAACAATGACTGGAACATCGAAGCATCCAACGACCCTTTCAAGCTTCCAACGGACCGTTGTACCTGCCGACACCATAATCCAATTTGACTTAGGAAAGAATTTATTTTATGTCTGTAAATACTTTGTTTAGGTTTCTTTTATAGTTTATGATTTCTTACCATATTTTCAAGGTTGTTAATCGACATTGAAATTCAATAACCAATCTTTCTAATTTTGTTCTTAGGTTTTGAGATTAAAAACAACTTTTGATTATCGATTTTGGGTTTGTAATACCCTGAAGATTCCTAAAACTAGACCCAAGATTGTAAATGTGTTAAGCAAAAAAGAGGGAAAAATTTTCACAGAACGACTCATGGTACAAGTCATGATGAGAAGGTACGACTCATAGGAGGTGGTCGTGGTTAGAATCTGTAGGAGGAGTCCAGTAGCAACGAGTCAAGGTACGACTTGTGCGACCATGTTATGGGTCGTAGGATGAACTATTGTTTGAGGACTGAGTGACCCAGGTTGGAAGGTACGAATCATTGTATGACTCATTGTAGGAAACAATAAGTCGTGGCCTGCACCCACAAGAAGGAGATGAGGATCTTGGAAACAGTGATAATAGGTGGATCTAATGACTCATAGGTTGTAGGTACAAGTCATGGTCTAACCCATGAAAAACATCAAAACTTAAAGGAAAAACAGTAGTGACTATGGATGGAAATCATGAGTCATGGTATTGAGGTACGACTTATGGTGTGAGTCATGACACCTGGCAGAGTGAAATTCTCTATGAATTAAGTAAGGGTACTTCTGTAATTCCTAAGCTCCTAAGCCCTAAACTACATTATTTTAAGCTATGTTAGGAGGGTTTTTAGAGGGTTAAACCTATTCTAAATCCATCCCCTTTCATGCATGCAAGTCTAGACCTCTCCATTGAAGATCAAGCTTAAAATCCTCCAAATTCTTCTAAAAATCCTTTGGGTTTTCTATGGCAAGTGTAGATTCAGTTCTTTTAGGTATGTGCGTTCATGAATGAGGTTCCTTTCACTCTCATGCTCATAATTCTCCTCAATTTCATGAATCAAGTCTCAATTCAATCATGATCAAAAAGGGATTTCAATCTAATTTCATAGAATTCTTACAAATTATTTATGGGTCGATTTCCTGTATGTTTAAAAGTATATTTGATGATCAATGGGAAGATTCTATACATGTTTTGATTATAATCATGAGTTCAAGTTTTAGAAGATTTTACCCAATTATGCAAGTTCATGAAAAAGCTAGTTTATGATTGATGATTTCAAGTATGATGAAATATCTAGCATTTATGTATGTTTACAAATTACCCATATATGAATCCATGATTTTGACTAGTGAAGTCCATTTCAAGTAATGCATGATCTTCAGATTTTGGGTAATCCCTCAGATTAAGCATGTTTTCATGATTCAGTTTAGTTTTATAAATCAGCTTACCATATTGTTTTGGAGTCTATACTCCCACACTTAGCTTATGGAATGGTTTCAGCTTTATTCAGAAATGATGGTGAGTACTTTGCATGTTTTTGGGAGAAGTGTGTAGCATCGAATAGGCCAAGGGTTTATGGAAATCCCGGGTCTCAGTACTACACACCAATGTAGGATTTCATATTTACTTTGGGACCTCCCTTGTAAGCTTCCCCTAACCCAAAAGGGCCTTCAGCTTGGTATTGATATCATGGTAGTCCCCTTAGCCATGAAAAAGCTTTGGACGGATATGACCACTTGAGTGTAATAGTTGGGATCACGTAAGCTTTATCATGATAGTGTCAGTTATATGACGAGTCTCCCACTGTTCCTCATGATCTCAGTTATGCATGTTTATCAGTTATGATGTTATGTTTTTAGTAGTTACCCAATAACCAGGTTATCAGTTTTACTTATGAATTTCAGTTTCAACTTTGGTTCATTCGATTCAGTTATGAGATTCAGTTTATGATTATTCATGTTTTCATATATCAGCATGTAATCCCTACTCTTATGATACTATGACTTATGTTATTATACATGATTTCAATTTATACTTATTCAGCCTATTTAACCTACCTTGCATACTCAGTAAATTCCAAGTACTGACCATATACTCCATGTTGTATCGTTTCATGATACAGTGTTACGCCTCATAACTGGGGGGGAGGGCGCGACTGGCTCCCCATACCAGACTAACTGGGAAGCCGGCTATATGACATCTGTAACTGTAATACTTAGGCCGTTCAGGCCACCTGTCACAATCAACTGGAGCACAAACTGGACTCATAATGTCTCAACAATAGAGGGTAAACAACTGAAATGCAAACAAGGCTATGAGTATGCCAAACTAAACAACAAAAAGCCGACAAGGCCACAAACTGAATACTATTGTACACACTAAGTCCACAAAGCCTCTAGAGAGTAAACTGACTGATGGTCGGGATTGGCATTACAGTTATAGTTTTTCTTGTGCATTACTTGGTTGCATTTGCACTTCAGTATTGACTTATTGCCAGGTTTCAGTTTCCAGGATTCCAGGTTGTTGTTATTCCTTATTTCTGGCTTAACTATCATTGTTGTCTTACATGTTTACAGTTTTCTGCCTTACATACCAGTATATTTCATTCGTACTGACGTCCCTTCGCCTGGGGACCTACGTTCGTGACGCAGGTGCAGGTAGAGGTCGGGATCGCCAGTTGTAGTAGCAGTCGGATGTGTTGGTATGCTCCTTTCTTTCTAGAGTTAAAACTGGTTTTGTTTCAGTTAAAGTTTTGAGATGTAGTTATGGGTAGGTTGGAGCCCTACAACCGACCAACCATAAATCCATATATAAAATTCGTCCATCCTGTGTACCATACCAAGGAAAAATAAAAGTATCTTCAGCTGATGTATCACACCGGGGTAAAATAAAAATATCTCCAGCCGATGTACCACACCGGGGTAAAGTAAAAATATCTCCAGCCGATGTACCACACCGGGGTAAAATAAAAATATCTCCAACCTATGTACCACACCGAGGTAAAATAAAAATATCTCTAGCTGATGTACCACACCGGGGTAACATAAAAATATCTCCAGCCAATGTACCACATCGGGGTAAAATAAAAATATCTCCAGTCGATGTACCACACCGGGGTAAAATATAAATATCTCTAACTGATGTACCACACCGGGGTAAAATAAAAATAATTCTCAATCATAATCATAAATAGGGTCAATATGGCTTATATTGAGTAAATTTAACAAGTATGGCATATAAATGACAAATGTTAAATTTGTGGCCGAAATAGGACTCTTTCATAACCCATAAATGCAAGTGAGCACCCATATCATGTAAAGCTAGAAAATATGTATATATATCACGTAAAGTTGTCAAATTATACATGAACATGTCGACTCAGTTACTTGAAGGACCTTCAAGGGGTTTAGACAACTTAAAAACTTTTGGAGGCTTACAAACAATGTCCTACAAATAATCCTACCAATTGAACATATTACTTGGATAGAAACACATAGAGCTCATTTCTACACAATTCTTTAACATTTGGGAACTGCAAATATATACTTCCTACATGGTGGTTCCTTTACCTGTATCGACAACTATACATTGGAATTTCATTGCCAAATTTATCATGTAGATAAGCACATATAGTTCTTAATTCATTTGACTTATTTGCAGGAACACATGGAAATTATAAGTAGGAGCTCGAAGTTATTTGTCATATACATAGAGCTGAGAACTGAACTACAGACATACAACGTATGAGACTTCTATATAATGTATAACTCGTATTTAGTTAACTGGGTGACCTCCAGGAGACTTCCTGGTATTCAAACTTCTGAGCTTAACTGATCATTATCATAGCCTGCACTTATACTTACTTAGACATTAGGAACATTGGTACATGGGAGAATCTCTCCTCTGAATTTAGGAAATTCAACTGATAACTCAACAAGAGCTAAACATAAAGATGTATGACTTGAATATAACTGAAAGAATTCAATTGTATGTTATAACATGAAAATCATATACATTAATACTTCTTGCTGGAAAGACATATAAAGACTTGAGTTTTTAGACTTGTATACAACATCTGATACTTGACCGAGACATTAGCATAATTCTCGAAATATGATCTCTCAAAAAGTTCTTAGATCAGGTAGAACATTTCAACATAAATTAGGGACGTAAAGACATAACTTAAGGATCTGAGACTTGGAGTTCTATAACTTAGGAACTCGTGAGTAACTCTCTAAGTGATTCCTTATAGGCAAATAAGGATATATAGTCGTAATTCGGGTGATGCTGGATTGACTTACATAACTTTGCAATTATCTGCGGAGCTTAAGAAAGATTACATAATCATAAGTGACTTAGAAAATCCTAGGATTACCCTTTTCAGACATGGTAGAAAATTTCAACACTTAGAATAGGTAACTTAACATAATCCTTTAGGGGTATAGCAGAGAGCTTCTCAACCTAAGTTACTATTTTGCAGACGTTCAACTATAATTATTTCGTAGAAGGTTAACACCTTAGTGGTAATTCATCAGTGTAATACATATTTAACATAAAAAACTTAATTTATAACTCTTTTGCTAAACGTCTTTAGAACAGGGTTAATCTTCCTAGTTGTTACCTACCTCGTTTACCATCGTAACTCGTATCGTCTAATTTAACAATATTTAACTCTACGTTCCTTATTCATCTTAACTTCTTTGCCAAAAATTATTCACTCTACACTCAAGTTTTTACCCTCGTGTTCACTATTCCAGCAATTCTTATACGCACTTACCTCTTTGCCTAATTGACAACTTAGCCACGCTTTCCCCGTTAACATGTATCGATTTAGCTTATTCGCTATGTGCCGCTTGCTTAGCTTTAAAGAGGAAAAATATAAAATCTACTTTTTACCTTAAGCACTTTAAACATAAACATATAGGAGGGATTAAAAATATTATTAAAACGTCATTTCAATAAGCTCGTTTACCCTCAATCGGTTTAGCGTCATATTCTTAGCTTAAGTTTAATTACATGTCGTCGTCTTAGCATTTCGTACGAATTTCACTAAGTGACCAGATCTTAACATATATTCAACATAACATATACAATATAATGAAAAGGACCAGCTCACGGTGCCCACGTTAAGGGGACTTCAGACTCAATTTAGAACTACGGCAACAATCGTATAAAAATTACGCCTTTTGCTTCACGTTTGTTCGCTTCAACCATTCTTAACGATTCAAGCTTTATGTCAAGTAGTTCCAACCATTTGGAAAGGATCATACTTGCCTAAATATGATTTTTAAAATATAGGAATATTGATCCTTTCAATAACTTAGTTTCGTCCATGAAAAACAAGGAAAGGGACGCCTTTACATACCTCACTTCGGTGCGTCTTTTTAGCCATTTTTTCCCCTTGCTAGAAACTCCGACACCTTCAACTTCCTTAATTACACTACATGGAATGAGTACTATTTATGCCAAGTTCCCAGTCACAATTCATGTCCCAAAACGTACAACCAAACAGCCACATCATAATATAATTTTCAGCAATCCTACATACCTTAGGCGTCTTAAACTTGAGGCAATTCAAGAGAGTTTCATTTACGTGCTTTTGGTATTTAACCTCCCCAAAGGTGTGGTGTATTCCTTCCATATTTTGGATAAATTCCATCATCTATATAGCTGTAACAACCTCCAAAAAATGGGCAGAAACCTCAGTCAAATATCATTTAAAACACATATTGACTTTATGTCATTTCCTTACTTTAGCTTGCGAATTTGAGCGGATAAACCAAGTAGGAACACTTACCTTTCACTTGTGTATAACCCCTTCCCATATGGGGTTCCTCTTTAGCTAAATTCCATTCCAAAAATGTAGAAACCATGCTGCAAAACCGCAGCAACAACACACACCCAAGCAACACATAAGTTCCAACTTCACTTCCAAAATAACTTGTTAATTCATGATAATTTAAAGAGTAAAAACACCACCTCCTTTTGTACTCCACTCTCACCAATATGGAGGTAGAACTTCACCTACCTACTGCCCAAAAATGCAGCATCTTGGCAGCCAAAAACACAGCAACTCGACGATTAGAAGCTCACGATATAAGAAACCCTTTCCAAGCCTGGCATTTGTTTTCACCATTGGATAGAGCTCTTAATTATGCGAATTTTGAAAAAAAATGAGGTGAAACAGAATAGAAATGAGCTTTTTAGCTCAAAATTACTTCATATAGGCAGGCTAGGCGGTGCCCGCGTGTGGCACCCGTGCAACCTGCCCGCGCGTCCGCCTGCTGCCTGCCTGTCTCGGTGCCCACGCGTATGGGCGCTTTTCAAGCCGACAGTGCTGTCTTCAAACGAGCATAACTTTTTACTACGAACTCCGATTAACGAGCGATTTTTTTCACTGTAAACTAGACTCAAATATCTTTCATTTAATAGGCTAAAGTACCTCTGAATCATTATATATTTGGATATATGTTCATTTAAAGTTGACCCTTATTTACAAACATCACATACTCTTCATTTTTCCCTTTGCACATGTTTCCCTCCTCACCTAAGGGCAACATACGACCCATAATTCCATTAATATGACATATAACCATCAAATAATCATCAAAAAAAATTCCAGGGTGTAACATCCTCCCCCCCTTAAAATCATTCGTCCTCGAATGAGGGTTATACCTCGGTAGCCGTAACTTTAGCCATGACATCTTTAACTTTTCCTTGCCTTGTGTCATAAACATACATTCTATTTTTCATAAGCACATCCTCTTTCTATTGCCGCTTCTTATCAAACCGTACTTACTCAACTCCATCTATTTGTTTGACGTATGATAGACATGCTTTAGTACCATAAAATCGGTAACTTTTCTAACCCTAAGAAAATTAATAAACTACTGTTCGGGTGGTTTTGGGGTTATATAAAATGACACGCAAGTGCACGTGGTCGAACAAGTAGTAAGTGGCTTTAGTAAGCCAAGTATCGATCCCACAGAGACTTGGATGAAGTGCAAATTGCTCAAGTGTACTATATTTTACTTCTAAAAATGCAGATAACAGCGTAACCAAAAAGTTGATAGTTTGTTTTATAAATTTTATACTAAAACTAAGAACAATTATCTACTTTGAATCTGAACTATGAATGAAAGCATGCTGAGGTTAACCGAACATGTAATGAAACTAATTATCATCATACTTTGGTTAATCTTTTCCTCCAGTTGCTAGCCAAGAACATTTGCCAAGAGATTAAAACTCTCGTATTTAACCTCACTTAAGAATCATGAACCATCCGTCTACATTTCTGTGATCAAATGCAATTCATGTCCTAGCTATACAATTCCGGTTCCTAAATTGACTAATACGACTTTCAGGTATATTTCTATCCTGAAAGCAAATCAAGACTGAATTTTCCCAAATCAAGTAAAGAACATATCCTATTAATTCGCAACTTTCCAATTGTGTGCTCTCTCGAGTGAAACCGGACTTTTTAGATGTACATTAATGTAGGCCACACACTAATGCAGTAAGAACAAGAATTAATAGAACAACATGGAAGAAAAGATGGAAAACCAAAGAATCAATGATCAAATTTCATTACAATTGTTCATAACCTCAGCAAGGAGAGGAATTAGCCACTCATTTGTGGATTAAACATCATAAAATGAGTGTTAATCATACAAGCAATTGAATTAAAGAAGAAAGAAAGAGAGAAAAAACCCTGAACTTTTCATCCCTCAATTGCCTGTAACCCACGTCCTTGCTCCACCAAGTCAGAATATTAAAAAATGAACCTAAGTGTTCTATTTATATTGCTGGAAATTTTTCCCGGAATAACGAGCAACGTGTCACAGAGTGCATCGCGGAGCACTGCCTCCGTGACACGCTACGAACGCGGACCCTCACTGGAACTGGGGGTCCGGGAATTTAGGCTCAACGTGGCACGGCGTGCATCACGGAGCACTGGCTCCGTGCCACGGAGCAAACGCGGACCTCCACTGGAATTTGGGTGAATTTTCCCCATCCAGGCAGAATGCCTCCGCGATGGCAGCGTGACACGGCTCCATCGCGGAGCCCCTTTAATTCATGTTGTCCAATGCCTTTTCCTTTGCTCACATCCAAGTCCAACTCCGATGTCATCCAACATGCATTTTAGCTTCCCGAAATCACCTTTTACCTGCAAAACAATGCTAATCATGTTGGTTAGTATAAATTCACATTTTATTACCAATTACATGAGAATGTATACACATTGATAGATAAACAAGGCGAAAATGATACTTTTGAGTATCACTTGGGCATATAAATCTGCCCAAGATCACTTACCCCACACTTAAATCCTTGTTCGTCCTCAAACAACAAGCATACAATTCATGCAATTTACATCCCAACCTCGCTACTTCGGTTTGACAATTTAAGCTACGGTCATACCGATTATTCAATACAGCAAATATTCAAGAAAACATGCATGGTCTTGTCAATGCAATGACCTTCAATACATTAAGACCTCCTAGACCTTAAGAATCAACTCTCGATATCGGCAAACTCATGCAAATTAGCTAATCAAGATATCCGACACGAAAATTAATCTTTCATCAAGCATGTGCCCTCACAACACAAGAGAATCTTCCCCTTTTTGCTCATATGACTCACAAACATTCAAGCAGGGGCATGTAAAAACAATTTCGCTCTCTCTCCCAAAAGAATTCACATGCATCATGTCATGACCCATAAGCATGCCCTTAGTGTATTACTCCACTAATATAAAGAAGTGCAATGTAAGATCACGTAGGACTTTAATGGGTTGTAATGGAAGTTGTGGAACTAGTAAATATTGGATTAGCCAATAATAGCCACTAGCATCCTTAAGCGCCTTTTCAACACATCCCATCAACTCATGGACATTGTTTCTTCTTTTTTTTTTCATCATCCCATTCTTGATGATTTTCTTTAGTATGGCCCATTTCATTAAGCACACTTGACACAACAACAAAGATTATTCATGCACCTTCATTATCGTTTATTTATAACAAGTGCACCTTCAACCTTTTCTTTTCTTCCCTCACTCTGCTTTTCTTTTTCTTTTCACCATTCTCACTCTTTGACACTTTGGGAAAATGATTTTCTCTTCTTAAGCGGTTAAGAGTTTTGTATAGACTTTACGGCTAATGAAAAGAAGAAATTAAGCTCGGTTTACACTTTTTGGACAAAAGAAAAAAACAATCGGCTAAAGGCTCAAAGGGCTGACTAGGGTATACAATCACAGAAAAGGGGGGTATGACAAGGAAAAAAAATAAAAACTCTCGGTTAAAACAAAGAAATGCCTACATCCTTTTCTACAATACACCTCCTTCATTTCGTTTTGTACACACACCAGGCAAGTTCTAGACACTTCACAATAGCATGGAATGTCAATACCTCACTTCACACTTTCTGCACATGCTCGATTCAAGATGTATTCACAGACTCTTCAATCAGCTAATTACATGAATTCAAACATTAAGCCTCAATCACACTGAATCGAACTCTACAGCCTAGGTATCTCAACATATTTACAAAATTTGCATGCTTTCATACGAATCACCTTTGCATTTTGAATATCATGTACAACACGCAACCAGAATTTTGCAACCATATAGTAACTACAGGTTCCGGGATGCAATCCACCAAAGAAAAACTGAAAAAATAATTGAGAAAAAAAACTACTCCTAACGACTACATTTCCCTTAAGACGGTCGTCATCCATCCATCATAGGGAACGGTCACTACTTAAGACGTCGGTTCAATGGGATCATTCTCGGTAAAAGAACCGAAAACAAACGCCGAGAAACCCAAAATTAAAAAAATGTCGAAAATATCGATCATTTTGATAGAAAAATTATTTACAAAATATTTTAAAATTTACAAACTATTTTAAAATTTTTTAAAAATATCGATCATTTCGATAACAAAAATATGTACCGAATCAGAATCAGCTAGCAACATTCAGCAACACACATCAATTTAACAAATATTTACAAATACGAAACAACTTAAAAATTCACACTCATAGGGACACACAACATACACGATAACAGAAGAGAGCATACATACAAACCAGCCCAGCCCAGCACCTAACTACTCCCACCCCACACTTAGCTCGAACACTGTCCCCAGTGTTCACAAAAATTAAAATAGCACAAAATCGGGTGGTGGAACTCCCTGATCAGTCAAAGTATTCCACTTCTTCGTCGGGTGCTACTGCTTCATCTCCCATATCCGAGTCGCCTCCGTCGTCATCATCGGACTCCACATCAGAGTCCTCCCGACGTGTCTCCTCGTCTGTGGGGACATCATCATCTGTGGGCTCTACAAATGCTGGCCCCACTCGGCATAGAGCCCTGGCGTTTTCGCCAAAAGGGTAGTCTAGCTCGAGCTGCCATAGCTCATCCTCTGTCGCCGGCCTCCCACCTATCCTTAGCTGGAGCATCTGCATCCCATACATCCGAGCCATATACTGGTCATCACGAGCATGTCGCTTGCCAAGTGTAAGCACTGGCCCGTGGGTGGTGTCGGGAGCCTTAGTTTTAGTAACGTCTAAGGCCCACCGCTCCAACTGCGGGATATAGTCAAGGGCCTCCTCCTCAACATTGAGGCCCCTGAGGAAGGTGGTGAGTAGTCCACCAAAACCATACCTGTGCCCCTGGTGCAACCGGGCTCTCTTCATGGCGAATATAATAACCGCCCCGACATTGATCTCCAGCCCTTTCATCAGGGCGTACACCAGGCAAACACGATCCCGGGTTACATCAGTCATATGCACCCCTGGGATGAGGCATGAGCAGACTATCTTCAGCCAGATTCGGGCTTCCCTGTTCATCTGTGAATAGGGAAAAGTCTGGTGGTAGCCCCTCTCTTTGTGTCTGCTCCATCTATCTGTCGACCAGGCCCCACACAATGTGCGTCTGATGTCCGCATACGGTGGGGTAATGTTCAGCTGTCGGAGTATGTGGGCGTCTGTGTCCCGCGCTCCTATGATGGCAATGAGGTGGTGGGGCTCCAGAGTGACTATTTGCCCTCTGATCTTGATGGTGTGACTCCTGATTGTCGGGTTCCAGTTGGCATAAAATTCCCGAACCAGGTGCAAATTGCATTCCTTGGGCTCCTCAAATATGAAATTAAGCCCAGCTGCCTCGATTCGGTGAACCATCCTGGGGAACTCCTGTGCCAATGGTTCCCGTGCTATATGCTCCTCGGGGAAATATTTGTTTTATTTGTGCTTTGCGTACCACTTTTTCCCCTCGTCTGTCACCCATCTTGTTCCGTACTGGCGGCGCTGGCCGCGTGGAATTGCTGGTGCAGTTGGGACTGCTGTGCCCAGTCTGATCCGCTTCCTTCCGGCGCCCGAAGTTGATGCGCCTTTTCCTTTCTCTTGCCGGCTTGCCATTTTACCTGTCAACCCAAGTAAACAAGATCAATGTTAAGCTAACGGATATTAACTTCGGCTAAGGTCGGGTTACGCTAGGTTACCCCACACTTAGTCCTTAGCTGCATTTACAACACTACGGCAAGATTATCTTTATTTACTCCCAATAAACAACTATACAATCATGCTTAGTGCGTTCAAAAGAAAATTCGACGGTATAACTTCTGCGTACTACTCAGACTTCGTACAGCTAATCACAATCACTACCATCGCTAACATTTTAACCATCACACTTAGCAAAGAAAAACAAAGAAACAAAAACAACAACAAAAATATATCTACATGAACCTATACAACCAACCAATTCTAACAAATTTCAACATTTCCCCCAACCCGAGAATCCGTCGTTCTATTAACATCCTAACAATTTGTACATCGACTCATCTCATTCAACATGTACATCCCAGCATAAAATTCACAATTTCAATACACTTTCAACTTCAAATTCAACAAACAAGCCCTAAAATTGAGATTATCAATCAAATTCGAATAAGTTATGCAATCGACGAGTTCAAGTAATCATAACGACATTCCGAACATTCATCAACAACAATTAACTCAAATTCATGCTTAATTAGTACGTAGGGCAATTTAGCTCACCTCCCATGCTCAAAATCGAAGAAAATCGACAAGAATTTGAGAGGGAATCGAAAAACATACCTTGACTTTGAAGAATCGAAGAAACTCGGTGAATTTCTTGCCTTACTCCGTGTCACGTTGATGGGGGATGGGTTTTGGGGAGTTTGGTCGCGGAGGGATCAGAAAATGAGGGAAAAAGGGAGGGTTTCGGGGTTAAAAAGGAAGAAAATCGCGCGGGTCACCCGGCGACCCGGTGTGACCCGTCGCGATATACAAGGCAACGTGTCACGGAGTGCATCGCGGTGCACTGCCTCCGTGACACAGAGCCATCGCGAGACCATTCTGGAAATTTTTAAAATTTCCGGGTTATACCTCAACGTGTCACGGAGCGTAATGCGGAGGTCCTCCTCTGTGACACGGAGCTATCGCCCCGGCACACTGTTTTCCACTTTTTATTAATTTTTTCATACCTGGACTTTTCCTTCGCGATTCCGTGCGTATTTTTCTCCGTTTGACCTGAAAATCATCTCACTATACAAAATTGGTTAGAATTATAGGTTTCACTCTAAATACAAATATAACAAAAACTAAAACGAAAAATTTTGTAGTAAATCAAGAAAAAGAAAAAGAAAAATCTATTTACACTTTACAAAATGAAAAAAAAAAATTTCACGGGTTGCCTCCCGTGCAGCGCCTGGTTTACCGTCGCGGCTCAACGTCGTTTAAGCTCAATTGTCCGCTAGGGTGATGGACGATTTCTCTCGATCACCGTCCTCCCCCCAGTAGTGCTTACACCTTTCCGGTGGTTTTCCCATTAACTCTCGGGAATCCTTCATCTGCTTATTATCACCTTGATCAATCACATTGATCACCGAGAGTTCTTCATGCACCGTCGGGAGCTTGGGTGCCTTGTACACATCGAACACCTCTACCTTGTCATGTGCTCGCATTGTTAGCTGCCCCACAGCTACGTCGATTAGTGCTTTCCCGGTTGCCAAGAAGGGACGTCCCAAAATAAATGGGACTTCCGCGTCTGGTTCAAAATCCAGCACGACAAAATCTACCGGGAAAATTAGGGAGCCAACTTGCACCAGAACGTCCTCAACAATGCCATCCGGCCTAGCTAAGGATCAATCCGCTAACTGCAAGATTACCGTTCTGGGTCTAGGATTCCCTAGACCCAACTTTCTGAATACCGATGAAGGCATCAAATTTATGCTCGCTCCCAAGTCACACAATCCACGAGCTCGGATGCTCTGCCCAATAGTAAGCTGGATAGTAAAACTCCCAGGGTCTTTTAGCTTTGTGGGAAGTCTATTTTGGATCCGGGAAGCGCACTCCTCCGTTAGAGCCACCGTAGCATACTCAGTCAACCGACTTTTGTTTGCCACGATATCCTTTATATACTTCGCATATTTCGGCACTCCCTGCAAGACATCAACAAGAGGTAAGTTAACATGTACCTGTTTCAGCACCTCCATGAATTTCTTGAAACACGCCTCCTCTTTGTGTTTCTTTAGTCGTTGAGGGAACGGGGGTGGCGGTCTTTCTGATTCAGCTTCTTTAGTCTTCCCCCCTTCAGAACTGTGCTCCCTCTCAACTTCTGCTGCTCCCGACTGTTGACGTGGTCTTTCTGGTTCCACCTCTTTCAGCTGCAAACCACTCCTTGTGGTCACTGCATTTACCTGCTTGGGATTGGGATCCGTGTCGCTGGGCAGTCCTCCTCTAGGCCTTGTATTTTGGGCACTAGCAAATTGCCCAAACTGATATTCAAGTGCCTTGGTAGCTAACTGATTGTTTTTCACTTCGGCTGCCAATTTCACATAGTCAGCCTGCAATTGAGCTTGGTTAGCCATCATGGTCTTGAACATCTCCTCAATGCTGGGTGATGGTGGTGGAGGAGGTGCATTGTTGTTTCTAAATTGGGCTTGATAGTTCTGCTGCCCTCCTTGATTCCTTTGCACACCCTGACCCGAACTTTGGCCCTGATGGTTGTTGCTACCCCATGAGAAATTAGGATGATTCCTCCAATTGGAGTTGGAGCTACTACCATACTGCTGGTGGTTCCTTTGTGCATTACCCACAAAGTTTACCGAGTCAGGATTGGCTCCACAACACTCAGTTGAGTGCTCACTGCTTCCACACACTTCACACCACATTTGCTGGACTGCATTAACTGGGGCTTGAGGCTGGTTCAATGTCATGTTGCTGAAGTGAGTGTTCAATTGATTTTGCAATGCAGCTATCTGTGCAGTGATAGCTGTAAACCCATCCACTTGAAGCACTCCTGCTGCTTTCCTTGTCCCACCTCGTGATGAATCAGCATTCCATTCTGGATTGCCCTGTGAAATCCGGTTCAACAAGGTATACAGCTCCTCACAAGTCTTCTCCAGCGCTTGCCCTCCAGCTGCTGAATCTAGCAATATTTTGGTGTGGGGTTCCAAACCCTCAATATATGTGTGCACCAACACATCATTGGACTGATGATGATGAGGACAATCCTGCAACATGGATTTAAATCTCTCCCAGGCCTGATATAAATTTTCTCCCTCTCTCTGTTTGAAACTTAGAATTTGACTTCTAAGTCTTGCTATTTTACCAGAGGGAAAAAACCTTATCAAGAACTTCCGTGTAAGATCATCCCACGTAGAAATAGAATTCGGTGGCTCAGCTTTCAACCACCTCTTGGCTTCTCCCAATAATGAGAATGGGAACAATGTAAGTCGGACATAGTCTGGTGACACTCCAGTGGGGATGTAAGTGTCACTTATCTCCAAAAAAATTTTGGAGATGCTACTGTGGATCTTCATGAGGGAGACCGGTAAATTGCCCTCTAGTGTGCAACAACTACACCATATTCTGTTTAAGTTCAAATCTCCCTCCGGGCTCTGGTTTGCGGATACTCGATGTAACATTATTGGCATGTGGGATTGCCACCTCGCGAACCGGCCGTGCTGCTGCTTCTTCGGGCAATAACACTGCCCGTACTACCGGTGGATTCTGTTGTTGCTCCATGATCGTCTGTCTGAGCAACTGCAGCTTTCTTTGTAGAGCTTCTCTTCGCTTACTGTGAAATATCCTTTCTGGCTCTATATACGATTCCACCAGCTCCTTGTCTCTTGCCAGTGTTCAACAGCAATTAAGTCTGCAAAATACAGGCTAAGACCAAGTTGTCAACACTAAGAAAATAAAAATACAGTAAATTAACACTTAAAACAATTTCACCAATTGCCAAGACCCCGGCAACGGCACCAAAAAGTTGTTCGGGTGGTTTTGGGGTTATATAAAATGACACGCAAGTGCACGTGGTCGAACAAGTAGTAAGTGGTTTTAGTAAGCCAAGTATCGATCCCACAGAGACTTGGAGGAAGTGCAAATTGCTCAAGTGTACTATATTTTACTTCTAAAAATGCAGACAACAGTGTAATCAAAAAGTTGATAGTTTGTTTTATAAATTTTATACTAAAACTAAGAACAATTATCTACTTTGAATCTGAACTATGAATGAAAGCATGCTGAGGTTAAACGAACATGTAATGAAACTAATTATCATCATACTTTGGTTAATCTTTTCCTCCAGTTGCTAGCCAAGAACATTTGCCAAGAGATTAAAACTCTCGTATTTAACCTCACTTAAGAATCATGAACCATCCGTCTACATTTCTGTGATCAAATGCAATTCATGTCCTAGCTATACAATTCCGGTTCCTAAATTGACTAATACGACTTTCAGGTATATTTCTATCCTGAAAGCAAATCAAGACTGAATTTTCCCAAATCAAGTAAAGAACATATCCTATTAATTCACAACTTTCCAATTTGGTGCTCTCTCGAGTGAAACCAGACTTTTTAGATGTACATTAATGTAGGCCACACACTAACGCAGTAAGAACAAGAATTAATAGAACAACATGGAAGAAAAGATGGAAAACCAAAGAATCAATGATCAAATTTCATTACAATTGTTCATAACCTCAGCAAGGAGAGGAATTAGCCACTCATTTGTGGATTAAACATCATAAAATGAGTGTTAATCATACAAGCAATTGAATTAAAGAAGAAAGAAAGAGAGAAAAAACCCTGAACTTTTCGTCCCTCAACTGCCTATAACCTACGTCCTTGCTCCACCAAGTCAGAATATTAAAAAATGAACCTAAGTGTTCTATTTATACTGCTGGGAATTTTTCCCGAAATAACGAGCAACGTGTCACGGAGTGCATCGCGGAGCACTGCCTCCGTGACACGCTATGAACGCGGACCCTCACTGGAACTGGGGGTCCGGGAATTTAGGCTCAACGTGGCACGGCGTGCATCGCGGAGCACTGGCTCCGTGCCACGGAGCAAAACGCGGACCTTCACTGGAATTTGGGTGAATTTTCCCCATCCAGGCAGAATGCCTCCGCGATGGCAGCGTGACACGGCTCCATCACGGAGCCCCTTTAATTCATGTTGTCCAATGCCTTTTCCCTTGCTCGCATCCAAGTCCAACTCCGATGTCATCCAACATGCATTTTAGCTTCCCGAAATCACCTTTTACCTGCAAAACAATGCTAATCATGTTGGTTAGTATAAATTCACATTTTATTACCAATTACATGAGAATGTATACACATTGATAGATAAACAAGGCGAAAATGATACTTTTGAGTATCACTTGGGCATATAAATCTGCCCAAGATCACTTACCCCACACTTAAATCCTTGTTCGTCCTCAAACAACAAGCATACAATTCATGCAATTTACATCCCAACCTCGCTACTTCGGTTCGACAATTTAAGCTACGGTCATACCGATTATTCAATACAGCAAATCATCAAGAAAACATGCATGGTCTTGTCAATGCAATGACCTTCAATACATTAAGACCTCCTAGACCTTAAGAATCGACTCTCGATATCGGCAAACTCATGCAAATTAGCTAATCAAGATATCCGACACGAAAATTAATCTTTCATCAAGCATGTGCCCTCACAACACAAGAGAATCTTCCCCTTTTTGCTCATATGACTCACAAACATTCAAGCAGGGGCATGTAAAAACAATTTCGCTCTCTCTCCCAAAAGAATTCACATGCATCATGTCATGACCCATAAGCTTGCCCTTAGTGTATTACTCCACTAATATAAAGAAGTGCAATGTAAGATCACGTAGGACTTTAATGGGTTGTAATGGAAGCTGTGGAACTAGTAAATATTGGATTAGCCAATAATAGCCACTAGCATCCTTAAGCGCCTTTTCAACACATCCCATAAACTCATGGACATTGTTTCTTTTTTTTTTTTCATCATCCCATTCTTGATGATTTTCTTTAGTATGGCCCATTTCATTAAGCACACTTGACACAACCACAAAGATTATTCATGCACCTTCATTATCGTTTATTTATACTAGTGCACCTTCAACCTTTTCTTTTCTTCCCTCACTCTGCTTTTCTTTTTCTTTTCACCATTCTCACTCTTTGACACTTTGGGAAAATGATTTTCTCTTCTTAAGAGCCTAAGAGTTTTGTATAGACTTTACGGCTAATGAAAAGAAGAAATTAAGCTCGGTTTACACTTTTTGGACAAAAGAAAAAAACAATCGGCTAAAGGCTCAAAGGGCTGACTAGGGTATACAATCACAGAAAAGGGGGGTATGACAAGGAAAAAAAATAGAAACTCTCGGTTAAAACAAAGAAATGCCTACATCCTTTCCTACAATACACCTCCTTCATTTCGTTTTGTACACACACCAGGCAAGTTCTAGACACTTCACAATAGCATGGAATGTCAACACCTCACTTCACACTTTCTGCACATGCTCGATTCAAGATGTATTCACAGACTCTTCAATCAGCTAATTACATGAATTCAAACATTAAGCCTCAATCACACTGAATCGAACTCTACAGCCTAGGTATCTCAACATATTTACAAAATTTGCATGCTTTCATACAAATCACCTTTGCATTTTGAATATCATGTACAACACGCAACCAGAATTTCGCAACCATATAGTAACTACAGGTTCCGGGATGCAATCCACCAAAGAAAAACTGAAAAATTAATTGAGAAAAAAAACTACTCCTAACGACTACATTTCCCTTAAGACAGTCGTCATCCATCCATCATAGGGAACGGTCACTACTTAAGACGTCGGTTCAATGGGACCATTCTCGGTAAAAGAACCGAAAACAAACGCCGAGAAACCCAAAATTAAAAAAATGTCAAAAATATCGATCATTTTGATAGGAACACATAGAGCTCATTTCTACACAATTCTTTAACATTTGGGAACTGCAAATATATACTTCCTACATGGTGGTTCCTTTACCTGTATCGACAACTATACATTGGAATTTCATTGCCAAATTTATCATGTAGATAAGCACATATAGTTCTTAATTCATTTGACTTATTTGCAGGAAAACATTGAAATTATAAGTAGGAGCTCGGAGTTATTTGTCATATACATAGAGCTGAGAACTGAACTACAGACATACAACGTATGAGACTTCTATATAATGTATAACTCATATTTAGTTAACTGGGTGACCTCCAGGAGACTTCCTGGTATTCAAAGTTCTGAGCTTAACTGATCATTATCATAGCCTGCACTTATACTTACTTAGACATTAGGAACATTGGTACATGGGAGAATCTCTCCTCTGAATTTAGGAAATTCAACTGATAACTCAACAAGAGCTAAACATAAAGATGTATGACTTGAATATAACTGAAAGAATTCAATTGTATGTTATAACATGAAAATCATATACATTAAGACTTCTTATTGGAAAGACATATAAAGACTTGAGTTTTTAGACTTCTATACAACATCTGATACTTGACCGAGACATTAGCATAATTCTCGAAATATGATCTCTCAAAAAGTTCTTACATCAGGTAGCACATTTCAACATAAATTAGGGACGTAAAGACATAACTTAAGGATTTGAGACTTGGAGCTCTATAACTTAGGAACTCGTGAGTAACTCTCTAAGTGATTCCTTATAGGCATATAAGGATATATAGCCGTAATTCGGGTGATGCTGGATTGACTTACATAACTTTCCAATTATCTGCGAAGCTTAAGTAAGCTTACATAATCATAAGTGACTTAGAAGATCCTAGGATTACCCATTTCAGACATGGTAGAAAATTTCAACACTTAGAATAGGTAACTTAACATAATCCTTTAGGGGTATAGCAGAGAGCTTCTCAACTTAAGTTACTATTTTGTAGACATTTAACTCTAATTATTTCGTAGGTCAACACCTTAGTCGTTATTCATAAACGTAATACATATTGAACATAAACAACTTAATTTATAACTCTTTTTCTAAACGTCTTTAGAACAGGGTTAATCTTCCTAGCTGTTACCTACCTCGTTCACCATTTCAAACGAGCATAACTTTTTACTCCGAACTCCGATTAACGAGCGGTTTCTTTCACTGTAAACTAGACTCAAATATATTTTATTTTATAGGCTATAGTACCTCTGAATCATTATATATTTGGAGATATGTCCATTTAAAGTTGACCCTTATTTACAAACTTCACATACTCTTTGCTTTTCCCTTTGCACATGTTTCCCTCCTCACCTACGGACAACATACGACCCATAATTTCCTTAATATAATATATAAACATCAAATAATCATCAAAAAAATTCTGGGGTGTAATATACAAGTCTTAGAGATCAGACTTAGCCAGCCCGTTAGTCTTACTCTTATTTCAGTCTGACCCTTCATTGGGTAAGTCCTCATCCTCCGTGGACATATATCTTTTAATATCATTATGTCAGTTTGTTTTAGACTTTTAGTGAGCTAGTTGGGATATTGTCCAATCAGTGATGTTAAAGGCTTATCAGACAATGTGTAGAATCTCAGTTTGTTAGTATTGCCTATGTGTGGTTGATGCGTATTTAGAATTTCGCTATTTCAGAATTTAGTTATCTGTTTTGCTTAAATGTTGATCCTTAGTTATCATGTTCGTGCCATGGGTTGACTTGAAGTCATTCATGGTTCTAGGTTTCGTGTCTAGATTCGGGCCTATGTTCGAATGGTGACAAACTTGGTATCAGAAAAAATGTTTAGAGTGTCCTAGGGCATCTAAAATTTGCGTATGTAGAGTCTTTTTTATGGGTGTGAAGCGCGCCAAAGATATGTGGAATTGGCTTACAAGACATTTCAGGAAATTTTCCTTCTTTCATGATCTATGTCGTGTGATGAAGTATCTCTCTATCCTTCTAACTCGTGATATACACATTTATAGAATCATGCCTCCACATCGAGTAAATGATAGATAGAATTGGAAATTGAAATAACCATGAGGATGGCAATGGAAATGGGCACCAGCAGGCCCCACAAGCACCAGCAGGTCCTTTGCCCGAGCAGGTCTCTCATGCTGAGTTTAGGGAAGCTTTTCAAATGTTGTCTTAGGCTTTGACCACTCAGGTCAACCAGCAGGCGGTGGCCCATGTCCTACAGAATGGGAACACAGCAGCAGCTCGAGTTTGGGATTTCCTCAGGATGAATCCCCCTAAGCTCCTTGGGTCGAAAGTGGATGAGGATCCACATGAGTTTCTGGAAAAGATACAAAAGATCGCCCAGATTATGGGGATGACAGGAGAATAGAGCTCAGACTTAACCTCCTATCAGCTAAAGGGGTTTTCTTATATTTGGTACCGTCAGTGGAGGGACGGTAGAGCAGTGGGCATAGTTTCCATGAGTTGGGATGAGTTTATGACTACCTTCATAGACAGATTCTTCCCTAGGGAGTTGAGAGAGGAAAAGGTGGCAAAGTTCATCAATTTGAGGCAAAATGATATTATTTTCTAGGAGTACGCTTTGGAGTTCATCCGGCTGTCCAAGTATGTGCCAGAGATGGTGGCAGACCAAAGGGCCCATATGAACAGATTTGTGTATGGAGTGTCCGACTCGTTGGTCAAAGAGTGCAGGACTGAGACGTTGAATAGTGATCTTGATTTCTCCTTATTGGTGATACATGCCCAATAGATAGAGGCGAATCATATGAAGGAAAGGGAGAGAGAGGCCAAGAGGGAAAGGACAGGTAGCTTTAGGTTTTCCCAGCAGAGGGTTGGTAGTGGACATCGTCAGCAGTCCCACCAAAGATCATCAGCCCTACCGTTATTATCATCCAGTGTGCCATCCAGGTCTAGGCATGATCAGAGGGGAAAGACCTCAGGCTCTCGAGGTCAGGGGAGTAGGTCAGTCGAGCCCAGCATATCAGTTTGTTGCAGGTGTGATAGGAGGCACACCAGATAGTGCTTAGTAGGTTTAGGCTTATGTTTGGGTGCGAGAATCCCGAACATATGGTCAAAGATTGTGCAGCGGCCAGACAGGGCCATGGTAGAGATTGTGACCCAGCTACCAGTTCAGCAGCTCCACGAGCACGCTCAGCTCAGTAGGATGCATCCACTAGTGTAGGTGGTGGTTAGTGTCAGAATAGGTTTTATGCCCGCTCATCACGTCAGAAACAGGAGGTCTCCCTGGATGTGGTCACTAATATACCATGAGTATTTCATCTTGATGTATATGCCTTGTTAGATCCAGAGGATACTTTATCTTTTATAACGCCCTATGTTGCTATTAGTTCTGGAGTCAGTCCCCAAATCCTATTAGAACCTTTCTCACTCTCTACTCCAGTCAATGACTCAGTTATAGCTCAACGGGTATACAAAATTTTCTCTATCACAGTCCTTTATAAAGTCACCTCAGTCGATCTAGTAGAGTTAGACATGATTGATTTTGATATTATCTTTGGTATAGATTGGTTACATTCATGTTATGTCTTCGTGAATTGTAGAACCTGTACGATAGAGTTTTGATTTCCAAGTGATCCAGTTCTAGAATGGAAGGGTAGTTCAGTTATGCCTGTAGGTCACTTGTTTCCTACCTTAAGGCCAAAAGGATGATTTCCAAGTGTTGTGTGTACCATCTAGTTCGGGTCAAGGATGCTACGTCTGAACCCCAACACTCTAGTCAGTTCCTATAGTATGTGAGTATCCGGAGGTTTTCCCATATGATCTACCAAGAGTTCCTCCCAAGCGGGAGATTGACTTCGGTATGGACCTTCTTCTCGATACGCAGCCTATATCCATTCCTCTATACAAAATGGCTTCAAGTGAGCTAAAGCAGTTGAAAGAAAAATAGAAGGACCTTTTGGATAAGGGATTCATCAGACCTAGCAAGTCCCCGTAAGGTGCACCAATTCTCTTTGCACTAAAGAAGGATAGGTCTCTTCGTATGTGTATTGACTATCGGTAGTTGAAAAAGGTCACTATCAAGAACAAATATCCCCTTTCTAGAATTGAAGACTTGTTTGACCAACTTCAGGGTGCTAAGTGATTCTAAAAGATAGATCTCAGGTCCGGCTATCACCAGCTCAAAGTTAGGGAGAGTGATATTTCGAAGACAGCCTTCAAGACTCGGTATGGTAACTATGAGTTTGTAGTTATGTCTTTGGGACTAACAAATGCTCCCGCAACTTTTATGAATTTGATTAACAAGGTGTTCAAGCCATATTTAGACATGTTCGTGATCGTCTTCATAGAAGACATTCTCATATACTCTCGGAGCGAGGAGGAGCATATCGCTCATTTGAGGATTGTGCTACAGACCCTCAAGGATCGCTAGCTATTTACTAAATTCAACAAGTGTGAGTTTTGGTTGGACTCAGTAGTATTTTTGGGCCATGTGGTGTCAAGTGAGGATGTGCAGATGGACTCTCAAAAGATAGAAGCTATAAATAATTGGTCGAGACCAGTTAATCCTCCGGATATCAGGAGTTTTTTTGGTTTAGCTAGCTATTACAGGAGGTTTGTTGAAGGTTTTTCATCCATTGCAGCATCATTGACTAAGTTGACCTAGAAGAAAGTTAAATTTCAGTGGTCGGATGCCTGTGAGAAGAGTTTTCAAGAGTTAAAGACTCGACTCACTTCTGCCTAGTATTGACCCTACCTGAGGGCACAGATGGATTTGTTGTGTATTGTGATTCCTCTAGGGTTGGTCTTGGGTGTGCGTTGATGCATCATGGTAAGGTGATCGCATATTCCTCTAGACAGTTTAAGACTCATAAGAAGAATTACCCTATGCATGACACAGAATTGGCAGCGATGGTGTTCGCATTGAAGATTTGGAGACACTATTGGTATGGAGTCTATGTGAATATGTTTACGGACCACAAGAGCCTACAATATGTGTTCATCCAGAAGGATTTGAATTTTTGACAAAGAATATCATTAGAGCTGCTCAAGGATTATGACATGAGTGTCCTTTATCATCCAAGCAAGGCTAATGTAGTGGCGGATGCCCTTAGCAGGCTATCCATGGAGAGTGTTTCTCATGTAGAAAATAAAAGGAAATATTTGGTAAAGGAGGTGCATCGGCTTACACGATTAGGGATTCGCCTTGTTGACTCGTCAGATGGTGGTGTCATTGTTTAGAATGGGTCAATATCCTCTTTGGTGATTGAGGTCAAGTCTAGGAAAGATGAGGATCCTATTTTGGTGAAGTTGAAAGACGTTGTTCATCATCATAAGGTAGAGGTCTTCTCCCAAGGGGGAGACGGTGTGCTTCATTATCAGGGTCATTTATGTTTTCCGGATGTCAGTGATTTGAGAGAACGAATGTTGCATAAGGCTCATGGTTCTTGATACTCTATACATCCAGGTGCCACCAAAATGTAACACGACCTATGAAAAGTCTATTGGTGGAATGGAATGAAGAAGGACATAGCAGAATTTATGACTAAGTGTCCGAACTATCAACAAGTGAAAGTGGAGCATTAGAGACTGGGAGGTATGCTACAATACATAAGTATCCCCACTTAGAAGTGGGAGATCAATATGGACTTCATCACAGGGTTACCTCGCACTCGTCGACAGCATGACTCTATATGGGTGGTGGTAGACAGGTTGACCAAGGCAGCTCATTTTTCACTGGTCAAAACTATCGATTCGGAGGACTATGCTAAATTGTACACTCAGAAGTTAGTTCGATTGCATGGAGTGCCTTTATCCATTATTTCAGATAGAGGTACTTAGTTTTCCTCACAGTTTTGAATATCATTTCAGAAGGGCCTTGGTACTTAGGTCAAGCTTAGCATAGTTTTGCACCCACAGATAGATAGTTAGGCCGAGTGGACCATTTAGACCCTTGAAGATATGTTGAGATCTTATGTGATTGACTTCAAAGGCAGTTGGGATGATCATTTACCTCTTATCGAGTTTTCTTACAACAACAATTACCATTCTAACATCCAAATGGCTCCATTTGATGCTCTTTATGGGTGGAGATGTAGATCGCCTATTGGTTGGTTCAAAGTAGGTGAAGCTACGTTGATAGGATCAGATTCAATTCACGAGTCCATGGAGAAAGTTTAGATTATAAGGAAAAGGTTGAAAACAATTCAAAGTCATCAAAAGTCATATGCGGTGTTAGGCGGAGAGAACTCGAGTTTGAAGTTAATGATTGGGTATTCTTGAAGGTGTCTCCCGTGAAGGGAGTGATGAGGTTTGGAAAGAAAGGGATGCTTAGTCACTAATGTGTTGGTCCCTACAGGATTGTGAGACATGTTGGCAAGGTGACCTATAAGTTAGAGCTACCAGAAATAGTTGGTTGTATATTTAGTTTTCCATGTATCATTGTTAACGAAGTGTATTTGTGATCCGACTTTGGTTGTTCTGGTGGAGAGCATAGGTGTGAAGGATGACCTTAGCTATGAGGAGGTACCAGTTGAGATCCTTGATAATCCGGTTTAGAAGTGGAGGAACAAAGAAGTAGCTCTAGTAAAGGTTCTGTGGTATCAGCTTGTTAAGGGAGCTACATGGGAAGCCGAAGCAGATATGATGGCTAAATACTCGCACCTTTCCCTATCGACTCAGTTCCATCATGAGGTATGTTACACCCCGTAAGATTCCCGGCACCTATATGGCCTATTCTCACGTTGGTGGAGTATATTTGAAAGCCATACGTGCTAGGGAAAGGCCCGGAAAAGGATCGGACGAGTTGCCCGTCGAACCATCGCAGAAGGAGCTGGGCAGAGCCCCTCCGCGATGGCAGCGTGTCATGGAGGCGGGGCCACCGCGTTGTCTCCGTGACACGTTGGGCCTGTCCAGGCCCAAGTATATAAAGCCCCACTTCGGTTTATTTTCATTAAAATCATTATAATTTCTAGAGAATTCGCAGCAAACAGAGAGAGACGAAGAGGGTGAAGATATTATCGTCCGATTATGCTGCCAAACGTAGTCCAAATCTAAATTAACTCCAGATACCGAGGTATTTAGCAACAGGGAGCATTTTTACGGATTTAGTTTCGCGAAATTCGGCCGAAAAATCGTCGAGCTACCGGACTAAGGTAAGTAGAATTACTCCAAACTAGTGTCTATGTGCTCCTAGCTGTAAAGTGAATACTTCTCCCTTCTGGACTTTTGAAAAATAGCAAGTTTTCGACCGTCTTTCGATAAGCCTAAGTTTAGGCTATAATTATATCAAAAGTGATGTTTTCTTTCAGAATAGTGTTGTATTTAGTACTAATTGAAGTATATATGAATGCAGTTGGGAGAAATAGCTGGAGTACTGACCGAGCCTCGTCCGACAGTTGGATAACTCGAGGTTAAGGTATGTGAAGTTGTTCTTCGGCAAGTTAGTAAGTCTTAGCTTGGTAAATCATAGTAAACTCCATATTTGAAACTCTCGGAGTTGAATGTTGAGAATCAGGTAAGTCTAATAGATTCTGAGTTGTGTTGTCGTATCGTGTTCAGTCCGAAAGTTAGTAAAGCATGCGCCAAAGGGCGAGTTAGCATTCTAGATTTAGTATTGCCTATTGTATGATTAGCAAGCATGTGGTAGAATAAAAAGATACAGATTTTCAGAATAAAAGCTAGTGAAGTAAAATCAGATAGATAGACAGTTTAAGGCTACAGACTAGCCATACACACAGATAGTACCCTGGCTACAGATTAGCCAACAGTTAAAGAAAGATCTCAGAATCAGCACAATCAGTAAAGAATCAGTTTAGTACAGAAACAGATCAGAATGAGAAATCAGATTTCAGATAGTCTTTTTCAGTTATACATGCTTGCTATTTATATATGTTATTTGTTTGTTGAGACTTGTTGTGGCGTGAGGGCCCCTAATTGAGTGTCCTCGCCGCCCCTGGGTTGGTAATCGTGTCGCCCACTGAGCGGGTGGGTTTTACGTCGCTCCAAGGAGTGGCATGCCGTCCCCAGCTTGGACGAAGATGGGATGAAGCTTTCCACATAGCAGTTTGATCAGCATCACAGGTGCAGCTTCGGTTTCAGATAGCCCTGTTGAGTTTTGTGTCCAGGGAACCAGACCCTATCTGTTACTGTCTGTACATTCAGTTATTATAGGTGTAGCTCCGGTTTCAGATAGCCCCGTTGAGTTTGTGTCCGGGGATCCAGACCCTATCTATTACTGTCTACACAGGAGTCCTCCGGACCCAGACACGGTTGCTTATATCGGAGGCTATGGCCCGAGCCGAAGACCCAGGGGGCCGGTAGAGGAGCTCTGAAGTGAGCAGATGAGTGGAGTGACTTATTTTTGGATGGTTTTGACTCGGGTAGGGGTATATAGATTGTTTGCTTGCTTGGCGCCATCCGGCTTATGGGGGTTGGTATTGGCTTTTGCTTGCTAAATGTATATGTATTCATGTGCTTTATATATATACTAGTTAATAGACAGCAGGCCGTCGTGACTACAGACACGCTCCTGCCTATCAGTGCAAAAAGGTTTGATCTAGTTCCTATCAGCTCTTCAGTTTCAGTTATCTGCTGCTCACAGACTTGTTAGTTATGTTATCTGAATTCAGTTGTATTATTTCATTTGCTTTGCATACTCAGTACCAGTGGTACTGACGCCCGGTGGGGTGCTGCATTACTTGCCTGCAGGTACTCATATACGAGGAGGCGACCCCTCGTGATCCTAGCCAGCGCAGAGTCATCAGCTCCTGTCATTCGGAGCTTGATATTTCAGAGGTTTATATTATTTCCTTTTGTTGTGCAGTATGGGTAGGCCGGGGCCTGGTCCCAACCATCTTATCAATGTTCCTAGAGGCTTGCAGTCTGTATATATTTCCCTGTGGTCAGTTGAGCCGGTCGTGTGAGGCCGTGCAGTTTGTTATAACTGTTTAGCATTTCAGTTTATGTTGGCCGTGTGAGGCCATAGTTTGATAGTAGTGGTGACCTTGGCGGTCACATAGTTACTCAGCATTTTATTGTTAAGTTACAGATAACTAGACAACATGGTGGCCTTGTCGGCCTGCATAGGTTTTTCCCTTGTAAATATGTTTCTGGTTAGCTAAAGTTTGATACAGGTGGCTATAGGCCTAGCAGGTCGGCGGCTGTATTTACAGTCGTCATATAGCCCGTTGATTTCATGAATCTGAGTTAGAGCCAGTCAGGCACCAGATGTGCTTAGGCTCACTAGCTAGCAGTCTAGATCCTACTAGGGCACCAGGTGCCAGTCATACCCCCCAAGGCGGGGCGTGACAAACTTGGTATCAGAGCAGGTCGCGTCCTAGGGAGTCTGCAAGCCGTGCTAAGTAGAGTCTTGTCTATAGATGTGTTGTGCACCACATACTATAGGCAGGAGGCTACGAGGCATAATAGGATGGTTACCCTTCTTTCATACTCAGTCGTGCCATAGCACAGTACAGTATAGGGTTGGTCCTTTTAAAACTTATTATATTCTTTACAGATACAAGTCAGACCAGCGAAATCCTATCCCAGGCAGAAAATCAGATATAGCAACAGGAGAGAACATCATCCAGTTACAAGGTAACTACAGCAGCCAGAGGAGGTAACAGGGACCTCCCAATGTTATACTTTTATCGGTACCATCCCCAGTATATGTCGATAACTTCAGAATAGGAAGTCATAAGCATAACGTATAAATGAGTTGAATTATTTGTTAGATATATATATAAGACCTGATTAAGGTAATAGACAATATTAGATTATCAGATAAGTGTGAGAAAGAGAGGGAAATGTAGGATTCCCACCTCCATTCTTTCAGGTGTGGTACAGTTCCACGTCTTCGTTTCGTTGCAGTAAGAAAAAGTCATTCCTACCCCTTAGTTTTGATCCCAGTATAGCAAAGGGCATAAGGATTGAGACGATGTTGCCCAAAGCAGGCAGTAAGTGAAAGGTGGATTGGTTGATTCCAGAAAGTGTTAGAAAGAGTAAGGAGCCCTTATGATTATGTAAGTTGTGCAGACCCTCACGGTAATAAGTCAGAAGAGCAAGTAAGACTACTAGCTTACTCGAAGTGGGTGTAGGAGATTCGTCAATGATGGGCTCCCAGTAAGAGTCAAGTTCGAGTCAGAAAAAGGTTGAATTCGTCGTGGCATGCTAACGACGGCAGGGTATGTCTGAAAGATAATAGTTATAATCTTAGCTGTGATATCAAAAGACAGGGAGATTATATGAATAAGATGGGTTCGATTGTAGGTCAGGAGAAGTATAGGTTGGAACTTTACTGGCAACCTTATTGACAATGTAAGGCAGGTACCTTGAACCCCATAGCTCAGTTTAAGGAAGATGAGGGTGAAGAGCATGAATACTAGATTTTGAGGGGAAATCAGAATCACCATTAGATTGATAGAACATCGTGTATTAAGGACTAAACCTTAGACGAACAGCTAAGAGACAGTAAGATTGTAGTTTAGAATGTTGCGGTATGTTCGCATAAGGAGAAGGTAAGAGGGTACCGAACCAGAGACTCCAATCTAGTGTGGCCCAGAGACAAGGTCCAACAGACAGTCACGGGTCTTAATATAATGCCAAGTAAGGCCACAAGGTTCAGATGTGGACCCCACATTGTAAGAGTGGCAAAATTTCAAATAGTAGATCATAGTTAAAGTGCATGTGTGTGTTGCTTCCAGAATGGGATAAAAAAAATCTAATGAAATGATACGAGAGGATATGAGATATCATTAGACCGTAGAAGCGGTATATCATGTGCAGTATGAAATTCAGTAAAGCATGTCAGAGATTACGTATCATCACAAAATTCAGTATGTATTGTACATAGTTGTTGATATATATATGTACAGATAATAGATATGATGTGAGTAGTTGGCTATAGGGGTTACAGTCACACAGATTTTGGTTAGCTGCTAGGAAATATATACAGATCATACTGCAGGACCCCTCACCAAAAGAGGGGGGCATGTTAAGTGTGATTCACGTATGAAACCATAGAAACTTTCTCGGTTCTCAGTTTATTGAGTTAACGGACTTATATGCTTGTTGCCAGATCTAGACTTAAGAAGCTCACAGGAGTTAGTAGCCTGAGTCATGTGGTTGATGATACGAGTACGGTTAGACGGTCTAACGACCAGCTGGCGCCTGTATTAGCAGGGAAGCATCCCTAAAGATCAGTAACATTATCGCATGTGCCAGAACCAGAAATAGAGGCCGAATAGGTATACTTCAGAGGTTAGCAATACCAGAATTTTTCCAGTATGTTAAGTGGTCGTACATCGTTTTCCCAGCCTTATAGGTGAGAGTCGGCCTTAGTCAACCTAGCAGCTATTATGTGGAACACCCCGCAAGTCAGCCAACCGTCTCAGTCAGACAAACCTGTGGGTACCCCAAGAAAGAGTCCATATCAGTAATCAGTGACGGACTAGTACTTCAGTTGGTTCTCGTAAGTTATTCAAATACAGAGCCCTAACAGAAGGCCAGTCTTTACAGAATGGCTCATAAGACCGAGAATTTCCAAGAACAGTAATATAAATCCAAGGGGGTACGAATAAGGCGTAAGATATTGGTAGCGCTCTGCTAGCACAGTGTTTACTAAGACAAGGAGATCGGTAGGTTCCCTATGAACCAGGGACGGATCGCCTGAGAGTAGGTTGGACTAAGCACAACACCACAATTGTTCAATTAGGAGGACAAAATAGTTAGCTATCCACAACTCTGCAGTTATGCATGAGCTACAGATGTCCGAGTAGGACATATAGAGCATCGTTAGACTACTGCAGCATTCGGGTCATTTAACCCAGCTATTTAGTTAGTCAAGGTTATTCAGCCAGACTATTAGAGATCATGATCATTGTCAGGATCCTCTGATCAGATACGGGCACATGGTGTGTAGATAGTCGTTCAGGTTATCTCAGCAACAAGTAGCCTTAGCATGCGGCCAGAAGGCCAGATAAGCTCTAGCTATACTGGTAGATTACCTGTCGGGTTCTCCGGCATAATAAGCCAGTTTAGCCGTTCGTGTGGCAGAAACAGAGGACAACGGAGCTGTAATTTCAAATAGCACAGTGTCGTCGTTAGTTGTGGAAGTAAAGGGACGACAGTATAAAGATCTCGACCTGGTTCGGTTTAAAGACAGAGTTCAGCAAGGAAAAGTGTCAGACTTCCAAGTAACCGGGGATGAAGTGTTGCGATGTAAATGTCGCCTCGTGTTCCAGGTGTTGCAGGGCTTCGCCAGCAGATTGGGCGAGGTATATTATGCCCATTATTCTCTTCATCTCGGTTCAACAAGGATGTACCATGATTTGGAAGAAATCTATTGACGGCCGGGAACGAAAAAGGGGATAGTAGAATTTGTAGCCTAGTGTCCTAACTGCCAACAAGTAAAAAGGGAACACCAAAAACCGAGCGGATTGACTCAGGACATAACTATGCCTCTCTGGAAATGGGGAGAAATAAACATGGACTTTGTAGTAGGATTACCCCATACTAGGCATAGACATGATTCCATTTGGGTAATAGTTGACAGACTAACGAAATCAGCCCATTTCCTGCCAATGAAAGCTACTTTTTCTGCCGAAGATTATGCCGAACTGTACATCAGAGGAATAGTTAGATTACATGGTGTTCCAGTATCTAGTATCTCTGACAAAGGAGCACAATTTATAGCTAGATTTTGGCAGTCATTTCAAGGAGGTCTGGGAACGCAGATTAATTTGAGCACAGTATTCCACCCTCAGACAGATGGACAGGGTGAACGCACTATTCAGACACTCGAGGATATGCTACGGGCATGTGTTTTAGACTTTGGAGGTAGCTGGGATGAGCGTTTGCCGTTAATTGAATTTGCTAATAATAATAGCTATCACTCAGCTATCCAGGTGGCGCCCTTTGAGGCATTGTATGGGCGAAAATGTAGATCGCCGGTTGGCTGGTTTGAAGTGGGAGAGTCAGCGCTGATTGGGCCAGACATCATTCAACAGTTAGAGAAGAAGGTAAAGCCTATCAAAGAACGCCTACTGACTGCACAGAGCCGCCAGAAATCATATGCTGATGTGCGGCGTAGAAATCTAGAAATTGCAGTGGGTGACTGGGTATATTTGAAAGTGTCTCCGATGAAAGGAGTGTTGAGATTTGGAGAGAAAGGTAAGCTCAGTTCGAGGTTTGTTGGGCCTTATCAGATTCGTCGAAGGATAGGCCGAGTAGCATATGAGTTGAACTTGCCTCCAGAATTAGAATCTGTTCATCCGGTCTTTCATGTGTCTATACTGAGGAAATGCATAGGAGACCCATCCAGAGCAGTCCCGGTCCAGGATATCCAGGTTACGGAAGAGCTAGCCTATGAAGAGGTTCCAGTAGCCATCTTAGACTGATAGATTCGTAGATTAAGAACTAAAGATATTGCGTCTGTCAAGGTATTGGGGCGTAACAGGAACCGATAGGAGATGACGTGGGAGGCTGAGGAAGATATGAAAGCTATATATCCTCACTTATTCCAGGCCTATTCAGGCGACAGGTTTTCGGGATAGTCCATATTACAGGGGAAACCCTGCCAAAATTTTTCCAGAAACAAGTCGAATAAGTTGAGAAGTCCTCTAGATAGAAGTTTACATTCGAGGATGAATGTTCTTAAGGGGGGAGAATGTTACACCCCGTAAGATTCCCGGCACCTAGATGGCCTATTCGCACGTTGGTGGAGCATATTTGAAAGTCATACGTGCTAGGGAAAGGCCCGAAAAAGGATCGGACGAGTTGCCTGTCGAACCATTGCGGAAGGAGCTGGGGTAGAGCCCCTCCGCGATGGCAGCGTGTCTTGGAGGCGGGGCCACCGCGTTGGCTCCGTGACACGTTGGGCCTGTCCAGGCCCAAGTATATAAAGCCCCACTTTGGTTTATTTTCATTAAAATCATTATAATTTCTAGAGTGTTCGCAGCAAACAGAGAGAGATGAAGAGGGTGAAGATATTATCGTCCGATTACGCTGCCAAACGTAGTCCAAATCTAAATTAACTCCAGATACCGAGGTATTTAACAACAGGGAGCATTCATACGGATTTAGTTTCGCGAAATTCGGCCGATAAATCATCGAGCTACCGGACTAAGGTAAGTAGAATTACTCTAAACTAGTGTCTATGTGCTCCTAGCCGTAAAGTGAATACTTCTCCCTTCTGGACTTTTGAAAAATAGCAAGTTTTCGACCGTCTTTCGATAAGCCTAAGTTTAGGCTATAATTATATCGAAAGTGATGTTTTCTTTCAGAATAGTGTTGTATTTAGTACTAATTGACGTATATATGAATGCAGTTGGGAGAAATAGCTGGAGTATTGACCGAGCCTCGTCCAACAGTTGGATAACTCGAGGTTAAGGTATGTGAAGTTGTTCTTCGGCAAGTTAGTAAGTCTTAGCTTGGTAAATCATAGTAAACTCTGTATTTGAAACTCTCAGAGTTGAATGTTGAGAATCAGGTAACTCTAATAGATTCTGAGTTGTGTTGTCGTATCGTGTTCAGTCCAAAAGTTAGTAAAGCATGCGCCAAAGGGCGAGTTAGCATTCCAGATTTAGTATTGCCTATTGTATGATTGGCAAGCATGTGGTAGAATAAAAAGATACAGATTTTCAGAATAAAAGCTAGTGAAGTAAAATCAGATAGATACACAGTTTATGGCTACAGACTAGCCATACAGAAGATAGTACCCTGGCTACAGATTAGCCAACAGTTAAAGAAAGATCTCAAAATTAGTACAATCAGTAAAGAATCAGTTTAGTACAGAAACAGATCAGAATGAGAAATCAGATTTCAGATAGTCTTTTTCAGTTATACATGCTTGCTATTTATATATGCTATTTGTTTGTTGAGACTTGTTGTGGCGTGAGGGCCCCTTATTAAGTGTCCTCGCCGCCCCTGGGTTGGTAATCGTGTCGCCCATTGAGCGGGTGGGTTTTACGTTGCTCCAAGGAGTGGCATACCGTCCCCAGCTTGGACGAAGATGGGATGAAGCTTTCCCCATAGTAGTCTGATCAGCATCACAGGTGCAACTCCGGTTTCAGATAGCCTTGTTGAATTTTGTGTCCAGGGAACCAGACCTTATCTGTTACTGTCTGTACATTCAGTTATTATAGGTGTAGCTCCGGTTTCAGATAGCCCCGTTGAGTTTGTGTCCGGGGATCCAGACCCTATCTGTTACTGTCTACACAAGAGTCCTCCGGACCCAGACACGGTTGCTTATATCGGAGGCTATGGCCCGAGCTGAAGACCCAGGGGGCCGGTAGAGGAGCTCTGAAGTGAGCAGATGAGTGAAGTGACTTATTTTTGGATGGTTTTGACCTGGGTAGGGGTATATAGATTGTTTGCTTGCTTAGCGCCATCCGGCTTATGGGGGTTGGTATTGGCTTTTGCTTGCTAAATGTATATGTATTCATGTGCTTTATATATATACTAGTTAATAGACAGCAGGCCGCCGTGACTAAAGACACGCTCTTGCCTATCAGTGCAGAAAGGTTTGATCTAGTTCCTATCAGCTCTTCAGATTTAGTTATCTTCTGCTCACAGACTTGTTAGTTATGTTATCTGTATTCAGTTGTATTATTTCAGTTGCTTTGCATACTCGGTACCAGTGGTACTGACACCCGATGGGGTGCCGCATTACTTGCCTGCAGGTACTCATAGACGAGGAGGCGACCCCTCGTGATCCTAGCCAGCGCAGAGTCATCAGCTCCTGTCATCCGGAGCTTGATATTTCAGAGGTTTATATCATTTCCTTTTGTTGTGCAGTATGGGTAGGCCAGGGCCCTGTCCCGACCATCTTATCAGTATTCCTAGAGGCTTGCAGTCTATATATATTTCCCTGTGGTCAGTTGAGCCAGTCGTGTGAGGCCGTGCAGTTTGTTATAACTGTTTAGCATTTCAGTTTATGTTGGTCGTGTGAGGCCATAGTTTGATAGTAGTGGTGACCTTGCCGGTCACGTAGTTACTCAGCATTTTATTGTTAAGTTACAGATAACTAGACAACATGGTGGCCTTGTCGGCCCGCATAGGTTTTCCCCTTGTAAATATGTTTCTGGTTAGCTGAAGTTTCATACAGGTGGATATAGGCCTAGCCGGCCGGAGGCTGTATTTACAGCCGTCATATAGCCCGTTGATTTCATGAATCTGAGTTAGAGCCAGCCAGGCACCAGATGTGCTTAGGCTCACTAGCTAGCAGTCTAGATCCTACTAGGGCACTAGGTGCCAGTCATACCCCCCAAGGCGGTGCGTGACAAGGTATTAGTTCCTTCTCTAATACGCTATTCAGTTTAATGTTTAGTTCGAGTCTCTCAGTTCCTTTTTTTGTCAATACATGTATGTGTGATTCATTAATTCAGCTCAGTCATGTACATCAGTCCGGAGTCAGTCACTCCGTCAGTTGTGAGCTTCAGATGTTCAATATTTGAGATTTAGTTCCTTTCCCCAGCTTTTTAATATTTTTACCCCATATTCGAGGATAAATGTTCCCAATAGGGAGATATTGTAATATCCTGAAGGTTCCTAAGACTAGATTTGAGATTTGAAATATGTTAAGTAGAAAAGAGGGAAAATTTTGCATAGAACGACAAGTCGTGATGAGAAGGTACGACTCGTAGGAAGTGGTCGTGGTTAGAATTTGCAGGAGGGATCTAGTGGCAACGAGTCAAGGTACGACTCATGGGACCATGTTATGAGTCATAGAATGAATTTTAGTTTGAGGACTAATTGACCCTTATTGGAAGGTATGAATCGTTGTATGACCCAGTAGGAAACAACGAGTCATGGCCTGCACTCAGGAGAAGGAGATGAGGATCTTGGAAACAGTGATCACGGGTGGATCTAACCACTCGTAGGTTGGTGGTACGAGTTGTGGTCTGACCCATGCAAAACTTCAGAACGTTAGGGAAAAACAATGGTATCTACAGATGGAAACCATGAGTTTTGGTATCGAGGTACGACTTGTGGTGTGAGTCGTGATACCTGGCACAGTGAAATTTTCTACGATTTAAGTAAGTGTATTTTCATAATTCCTAAGCTCCTAAGCCCTAAACTACATTATTTTAAGCTTTGTTAGGAGGGTTCTAGAGGATTAAATCTATTTTAAACCCTTCCCCTCCCATGCATGCAAGTCTAGACCTCTCCATTTAAGATCAAGCCTAGAATCCTCCAAATTCTTCTCAAAATCCTTTGGTCTTTCTAGGGAAAGTGTAGATTCAGGTCTTCCAGGTATGTGAGGTCATGAATGAGGGTTGCCTTCTTGAATGCTCATGATTCTCCTCAATTTCATGAATCAAGTCTCAATTCAATTATGATCAACAAGGGATTTCAATCTAATTTCATAGAATTCTTACAAATTGTTTATGGATCGATTCCCTCTATGTTTTAAAGTATGTTTGATGATTAATGGGCAGATTCTATACATATTTTGATTATAAATTCATGAGTTCAAGTTTAAGAAGATTTTTTCCAATTATGCAAGTTCATGAAAAAGTTAGTTTATGATTGATGATTTCAAGTATGATGAAGTATCTAGCATATATGTATGTTTACAAATTACCCATATATGAATCTATTATTTTGACTAGTGAAATCTATTTCAAGTAATGCATGATCTTCAGATTTTGGGTAATCTCACTCAGATTAAGCATGTTTTCATGATAAAGTTTAGTTCTATAAATCAGTTTACCATATGGTTTAGGAGTATGTAATCCCACTCTCAGCTTATGATACTGTAACACCCCAAAAAAATCCCTATGACTAAACCTTGGATTTGAAGTTATCATATGGAGAAAACTGGAAAATATCCTCAGAATGAGCCTCAGTACGACTCGTAGGAGGATTGTACAAGTCGTACCAAAGACTCGTAGTGTGTTCTAGAGAGCTCAGCAAAATATGATTGAGAAGTCATGTAAGGATCTCACGACGCGTACTAAGTCAATACGAGTTATACCAAGGTTTCATGGTATGATTTAGAGAGTTTAGCAGGAAGTGGCAGGGAAACCACGATTGGATCCTACAATCTGTATCAGGGTGGTACGAGTCGTAGTGAAGGATCATAGACAGTAGGTTCAGAGAATTTTCAAGGAAGGATCAATATCTATAAAGACTCAGTACGAGTCATAAGATGATGGTACGAATCGTCATTTTAGTCATGAGTTGAGATGTTGTACACCATGGACTTTCGGCTAAGTTTGGAACTATTCTAGGTAGGTGGATAGACCCGAGTCCAATGAATTTAAGGAAAACAAGGTGTTAACATAAATTTCTAAGTATAATAAGTGCATTGGATGCAAGTTAAGGTTGTAAGAAACCTCTAGCAAAAAGTTGAGTTGAGAGTCTTCCTACCGATTGGGTTTTTCCTAAAAGTTCTTGTAAGGGAAAACTTTAAATGATCATAACTCCTATTATACAAATTGTTTTTGGGTGATACAGAATATCAAATTAAATCCATTTGAGTTTTCTTTCCAACGCATCCAATCTTATATCAATCGGAGTTTGGAGTAAAAAGTTATTGTCAGTTTAGTAAAGCACTGTCAGGTTTGGCGGACAAGACCAGCCCTGTTACCATGAGTCTTGGTAGGAATCATGGTATGAAGGTACGACTCGTACCAGGTACCCATACCAGGAGTTTTAGCAACCTTTTTAAGCCTCCTAGAAGCCACGAATGGTATACCACGACCCGTAGGAAGCCACCACGAGTCATGGTACGACCCGTGGTACCAGATAGATAGATTTTTGAGAACTTTTTTTAGGGTTATTTTTGTGATTTTCTATGATTCTAACTCTTAAACTAGGTCATTTTAGGTTTGAGTCTAATTAAAAGAGTTTTCCTATTCTAACCCCTCACTCTATTCACAACCATCGCAAGTTCTTCTTCTCCCTTCTTCTCTCAAGGCTCAACAACTAGGGTTCCTCTCCAAGGTGCAACAGCTGTCAAGATCCTTAGATGGATTCTTCAACCAGGTATATGGGAATTCAGTAAGGAGATTATTCTCCCCTTGCATCCCCTAGAACCCTCTCCCGTTAATTTTCATTCCTAGCCCTAACTTTTCGGGTTGTGAATAGAATTCCTGAAATTTTTCCTTGAATCCACCTAGAATAATGTTTGCTATTATTTTTAGTTTTGGTTTTCATCAGTTCATAATTTATTTGGCACTTATCTTCACAAAAGTGAATTCTAGCCATGCAGACTTTTTGAATGTTAAAGAATTTCTTGATAGACCTCATTTATTTTGTGTGGAATGTTATCCTATGTTGATTATAACTATTTTTCTCTAGTTTGTGATATCATAAATGATTAGTATTGTGAGATGAAAAATTTAGCCATAACCAATGGGCTAGAAAGTCTTGAACTCTGTTCCAGTGCTGAAATATTGAATCTTAGCTTGAATTTTCTATTATGGGAAATCCCCCTATTGTTAGTAGCAGTGAGTCTCGACTCAATTATTGTCAGTTCAGTTTTAGTAAGAAATTTAGAAGTCTCAGTTTTAGTCAGAAACTGTCAGTTGATCAGTTTGACTCCAGTTTATTTTTCGAGGTTTCAGTGGTGCCTCCCAATTATCAAACTACAGTTATTTGGTCCATTAGGCGGTCATGACATTTAGCTATAGCTCTGACCAGACCCCGGACCCCAGTTCAGTTATCAGTTGGTTCTCTAGACGGTTACGACGCTTCTATATAAGCAGCTCTAACCAGTCTTAGAATTCAGTTTCTAAATCTGGTCCTATAAGATGCTCAAGGGACTCTCTGACAGTATCCCTGCGTCAGTATAGTCTTGGACCATAGTATCGAGCTATCCGCTTGTCAGTAGTAGCAGTAAGAGGATTATCCAGTGGGAGTAGGACTTAGCATCGAAAGGGCTGGAGTTCTAGCGTACCCAGATTTCAGAACTACGTTGCCACCGTACATTATATTTACTTGGCCTAACGGCCCCCTTTTGACAGTGATTTTCACAGTCCATGCCATTATACCCTGGCAAGGTATATCGGGTCCTACCCACGGGGAGTGTACATCGGACTCCATGTCTAGCTCACGTGCTTATATGTTGGTTATAGCCTCTCCCACTAGTCAGTGCAGTTGCTCTCAGATCCTTCAGTCCAGATCAGTATAGTGCAGTAGTCCAGAATCAGTATCTCAAACTTAGAACGTGTTTATGACCATCAGTCAGGGTCAATTTTGGCCATATCAGTTCTCCACAAGTTGTATCATTTTTCAGTATTGTAGTTGGTCATTTCATGTCATACCAGTTCAGTTTAGCTCAGTTCAGATCAGAATTAGACATAAAACAAGCTAGACCACCAGACAGGGTCTTTCAGACCTTCCCAGTTATTCAGTTCAACAGTTTTAGTTGATTCTTACATGTTTTCTCAATTCAGTATTAGTAGTACTTATCTCGTCTTATGTTTCTCTCACATACTCAGTATATTCAAAATACTGACGCATACTTTTATGTTGTATCATTTCATGATATAGCCACAGTTTCTCATACTCAGTACAGATAGCTGCCACATTTCAGAGTATCCCACCTCAGCAGTTGAAGTGTGAGTCTTCATCATTCTAGGGCATAATTTCTTTCTTTCAGTCACTTATTAGCTTCATGTACACTTAGGGTTAGCCGGGGGTTTGTCCTAGTAACTCCTCAGTTAGATAGCTTTCAGACAGACATGACTTTCAGTTTATTCAGTGTTATTTAAAGATTTGAACTTTTACTTTCAGATTTGTCTTACTTAAATATTTTATGCTATTATTTTAAGTTTCGTTGTGCATGTTTACTCAGAATGCTAGTGAATGATAAACTAGGGGTTGACTTGGGGTCATTTGTGGCTTCAAGCACCGTGTTACATCCAGGATGTAGACTTGGGGCGTGACAGATATAGTTTCAACTTTATTGAAAATAATGGTGAGCACTTTGCATGTTTTTGAGAGAAATGTCTTGCACCGAGTAGGCCAGGGATTCATGGAAACCTCGGATCTCAGAATTACGCGCCAACATAGGATTTCACATTTATTTTAGGACCTCCTTTGTGAGCTTCCCCTGTCCTGAAAGGGCCTTCAGCTTGATATCAATATCATGGTAGCGCCCTTAGCCCTGGCAAGGCTTTGGACGGCTATGACTACTTGAGTGTAATAGTTGAGATCATGTAAGCTCTATCGTGATAGTATCGGTTATATGAAGAGTCTCCCATTATTCCTCATAATCTTAGTTTATACATGTTCATCAATTATGATGTTATGATTTCAGCAAGTTTGACCCAATGATCAAGTTATTAGTTTTACTTATGAATTTCAGTTTCAGTTTTGGTCATTTGATTCAATTAATCCAGTTTATGACTTCATATTTTCAAATATCAACATGTAATCCCTACTCTTATGATGCTATGAATTATGTTAAATATACATGATTTCGATTTATACTTATTTAGTCTGTTTTACCTATCTTGCATACTCAGTATATTCTAAGTACTAACCGCATACTCTATGTTGTATCGTTTCATGATATAGATCCTAGTGATCATACTCAGTCGCCCCGTTAGTCTTGCTCTCATTCCAGTCAGACCCTGCTTTGGATGAGTCCTCATCCTCCAAGGAAATCTATCTTTTGGTATCGTTATTTCAATTTGTTTAAGACGTTTAATGAGCTAGTTGGTGATGTTGTCTCATCAGCTCGTCGATGATGTTAGAGGCTTATCAGATAAAGTGTAGAATTTCAGCTTATTAGTATTGTCTATGTATGGTTGATGCGTACTCATACTTTTGCTATTTCAGAATTCAGTTATCAGTTTTTATTAAATGTTGATCCTTAGCTATTAAGTTCATACCATGGGTTGACTTGGAGTTATTCATGATTCTAGGTTCCGTATCTTGATCCGAGCCTATGTTTGGATCGTGACAGGGTTCTTGTTGATTAATTCAAGAAGTGTGATTTCTTCTACAATTACTTGTAAGCTCATCATTATGATTTCTACTACAAGTATTGATTATAATTCTTCAAGCATACGTAGCTAAACCCCACAACTAGGATTGTGGGAACCATAATGAATTATAGAAAAAATACTTAGTGATTCTTGAATGGAGTTTATGCATGTATTATTCTTCCCTTGGATTTAATTGCTTCTTAACACTCGCGAACATTAGAAATCACCTTGTTCTTACTCACTGGACCAAAGGGATAATGAATGAGAAAAGGGATTAATAATGGAGACTTGAGGCTATCAACCTTCATATAATAGCTTGACCTTATCCGAAAATAGCTAATTCGATATCTAAGGTTAGGGTAAGTCAAGTAACACTTGCATCCAGATCAAGTTGCATGGTGATAATCATCTAATTAAGGGACCAACCATTTAAGTGAAGTTAACTTACTGATGTTTCTTGCTAAATACCATAATAGATCACTAGTATAATTAAGCTTGTGTAGTTATAATTCACTTCTTTCATTGAATACAATCAATTTTAACCAACAATCTACTCACTGCTATGTACTGTTTTCAACTATTTATTTTTACAGATCTCCTCCATAAAAAACAAGTAGATTTATAGTAATAGTAAACGCATTAACCAAGGTCCTTGCTATATTCCTTGTGGGATTCGACCCCAACCCTTGTTGGGTTCTATATTTAAACATCGACCACTTTATATATCATTTAGAGGTGTAATTTGGGCTTGAATTTACTATTCATGATGATGACTAATGATTTATCTATGAGTATCATTGATTTATCTTCATTTATGAGTAGCTAATTTGCTAGCTAGGGGTGTGTGCTTTATGGGTGTTTAATTTAATTGGGCATTGATCAATTATTCTTAACTTTAATCTAAATGCATGGATCTATTATTTTTAATGAATTTTAATTGAGAATTAGTAATTCTAAACACTAATTAGTTTACTTATCTTTCTTGAGCTTGAGAAAAAAGCTTGGTGTGGCTGATTTTTGATTGGGATCTTGGGGTTTGAGAAAATCCAAGGCAAAAATATCCTTGTGGTTGAAAAAAAGAGGGTGTGCTTTTATCCACTCTATCCATGCTAGAAATTGATGTTAAAGCAATTGAATCAATTCTAGTTCAATTAACACTTCATCTATTGCATATCCCTAGCCTTTCCTCTTGCTTGCAACAACCATTTGTTTAATTTAGCTTTATAAATTTAGATTCAATATTATTTTTCTCTTTTTTCCCCAAATATTTATTTTATTTATGTTGACAATGATGCATTCGAATTTGAGTTAGTTCACAACTTTTGGTTGATCAATCTCGATTTCCTGTGTGATTCGACCCCGACACTTTGTTGTTTTTAATAATGACCGCTACCATTTCCCTAAATTAAAAAGAGATGTATTGAGCATTATCAAAGGTGAAACCAATTAGTTTGGCCAATTTTTTATCGTTCGAGTCTATATCCGCTATCATACCTATAACACAAACAACAAGAGAGAGTAATATAAGAAACAAAGACTACAAGTTAGATTTACACTAATTTTCAATTTCTAAATCATATTCCCAAGAAACGACATAAAATTTTGATATCTCCAAAATTACATCATTTAAATGGTGTAAGCGGTCGTTTATCAATATAGAACCCAACTAGGTTGGGATAGAATCTCATAGGGGTAAGGTGAGAAATTCATGTTGTTAATGTGTACCCAACTTAAAGTCTACATTCCTAAGAGGGAAAGGGCGTAATAATTGATTTAATTAAACTAATGTTTAATTGCGTGTTAATTTTAATAATAAAAGTTGACTAAGGTTGTTCTTTCGAATGGAGGTGCGGTGGGGATGAGGGGTGGAGGTGGGGGGGGGTGTAATACCTTTGGATCTATGCTATACTACTAGTGTGAATGTATGAACATAATTGATGAGTCGTAGGGTCCCCCAAAGTATTTCGACCCAATTAGAGGAATATCATTCCAAGTCCTTTTGGCACTTGAATGTATATTAATAAACCCTCATCAAGAATTACAGGTTGACTTTTCTTGTAATAGCTCAAATCGTAAGATGATTGTTTGAAGCCTCGAATCCCTACTATTCATCCCTTTTCCTAATCTAAACCTCTTTTGTCAAGCAAGTTAAGAATAAAGGCACCATTTAATGTTTGCAACCACTAAAATTATTTAATAATGAAGGGATGAATAGTATTCATGCAATATCCACCATCCAAAATATTATATTAAAAGACCCAACTATATTACCCCTATAATATCTCCCACAACCCTAACTAAATGGTTTAGCTACTCGTTCTAAATAGCAATTAAATTAATGAAGAATAAGTAGGGAGAAATATTTATGCTTACAATAAATAAGAGAGACACAACCAAGAAAATTCTTCAAAAGTAAATGGAATCTTCTTTTTACTCTTAGAATAATCAATGTATGTGGCTATACTTTGACAAGACACGACAAGACTGAAAATTGATTGATAATGTTTCATAAAATCTTAGAAATAATGCCTTTTAAGGGCTCCTAAATTTGAAATAAAAAAATTATAAATTGCCATCATGATCCCACTGTATGGTCACAGAACAGACAATCGAACTCATCTATGATCTGCATTGTTGGACGTGACACTGCAGAGTGGGTCTTCAACTTGTGCACTAGGTCTTCTGTCAATTTTTTGCAACTTCAACATAGGATCATATTCTAGATTGTGATCCTCAAGAATGCTTCAGGAATCCGCAAAATAGGACTTAGAAAGTTCTTCAACCATAGATAGGAATGCAAGCTGCAGAGTTGGAATGCATACCACAAATGTGCTTTTCAACTTTGGATTTTCTATTTGTTTCGGTGGTGGAAGTTCCCTTTCTGCGGACATAGAATGGACCAATTTTTTTTTGCAATATTTTGCTCCTCCTTTTTCCATCTTTTGCCACTTTGCTTCGTTTTAGCATTTGGGTTCCACATATTTGAAATATAATAATATAACACAAAACCACTAGCTAAAAATGCATTGAGGTCTTAAGAATTCTGTGCTTTTGACGTCAACTAAGCCGAAATTTCACGTCTTATCACAATTATATATGTTAAGTCTTGTAAGAATTTAGCGGATTTTCTTACAAAAGCACTTTCTAGAGATGCTACTACGATAACATCTAGTAGAATGACGTTGAGAAGCTTAATTTCAAATACATTACTAGAGAGAACCCAACCTTGAGTTAGCAAAACTAACAATAAAGTTTCAATGAATAAAAATAATCTACTAATATCATTTTGAGTACAGAAAAAGCGTCAAATCTTTAAGATGATTAGTGCTTACCTTACTATTACCGAGAGAAGATGAGCAAGAGCTCTGAATGAAAATGTCAAATGTCTGAAATAATGGAGACACAAAATATTTTTACCTATATGAATATAGAAGTGGTGCCGCTTCAGCAAGAGTTCTTAAGATTTTCTCTTCTAAGTATACATGAACTGATATTAGTATATGGCCTTTAAGTACTTGAGCGAATCTGTGTATTAAAGTGGTTAGATAATATTATGAATGTGATATTTTCAATTTAGGCACAAGGAGGTTATGGTTCAATTCTTAATAATACCAATAACTTCTAAAATTAGTAATACCAATAACTTCTTCTAAACTTTAAAATATTACACTACTAGAAAGTTCAAATGTATGAGACACTTTCTATTATGTGTGATATTAGGAGTAGTATTACAAATTAGTGGGGGGTTGTTATATAGTTCTTAATATTTAAGTAATTAAAATAACTTAGGTACCACTGTTGAAATGATTTAAGTACCATCATTAAAATGGTTTGGTTACCATCATTGAAAATGTATGCTTGTTCTGCAAAAGAAATGCGATCTTTCTAAACAAGTGTCTGTTTTATGTTTTTTATAAATAGAGGTGACAATTACTCTATATCAGTTACTTATAATTCAATTGTTAATATGCTTATTGTATCTCAAAAAAGTGTTGTCTGCTAATGCATATGTAATCACTCTTTGAGACAGTGATAATATCATGCCTCGAGTCTTTTCCTTCATATTCTCTTCTTCTATTTTCTAACAAAAAATAGGCCAAATTCTTTCATGCATATATGCTCTATATTGAATCCTCTTAATTTCTTCATGTGTTTACATTTTTATATTTTGAATTTTCTTTATGAAAATCTTAGCTCTGTTACTAAAAAAATGAAATCTTATTCATTAGTAGCTAGGACAAGTCAGTGTTTTCAGAGATGTTTTTGGGGCTAGCCCTGGGCAGGATATACTAAAAATGCTCTAGGATGCAAATAAAAGACGCAGATCCATAAAGCGTAAGCCTCAAACTTTGAAGCGTGAGTCACAGACATAAAAGCATAAGTCCCTGGCTTAAAAGCATACGCCTCCACGTTAAATTTGATTTTTATCATTTTAAAAATATTTTTGTTATAAATCGTATATTTTTTTAATTATTGATGTAATGATATTTATACATTACGCTATCATGTTTTGATATTATAGTGACTTTTTCTAAAACATATCAATAAAGAAAGCAACTCTCGTAGAATATGAAAATTATCATAAATTTCTTTTTAGATAATTATGCCTAAAATTAATAGGATAGAAATTCCATAACACTATGTTTCCAAGATAACTTTATCTATATTTTGGCATTGCTTGAAATATATAAACAATAATCAGTGCAAATATCAATAGAGGGTGGGAAGGACTAGTAGACATGGAGATCGATGATGAAGTGGAAGATAATTTTATTTTAAAGATCATCCTAAGTATTATTTATATTGTTACCTTTTCTCAAATAATAATTATAATTTTTTTCTGTATTATTGGTGATTTATTTAAATTTATTTGCAAAATTATTTAAAAAAATATAATTTTTACTTATTTTGTTAGTAATAAAATTAAAAAATTAAAAATACGTAAGATATACACTCCATAAATTTATGAGATTTATGCTCCATATTTTTAAACTTATGACTCAATACGTACTACGTAAAATACCTCACCCATGCATTCGCCTTTTAAAACATTGAGACAAGTAATCGAAAGTGTAGCTAGCAACTTGGTCTAGAGTTGAGTTGTACAATATGCCAGTGCGTCCCACTTGGATGAGTTTTCACAAATTATTAAACTTATTGAGCATTTCCTTTCAATATTACATGGTAAATGGTCTAGAGTTGAGTTGTACAATATGCCAGTGCGTCCCACTTGGATGAGTTTTCACAAATTATTAAACTTATTGAGCATTTCCTTTCAATATTACATGGTAAATACACAAAATGGATTCAATTTCGTGTGTCTTGGGAAAATTAAGCCCTTTGGTCTAAGATTAATAGTAGGATTTACACTTAATTGCACCGACAACCAAAGAAGCCCACACTATTACCTTGGATAGCTACTGTTGATTCAAAGCTTTGGGCTGGTTATAACTGCTATTCCTTTCCTTGAATATGACATATTTTTTTAGTCAATTAAAAGAAATGATATATTTTTATATTTGATAATAATTAATTAATTTTAAAATTTTTATTTTATCTCTAATAAAATAATTTATAGTCATATAAATATCTACTTTATTTTTTTTATTTACTAGGATTAAGATTTACATACCCTTTAGGAAAAAATCAATAGGAGTTGCATTGACTAGAATAACCCTATTAATTAATAGGTATTTTTTGAAAACATACAATAATTATTCTTTTCACATTCTAAAGTAACTTAAGTAGGTAGAGTTGGAAAAAAAATCAATTATTTTTTGAATTTAAAAACTAGCAACTATTTTGGAACAACTATTTTTAGTATACCTAACAATTAAAAAAACAAAAAAAGTATAATTTATTTTAGAGTACTATAAATTTAAAAAATATTTAGGTTATTCTTAAATTTTATGACTAATTAAATATCCATCATATAATTAAATTGACACGAATGGAGTACTAAGTATAATTTATTTAAGGCCTCTAAAGCTATATATGCTTCATTTAGTGGTTCGAGTAACAATAAAGTCAATAACCGTTAGTTATTTGATGTATCTCTATTTTCACATAGCAAAGAACAAAACAACACGTGATTGAAAATATCACCAGAGAATAACACTCCCTAATCTCCCACAAGGGGATCACCCTATTAACTAGCCGTTAATAATCAATTTATTTTAATTGTTTTCATTAGATCGACTTTGCAGCTCCATTTATGTGATGATCAAAACATAGTTAAAGTGACAGATCCAAATGTTAGCAACATATTCATGCAAGTGCATTTGGTACAATTGAAGTTATTTTTTTTTTATGAAAACTAAAGTTCTTCTAAAAAATAATTTTTTACATATATATTAGTTAAATAAAATTTTAATATCAAGTGTTGTTATAAATAAATAACAGTTAATTGCTGGGATATACCAAAAATTTTGAACAAATTAAATTGTTTTAAACAGATTTAATTGTACTGTGTAATTGAAAATTGATATTTTTCTTATTATGATTTACGAATACCATTTTTGTCTTCTCTCTTTTCTTCTGCTACTATGGGTCGTTTGCTATGCAGACTACATTATTCAGGTATTATAGTTCTGAAATTATAATTCTCGGAATAATTTATTCTATATGAGAGATGGAATAAAATAATTTCAAATTGAATAGGACAAAGTAGTATATTTCAAAATTAAGTCTAGAATAAAATCTATAGAAAATAAATTTATATCATCAATCAAATAAAAATATAAATTTTATTTCAAACTTAATACTCAAATATCCCATATTACCTCGTGTATCAAACGGCCTCAATATTCTTAAATCCTACTCTTGTTAATTATGATGTAATACCACTTTTATCTTTCTTTTTTAAACTGTCTATACTATGACTACTAACTCTTAAAATTTTCAGTTCAATTTAATATGATAATCTTATTAAAGGTCCATATCAAGAAAAAAAAAGTTCACTTATATATTTTCTCAAAAATTAAGTTAATTACTAATATTTTATATTGAAATTAAAAATTTTAGTAAGAAATTAAAAATATGAAAACACAAACACACATACAATTAAAAAAATTTTATTTTATATATATTATATACTTTTAATATATATTATATACTTTTAATGAATGGGATTCAAATATATCCCTCGCGTCCCTCCCTATAACTTTGCTTTTACCAATATAATAAACAATATTTTTTTTTTGTTCAATTTATATGAAGGAGTACGAAATAAGACGGTCAAAACACTTGTGAATAACAATCACTAGTACCAATCAAATGGTATGTCAAGTAGCTACTTGCACCTTTTGTTCCTTTTTTTTTTTCCATCAACTTGCCCACTAATTGTAGATTACAAGTAATTTAATTTAATCCACTAGTACATTTATTTATATAAAATAAACCTGACTTTAAGGGCTTTTCGTTAACCCTACCTTTTTATAATACTAGTTGAATTCACCGGAGAGGTTAGGATCCTCTGTTCCTTCTGCCCCTCTCTTAAACATTAAAATAGTTCTTTGAGTTGTAGTAATAAAGAAAGAAAATAACATTTTAATGGAAAACACAACCTGGGACTCTTCAGTTTAAGGTTGGTGTACCAGCTACTGATTGATTTGAACTGCAGTTACATTCTTGTATTTCGATTCAAAATCTTTGTGGCTACTTCTGTTCTTTGTTGTTGCATTTCAGTTTCCCTTTTTCTTTTTTTTTTCTGCAAACTGGATAAAGATGCAATTTTCCTGATAGTTTTGCTGTAACTTGAGGATCTCTTGAGAGAAAAGTTGAAGTTTGTCCATTCTTTGCATTTATTCGAAAGTCTTAGTGGGTGCTTCTAAGCTCTGTTTTACCATTTCAATTTTTTCCCTTCTTTTTCTTGATAAAGATGCAGTTTCCCTGAGAATTTTGGAACAATTTCAGGAAAACTTGAAGTGCTATTTTTCTGGGAATTTTGCTCAAGCTGAGTAATTTTTGTGGGAAAACTTAAGTCAGTTCATTCTGCATTTCTGCTCAAAGTCTTTGCTGCTTCTGTGCTGTGTTGGACATTTCATTTCCCTTCTTTCTTTTGCACAAAATTGGATAAATTTTTCTAAGAATTTACTACAATTTAAGGACTTTTTGGGGAGAACTTGAATTCAGTTCATTCTTGCACTTGTATTCCAATTCTTCATGATCGCTCCTATGCTTTGTCGTTATCATTTCAGTTTCACTTCATTTTTGGGATTGAAAAGGTTTAAATTATCTGAGAAATTTGCTACAATTTGAGGAATTTCTAAGGGAAAACTTGGAGTCAGTTCGTTTTGCATTTCTGCTCAAAGTCTTGATAGGCTTTGGGCCTCTGCTCTCCCATTTCAATTTCCCCTACCCTTTTCCCCCTGCAATTGGATAAAACTGCTGTATTTCTAACTATTTTTCTTCAGTTTGAGGGAAATCTTAAAGTCTCTGTTTAAAGCGTGGTTCTTGGTCTGGAACTTCTTCAGAGTGTAAGGTCGGTGTGTTGAATAGGTATTGATATGAACTTCAGTTAATTTCTTCCATATTTCTGAAAAAGTGAAGTCTTAGTTATGTTTGGCTTTTTGTCTGGTATTCTACAAGTTAAGATTGATGTACCAATTATACTGTTGGATAACTGCAGTCCTTTCTTATTTTATTGAGAATCTTTGTGCGATCTGTGTGGGTGCTTTGCTTTCTTATCCCATTTCAGTTTTCCTGCAAGTCAGTAAAGTTGCAATTTTCTGAGAATTTTGTTTCAGTTTAAGGAATTTTTGTGGGTAAACTTGAAGCTGTGTTTAGCTTGGTTATTTGATGGATGGGCCAAAAGTGAGCTTTATGTCTTCTTGTTCTCTCTCACTCTCTCTTCTCCCTTTCCATACACTATTTGGGAGGGTATTAAGAATTATAATAATCTTAGTTATTGCTTCAAAGCTAAAACACAGGTGAGAAAGGTCATCCAGTGGGGCTAGGAAAATGTTAATGGACCAACTGACTAGTAGATTTAGATAGCTCAGATAAGTTTGGTGAAAAAGGTATGACAGGTATAATCTGCCTGTGGGATATAAGCCAATCTGAATTGATGTTTACGGGAGTTAAAATAGTTTATTGTGGTTTGCCTTTCAGATGTGAACATATGTCATCTTCTTGGTATTAGGAAATTGGTTACAAGGTTTCATTATCTTTTAGTTGTTCCTTGGCCTTCTATTTGCATTAATGTGGTTTTCTGGAAACCTTCTGATGATATGTAGTTATTAGACATCTTATGAACTTTCATGATCCGGCTGATTAGAAACTTAAGTTTCTATATCTGAATTCATTTATTTTCTTGTTTGCTGCTTTTACTTATCAAGTAATTGTGTTGTGTAGGGTGTCGTGGTTTACCACCAGAGGCGAAGGCCCTTGTTGCAGCAGCCATGGAACCTTGTTATATGAATAGTTTTGACAACATAAACTCGATTTCTGTAGTGTCCACTAAACATCTAGCGTGAACATGTACAAGATCGCATACATCAGATATAAAAGAGGCAGTTACAATCTTTTCAATGCAAGCAACACAGCGGTCTAAAAGATCAGCCATGTCTGATAGTCTTTACTATCATCCCATGAAGAAAGAAGAAGCCTGCTATCTTCCTCAGTTTCAAATGTTTGACAACCAGCTGGGCGGTATTAATCGAAGCCATGGAGAGAACTACTCCATTCAGACTTATTCTGATCGGTATTGCATGCTGGAGTCCTCCTCACCTACTGGCAGGTATGCTGTTCACAACTCAGCATCAGATGTCAGTTTCATTCCAAATGGAAGTCCAATTTCTCATCAAGAATCTCAGTTATGCTTATCAGATGGACATTTCTCTCCTGATACAAACTACAACTCCCCAGTAAGTGGATCCTGCATCACAGATGATGTAAGTGATTTCAGGCACAAGCTAAAAGAATTGGAAACTGTAATGCTGGGACCTGATTCAGACATTCTGGAGAGTTGTGATAATTCCCTGCTGAGCTGTATGACCTCTCCAGAAATCGACTGCTGGAGACAAATGATGGAGGCGATACCCAGAGGGGATTTGAAACATGTGCTCATTGCATGCGCAAAAGCAGAATCAGATGGTGATTTGCTTACAGCTCAGTGGTTGATATCAGAGTTGCGTCAAATGGTGTCAGTATCAGGGGAACCAATTCAGCGACTCGGAGCATACATCCTTGAAGGGCTTGTAGCAAGGTTGGCGGCGTCAGGAAGTTCCATATACAAATCCCTAGAATGCAAACAACCAGCTAGTTTTGAATTGCTTTCATATATGCATATTCTTCATGAGATTTGCCCCTACTTCAAATTTGGATATATGTCAGCTAATGGTGCCATTGCAGAAGCAATGAAGGATGAACAAAGAGTTCATATAATTGATTTCCATATTGCTCAAGGGAGACAGTGGGTTACTCTAATCCAAGCTTTTGGAGCTCGGCCAGGTGGTCCACCTCATATCCGCATAACAGGTGTTGATGATTCCACATCAGCCTATGCGCGTGGAGGAGGACTTAATATTGTTGGCAAGAGGCTTTCTAAGCTTGCTGAGTCCTTCAAGGTGCCTTTTGAGTTTCATGCTGCTGCCGTATCTAGTTCAGATGTTCAGGTAGGAAACCTTGGAATTCGACCTGGCGAAGCACTGGCAGTAAATTTTGCATTTGTGTTACATCACATGCCAGATGAAAGTGTGAGCACTGAAAATCACCGGGATCAACTAATACGGCTGGTTAAGAGCTTGAACCCCAAGGTGGTTACCCTTGTTGAGCAAGAATCTAATACAAATACTGCAGCTTTCTTTCCTCGATTCCTTGAAACCTTAGATTACTATACTGCCATGTTTGCATCAATCGATGTGACTCTCCCAAGGGCGCATAAGGAGCGAATCAATGTTGAGCAGCATTGTTTGGCAAGAGATATTGTTAACATCATTGCCTGCGAGGGAATTGAGAGGGTGGAGCGGCATGAGCTTCTTGGTAAGTGGAAGTCACGGTTCAGAATGGCTGGTTTCAGCCCATATCCGTTGAGTTCTTTGGTGAATGCTACTATCAGGAATTTGCTAGAAAACTACTGTGACAAATATCATCTAGAAGAAAGAGATGGATCTTTGTACCTTGGTTGGATGAACAGAGATTTGGTTGCTTCTTGTGCGTGGATGTAGATTTGTAATTTCTAATAGCAAGCTGGATGGAACCTTTAGTTTTCTTGTCATACTCACTTGCCAATTCCCTTCCCCTCTTAAGTTGCTGTATGGTTTAAGAACAAGATAGGGTTCCTCCACAATGTATCCACTTAATCAGTCAAACAAAAGCTTCTTTCTTGGCAACCCATTCATCCAATGCTGGGTTGCCATTTTATGTTCTTTGACCAATAACTTTACTACTAGCATTCTAGATTGAAACCTGTTGGTCATTTTAGTGATCTTCTCTCTAAGTTAATACATAGTGACTTTTTTCATTAGCTTCAATTCATTCAGTGTTGCAAAGGAAGAGACATATATCCGAAGAGTTTAGTTCTGCGACCGTTATGTCAACAAAGTTAGTCAGACAAGGAAAAGAAAAAAAGAGGACAAACCTTGTCCAAATGGAAAAAGGAAAAAGAGGACAAACCTTATCCAAATTGATCTCTGCTTTATACTCTTCTACACGGTTTAGTTCTATTATAAATAAAATGTTTTTCTTTCATTATTATATATACACAGATCCACAAATCCCCACAAAAATTACAATCCAAAAGAGTAAGAACATAAAGAGAGTTATACACCAAGACAAATATTGTAGTCTTGAGTGTCCTTTTTAGTGAGTTATTCCTTTTACAAGTGTTTTCTCCTTGTATTTGAGAGTAGTGTACTCCCATATTTATATAGTGAATCCTTCTACCCCGTGGTTTTTCCCCTCTATTTATTTGAGGGTTTTCCACGTAAAATATTGTGTCCAACGTATTTTCATTATTTATTATCATATCAAACTTTAGTTGTGGTGCTTCCTCATCCCAACAGTGGTATCAGAGGTTCGGTTATTCTATCTGTTTTATGCGAAGGTACTATCCGTGAATAGTAAATTTTTGTGAATGGTAAAATCCGGTGAAAATACTATTCACGTGAATAGTAAAATTCGGTGACAATACAGTTTGTGATGATTGTTCGCAAAAATATTCAGAAACGATCTAGAAGGGTGTGAAGCAAATTTCAATGTCGAGTACAACAAAGTTTGACGTTGAGAAATTCAATGGGACTAATTTCTCATTGTGGAAAATGAAAATAAGGTCGATATTGAGAAAAGACAATTGCCCAGTTGCAATTGAAGGCAGGCCCACAGACTTTACTGATGACAGCAAGTGGAACGACGTAGACAGCAACGCAGTTGCTGATCTACACTTGGCACATGCTGATCAAGTGTTTTCTGGTGTGGTTGAAAAACGGACAGCGAAGGAAATATGGGATACTCTTACGGGATTGTATGAGGCCAAGTCTTTGCATAAGAAAATCTTCTTAAAAAGAAGATTGTATACTCTTCGAATGGCAGAGTCCATGTCGGTTACTGAACATGTCAATACTTTGAATACTCTGTTTTCGCAACTTACAACAATGGGTTGCAAAATAGAGGGGACTGAACGTGCGGAGCTTCTACTTCAAAGTCTGCCTGACTCGTATAATCAACTCATCATCAACCTGACGAACAATACAAACAGTCTAGTTTTCGATGAAATTGCAGCCGCTGTCCTAGAAGAAGAGAATCGGCGCAAAAATAAGGAAGACAGACAAGCAAGTTCGCAGCAAGCTGAAGCTTTGACGATGGTGAGAGGAAGACCAACGGAACGTGGCCCCAGTGGGAGTCACAATCATGGTAGATCTAAATCAAGAAGTAAGAAGAATATCAAGTGTCACAACTGTGGCAAGAAAGGGCACGCCGAGAAAGATTGTTGGTTCAAGAAGAAGAGTGAACACCCTGAGTCATCAAATGCTCAAGGGAATGTTGCAAATACCTCGGATGATGGTGATATTTTATGTAGTGATGCAATATCAAATAATGAAGGCAGAAAACGTTTCACTGATGTCTGGATCATGGACACAGGAGCAACATGGCACATGACTTCCCGGAGAGAATGGTTCCATTAATATAAACCTATCTTAGGAGGATCTGTGTTCATAGGAGATGATCATGCTTTGAATGTTATTGGTATTGGGTCCATCAAAATAAAGATGTATAATGCCACGATACGCACCATTCAGGAGGTACGACATGTGAAAGACTTGAGGAAGAAACTATTGTCTTTGGGACAATTAGATGATAATGAATGTTCATATAAGACTCATGGTGGAGTCATGAAAATATTGAAAGGAGTGCTTATAGTGATGAAAGCGGAAAAACTTGCTGCAAATCTATATGTGCTTAAGGGTGAAACCACCAAGAAGGAGAAGCATCAACCATGTCAGCAAGTTCATTTGAAAAATCGATGATGATGTGGCATCGGAAACTTGGTCATATGTCGGAACGAGGTTTGAAGATTCTTGTTGAGCAAAAGCTTCTTCCAGGGCTCAAAAAGATTTCACTACCCTTTTGTGAGCATTGTGTTACCAGTAAGCAACATAGACTGAAGTTTAGCAGTTCCTATGCTAAAAGCAAGGAAATATTAGATCCGGTCCACTCTAATATCTGGAAAGCACCGGTGGAGTCCCTAGGAGGAGCAAAATATTTTGTGTCATTTATCGACAACTACTCCAGGAGATGTTGGGTGTATCCAATCAAGAGAAAGGTAAATGTTTTTCCATTTTTTAAAGAGTTCAAAGCGCGGGTGGAACTTGAATCTGAGAAAAGGATCAAGTGTTTGAGGACAGATAATGGAGGAGAATACATTGGTGATGAATTTGATAACTTCTGTAAACAAGAAGGTATCAAAAGGCAGTTCACAGTGGCATATACTCCACAACAAAATGGAGTAGCAGAGCGAATGAACAAAATCTTGTTGGAACGGACAAGAGCTATGTTGGCAACTGCAGGATTGAAAAATCATTCTGGGCAGAAGCATTTAAAACCACCTGTTATGTGATCAATCGGTCACCATTAACTGCAATTGATCTGAAAACGCCAATGGAGATGTGGACAGGAAAATCGGCTGATTATTCTCGCTTACATATATTCGGAAGTCCTGCTTATGTTATGTACAACGCCCAAGAAAAATCAAAGTTGGATCCGAAATCCAGGGAATGCATTTTCTTAGGGTATGCTGATGGAGTCAAGGGGTATCGCTTATGGGATCCCACTGCTCGCAAGGTGGTAATCAGTAGGGATGTTGTATTTCTTAAAAACAAGATACAAGCAAAAGAAGGTAGCACTTCAATAGAAAAATCAGAGACTACTACAGTTGAAGTTGAAAAGATAGAAGAAGTCCCAGTTTTTTCTGAAGCAGCACCAGAGCATGAAGAACAAGAGCAAGCTGAGATTGAAACTCCACAAGTTCGACGGTCAACTTGGGAGAGAAGAGAACCAGCTTGGCACTCAGATTATTCTATAGAGGGCAATTTTGCATACTGTCTATTAACAGAAGATGGAGAGCCTTCAACTTTTCACAAGTCTATGAAAGGCCAAGAATCATCTCTGTGGATGGCAGCAATGCAAGAAGAAATTGAAGCTCTTCATAAGAATAAAACATGGGATCTTGTTCAATTACCACCAGGAAGGAAGGCCATTGGAAACAAATGGGTCTACAAGATCAAACGCAATGGTAATGATCAAGTGGAGAGGTATCGTGCAAGATTGGTGGTGAAAGGATTCGCTCAGAAAGAAGGTATAGACTTCAACGAGATATTTTCTCCAGTGGTTCGACTCACAACAATTCGAGTGGTCCTGGCGATGTGTGTTACATTTGACATGTACTTGGAGCAGTTAGATGTCAAAACTGCATTTCTTCATGGAGAGCTTGAAGAAGAAATATATATGCTCCAACCAGAAGGTTTTGAAGAACAGAGAAAAGAGAACTTGGTTTGCAGGTTGAACAAATCTCTATACGGTCTCAAACAGGCGCCGAGGTGTTGGTATAAGAGATTTGATTCCTTCATTATAAGCCTTGGATACAACAGACATAGTTTAGATCCTTGTGTTTATTACAAGAGATTTGGTGATGGTGATTTCATTATTTTGCTGTTGTATGTTGACGACATGTTGGTAGCAGGCCCTAAAAAAGATCGTCTCACAAATTTAAAGGCACAGTTGGCTAGTGAGTTTGAAATGAAGGACTTGGGACCAGCAAACAAGATTCTAGGGATGCAAATTCACCGAGACAAAAATAATTGGAAGATTTGGCTTTCTCAAGAGAACTACTTGAAGAAAATCTTGCGACGCTTCAAGATGCAAGACTGTAAGTCAATTTCTACCCACTTCCTATTAATTTCAAGTTATCCTCAAGTATGAATCCTAGCAATGAAGTAGAGAGGATGGAGATGTCTTGAGTACCGTATGCATCAGCAGTGGGAAGTTTAATGTTCGCCATGGTATGTACAAGACCAGACATTGCACAAGCGGTGGGAGTGGTTAGTCGATACATGGCTAATCCTGGTAGAGAGCATTGGAATGCTGTTAAGAGGATCCTGAGATATATTAAGGGCACCTCACATGTTGCAATGTGTTATGGAGGATCAGACTTTACTGTTAAAGGTTATATTGATTCAGATTATGCAAGTGATTTTGATAAAAGCAAGTCCACCACAGGTTATGTGTTTACTCTTGCTGGAGGAGCTGTAAGCTGGGTTTCAAAACTGCAGTCTATCGTGGCTACATCTACGACGGAAGCAGAATATGTAGCAGCTACACAAGCTAGCAAAGAGGCAATATGGATGCAGATGTTACTGGAGGAGCTCAGGCACAAGCAAGAGAAGGTTGCTCTGTTTTGTGACAGTCAGAGCGCTTTGCATCTTGCAAAGAATCCGACATTTCATTCAAGGACAAAGCACATACAATTTTAGTATCACTTTGTTCGTGAGAAGGTGGAAGAAGGCAGTGGGGATATCCATAAAATTCACACTAATGACAACCTAGCAGATATGTTTACGAAGCCGATCAACAGTAACAAGTTTATATGGTGTCGATCTTCTATTGTCCTAGCAGAAATGTAATATTGCAGTGATTGAGTAGAAAGGATAGTGTGAAGACATAATTGATTCTCAATTAAATCTTCAAGTGGGAGAATGTCAACAAAGTTAGTCAGACAAGGAAAAGGAAAAAAGAGGACAAACCTTGTCCAAATTGATCTCTGTTTTACACCCTTCTACACGGTTTAGTTCTATTATGAATAGAACGTTTTGCTTTCATTATTTTATATACACTGATCCACAAATCCCCACAAAAATTACAATCCAAAAGAGTAAGAACATAAAGAGAGTTATACACCAAGAAAAATATTGTAGTCTTGAGTGTCCTCTTTAGTGAGTTATTCCTTTTACAAGTGTTTTCTCCTTGTATTTGAGAGTAGTGTACTCCCATATTTATATAGTGAATCCTTCTACCCCGTGGTTTTTCCCCTCTATTTATTTGAGGGTTTTCCACGTAAAATATTGTGTCCAACGTATTTTCATTATTTATTATTATATCAAACTTTAGTTGTGGTGCTTCCTCATCCCAACACGTTATTGATAGAGTGCTACTATCTGCGTTTGTTAAATAAAAATAGAGAAACGGAATTAGAGTCCCTTGGGATTAGTTTATTTTAAGTGTTTTTAAGCCAAAATGACTTTAAGAATTTTTACAGTGTTTGATTAAGTTTAAAAGTGTTTTTAAGCACTTGTTTATAAGTTAAAATAACAAAAATAAGTTAGAAGTGTTGGAGCCTGTTTGGATAGTTTTTTTTCTTATGGCTTATAAATCAAAAGCCGTAAGTTCTCTAACTTATGACTTGACTTATTTTTATTCTTTTACCTTAAAAATCAGTGCTTAAAATTATTTTTAAATTTATCCAAATACTATAAAACTATTTTAAAGTTATTTTGACTTAAAAGCAATTAAAAGTTAGAAATTCTAACTTTTGACTTGTGAGTCGTAAGCAAAAACAAATAGCCCCTTAGCAGAAAGCAAAGTACTTGAGTTCTCTTGTGCCAATAGGTATTCTTACTCATCCGCTGGTGCAGAATTAGAGATGACCTTAAAAAGTGTACCTTTTGTATATTATATCAACATCACGTTTTGAATATAATGTCAAGCATGATATCCCTCCCTCATGCTTTTCATTTCCTTTCTTCTTCAGGAGGTACATAGTAATTAATAAGTTGGTTTCGTAGTGTCTTACAAGTGATGAGGTAGCACCACAAATTTGTTTGGAGAAAAACTAAAACCTTCCAAGCTTGTGGGGCTTATAAGTCTAGTTTTCAAACCTACGAAATAAATTATGTCGAAGCATGCTACTTTAATAAACTATGTTGTCAAAACAAAGACCATTTTGCTACCATGATGAGATGTACAACTTTATTCGTTTCATCAAAGTATATTTGGTAGACTGTACCATTTTATGAAAAAAAAGTTGTTTGGTTTCAACAAAGATATTTTTCATTAAAAATAAAAAATAACTATCGTATTATAAAATAATAAAAAAATAATAAGAATATTGTAAAGAAAGAAAGAAGAGAGAAGATTTTGTATTTTTCTTGAGGGATTTATTACAATGGATGAAAATTTCTTTATTTATAGAGAAAAACTAACTTGGTCCCAAAGTTACTAACCCTAACTTTTTTAAAAAAAAAGAAATAGACATTCACTATAATAAGAAAAATATTTATAACACTCCCCCTTGGATGTCTGTTTGATATATAATGTGTCTTATTAAATTCTTATTAGAAAAAACCCAGTGAAAAAAATTATAGTGAAGGAAAAAAGAGTACAAATATCTATTATATGCATTTTGGCTGCCTCATTAAAAACTTTATAAGAAAAATCCAGTAGAACAAAACCTTGCAAGGGAAAAAGAGTACAACGCATATTACTCCCCCTGATGTAGGGGTGTGCAAATTAACAATTAAACCAATAACCCGAACTGATAATTGAGTTATTGGATTAATGATTCGGGTTATTGGTTTAACGGTTTAATTATTGGTTACTATCCCAAGTTATTGAGTTATTGGTTCGGTTATTGGTTTGACCACTTTTTTTAATGAGTGAACTGATAACCTGATAATAATTTATTAAATTATAATTTTAGCCTTCAATATATAAAGTATCCAAAGAAGAAGATGAAATGGGTGTCGATGAAGTGAAGGGGGATGGTGTTCTAATCTAAATTAAAGTTGATTGCTTTAATTGAGCTAACTCTATATGTTTTTTTCTCTTTTCATCCACTTTTTTCTAGCTAAACATACTTATGACTTATGAGATTTTTCATGCGAGATCTTAATGGTTAACCCGATAACCGAACCAATAATGATCAATAACCGATTAACCAATAGTCGATTAACCGATATCTTAATGATTCTTTAACGGTTAGCATGTCTATAAACCGATAACCGATAAATAAAACTGATAATTTTCAAAATTGAACCGAACCGACCGATATGCAGCCCTACCCTGATGGGACATCAATTCCAAAATTGAATCTTTACATCCCAATCTTGTGCACCATCTTATCGAAAGTTGCAGTTGACAGATACTTGATGAATAAATCAGCCATATTATCACTTCAACGAATCTGTTGCACGTTGATATTACCATTCTTTTGGAGATCATGTGTGAAGAAAAGATTTGGTGAAATGTGTTTTGTTTTATCTCTTTTTATGAATCCTTCCTTCAATTATGCTATGCATGTTGCATTATCTCTGTATAAGATCATGGGTACTTTGTCACATTTCAGACCATATTTTTCTCGAATGAGATGTATCACTGATCACCTCAACCACACACATTCTCGGCTTGCTTCATGAATAAATATTATCTTAGCATGATTTGATGAAGTTTCCACAATAGACTATTTTGTAGATCACCATGATATGGAAGTACCCCCATATATAAATAGATATCTTGTTTGAAATCTAGCATTATGTGGATCAGATAAATAATCTGCATCTACATGACCAATAAGATCTGCACTCCTTTTGTTAATTATAAAAAAACTCATATCAATGGTCCCCTTTAGATATCGCAATATATGTTTAATTCCGTTCCAATATCTCCATGTATATGAAAAATCATATCTCGCTAGTAAATTAACAGAAAATGCTATATCAGGTTTTGTAGGGTTAGGGAGGTACATAAGTGCGCTAATTGCACTAAGATATAGTACTTCAGGATCAAAAAACTCCTTATTCTCTTCTTGAGGTCGGAACAGATCTTTACTCACTTCAAGTGATCAAACAACCATTAGAGTACTTAGTGGATGTAAAATCATTTCAAAACCTTTTCAATATAAACAGATTGATGTATAAAGATATCATCTGCTAAATGTTCGATTTGCTGACCAAGAAAAAGTTTTCCTTCCCCAGATCTTTCATCTCAAGTTCTTTCTTTAGATAATCAATTGTCTTTTGAAGCTCTACTGGAGTTCCTATAAGGTTTATATCATCAACATAAAAAACAAGTACAACAAACTCCGATGTTGTTTTCTTAGTTGATTTTCTTCATATAAGGATTATGAACAAGTTTACAAAAACTTATAAATGCTTCGGGAAATTTGAATCCTTCAAGATTTTCATATAAATTTTGTCAAGTGGTAATATTTACTAGTATTTAAATGTGTGAAATCTTCTAGTGTTTGGACTACAAATCTAATAATCTTTACGCTTATCAAAATATATTATTTTACTTGATAATTTTTTCTACATCAGTATGCTTTGATAGACGTAGAATTTAGATCCTCACAATATTGTTATACCCAGTAGAATTCCCGGCACTTAGATGACCTATTCGCACGTTGGTTAAGCATATTTGAAGGCCATACGTGCTAGGGAAAGGCCCGGGAAAAGATCGGACGAGAAACCCGTCGAACCATCGCGGGAGGAGCCGAGGCAGAGCCCCTCCGCGATGGCAGCGTGTCACGGAGGTGAGGCCTCCGCGATGGCTCCGTGACACGTTGCCCAGGTTCAGGCCCAAGTATATAAGCCCCCACTTCGGTTTAAAATCAATTCATCACTTAATAATTTCCAGAAAACGCAGTGAGTAGAGGGAAAACGAAGGAAAATTATAAATTATCATCCGATTACGCTGCCAAACGCTGCCCAAACTCAAATTAATCCCAGATACCCGAGTATTTAACAGCAGAGAGCATTTCTACGAAATTAGTTTCGCGAAATACGACCGACGAATCGGCGAGCCACCGAACTAAAGTAAGTGGAATTGCTCTAAATTAATGTCTATGTGTTCCTAGCTGAGAAGTGAATACTTCTCCCTTCCAGGCCGCTGAAAAATAGCGAGTTTTCGACCGTCTTTCGATAAGCCTAAGTTTAGGCTATAAACTATATCGAAAGTGACGTTGCCTTTTGAAATAAAGTTGTATTTAGTATTGATTGACGTATTTATGAATGCAGTTGGGGGAAAATAGTTGAAGTACCGGCCGAGCCTCGTCCGACGGACGAATAATTCAAAGATAAGGTATGTAAAGTTAGTTTCCTCGGCAAGTTAAGAAATATTGAGACAGTATGGTAATTTACAGACCAGTAGAATGTTCAGAAGTCGATTATTGTGTTATTATGAATATTGGTGCAATACGAGAAGTTTTGGGTTGTAATGTGTACGATATCTATCCGTATGATATAGATTCGGACGTAAGTGATTAAGATTGCCCAGTATATTCAGTATATGATGTACTATGCCATGTTAAGATATTGTTGTGTTTAGCTGAAGCCTCGTGAAGTAGTACAGTATCCGTAAAGCATTCCAGACATAGAATAGTAACTAAATAAAGTTTAGAAGGCATGTTAGAAATAGGAAATCATGTTAATACAGAAACTCAGTAAACAGTGTAGCTTCCAGTAGAAACACCTTCTTGTATAACCTTTGCCCCAGTACAGTTTGACAGGAGGCTATATTCATATTTATACTTACCTATCTCAGCAGGTATCAGACACTTATAGATTGCTATTATTAGCTCAGTATGTGATTTATATGATACCTTACACCTGTTAGCCTTAGCTTATGAGATACACAGACAGCATGACTAGTTGAGACCGTTGTATTGATTGGGGTTGGATTACCTAGCATCCCTGACTGCCCAGGGTTAATAGCTGTATCGCCTCGTCCGCCAGAGGACGAGGATACGTCACTCTACGGAGTGATATGCCGTCCCGCAAGGGGAGGAAGATGGGATGCCAGTTTCCCCATATTGTGCCTTGGTCGGCCCTTATACACCCCCGTCGAGCGGGTACGCCCGGGGTGTTGATTTAGAGTCCTTCGGACTCAGGTACAGTTATAGTCAGGGGCTCAGCGAGCCCAAGTGCATACCCAGGGACCGGCAGGATGTTTACAGCCACTATAGGAGATGGGATGACCGGGGTAGGGGCATAGACTCTGTGTTGATTGTACCTCCCGGCTTATGGGGGCCGGGTAAGGTTTGTGTATGCTGTGTTATGTTATGTATGTTATGCTACGTTATATTAGACGTGAGTAGATTAGTAGTAAAATGATACGCCTCCAGATATGACATCTACTCCTCTCAGTATGATTAAGCACAGGTACGATCTACATCATCAGATAGTTAATCTAGTTCTTCTTATTCCAGTTTCGTCAGTTATGTTATTGATTTCAGATATCTCTTTCAGTTGTTGCTTTACATACTCAGTACCAGCGGTACTGACGCCCAGTGGGGCGCTGCATTACTTGCCTGCAGGTACTCATAGACGAGCAGGCGATTCTACGTGACTCCCTGTCAGCGGTTGAGTATTCAGCTCCAGTCATTCGGAGGCTGAATTTCAGAGGTGTAGTTCAGTTTCTTTTGTTGTATATAGTACGGGTAGGTCGGGGCCCTGTCCCGGCCAGTTCTATTACTATTCCTAGAGGCTTGCAGTCTGTATGTATTCCCTGTGGTCAGATGAGCCGGTCGTGTGGGGCCGTGCAGTTGTATAGTTGCCTTTACTCTTTCTTTCTTTTGTAATGGCCGTGTGGGGCCATAGTTCGCCAGTAGTGGTGACCTTGCCGGTCACGTAGCTTCTTAGTATGCTATTTTTGAGTTATAGATAACTAGACAGCATGGTGGCCTTGTCGGCCCGCATAGGTTTCCCTGAATTACTATATTTCTGGTCAGCTGCTAGTGCAGGTACAGGAGGCTATAGGCCAATGGGCCGGGGGCTGTATTTACAGCCGTCATATAGCCCTTTGTTTCCAGAAATGTGAGTTAGAGCCAGCCAGGCGCCAGATGCGCCCAGGCTTAACAGTCCAACAGGTCAGGTCCTAGTAGGGCACCAGGTGCCAGTCATACCCCCCCAAGGCGGGGTGTGACAAATATTTTACAATATTGTGCACTATATTGTATCAAAGTGATCATCGACGGTATATCATTTATATCAGTTTGAAATTAGATATAACTCATTGAGATCTCATCACCTTCAATATTTTTCTTAGATACCTAAGCCTTTCATGAGGTTTCATGAAGTGTTATGTCATAGGCACTTCAAGAGCACATTGCCTCCTTATTATGATTATTTGCCCCATTTCTTTTTCAAAAATTATTGCAATAGGAACTGATTGATCTAGAATGCTTCATGCATACATTAGACTCTGTCTTTCAAGGACATTAATCTAATACGAGTTTTTGCAGCTGCAATATAAAATTAATTTAGCAAATGCTTCAGGTATTTGACTTGAATTTTTTTTGAATGAGGATTATACTTATAATAATTCACAATATATTTCTTAACTGCTTATTCTCTCCCCCTCATGCTAGAAAACATAATATGCATCCCTGATCTTCTTTGGAGAATTCATCTGTGTACATAATGATAGATTCATTAATTATATACTGATATCAAAAGTTATTAGTCGAAAATATTTGGTTCCTGACCTTGAACCAATTGAGCGGAGAAGGGATTAATTATAATTTATTGGTCAACATACAAGTGTTATTGTATGTAATATATCGTATCGTAGACCAACCTACTAAGCTTTGTTCTCATAAGCATTGGTTCATCTATTTATCGGAGACATTCAACATCAAACCAACATGGATATAAACCAGCATTATCTATACGAATTATTTTGATTACACAATCTGAAAATTATGCTTTTAACTCAATTAATATTAAGCAAGCAACTCTGTAAATGTCAAATTGCAGGTTGACAATAAACACACACGTGACTATCTTATATATGCATCTATTTAAGATATCACAATAGGTGAATGGGCTCATATTCACCTTTTATATTTTTATAATTTAGAATATTCCAACCCAACACTAGCTAGTACAATCAATTTATCATGAGAATAAGCAGCACAAAAAGTTTCTTGAAAAATCTTCTAGTTCTTCAACATATTTTGAGTACTAAATTAACATATCATACCAGGATGACCAAAATGGCCATGTCAACTGATAAAATTATCTGTACTAGTAAACTTCAGGTTTACCATGATATGAGTTGTTTATTTTAGTAAACTACAGGTTAACTTCACGTCAATAAACTTCTAGTTTACTATAGTATGCATTTTTTCCATGCTTATATTTATAGTACAAATCGGTTAACCTTTCATATATATATATATATATATATTTCTCACCCATAGTAATTTGGAGATATTTAATCTTCTAATCCTTTGTAGTGTTGACCATTTTATTTGTAAACTTCAGATTTTCTAAGAACATGTGTTCTGATCATAACAACTTTATATACAACAATATAAGATGTATGACATAATAATAAATAAACTCTTCCGGAGTTTTCAATTTATTTTCATAATAAAATATTATTTGGACACTACTGGTGTCATGATTCTTGTAGATAAATAATTAGGCTTTTCTACAGACCTTGATCATTAATTTATATTATCAAATATTGCTTAAATACTTCTGGTATCATGAAAGCAAATTTAGACACTGCTGGTGTCACAAAATAAATAGTAAATATTGAGTTTTAAACTTCATTATTTTAAACTTTTACTACTTCGAGAGTAGATTGTAATTTTTACTACTTCAGGAATAAATTGCAAGATTTACTTTTGCAAAGTCTTACTACTTCAGGAGTAGATGTCAAATTCTTACTAATTCAGGAGTAAATTTTATATTTACTACTTTAGAAGCAAATTTCAGATTTACTACTTCGAGAGTAAATTTCAAGATTTTATTAAGTATTGTCACATTCAATTCAGGGACTGAATTTGTATTAGATCTATATTTATAACATTTATCAAAACTCTCATTCTTCGGGAATGAAACATAATTATCTAAACGTGACTTAATCATATTAAATTATGATAGCTTAAAACCTCTTTTGAAATATTGCTACTTCAGGAGCAAATTGAGGTATGCATATAATATTAAATGATTTCTCTAACATATTTTCAGTTGTAATTGTAACAAACCTATAAAAATATTATCACTTCTAGTGAGCATATATTTCTTGCAAATTATCATTCTTGTTCATTAATGGATATCAAATTAATACCATCCTATATTTTCATATTATTGTTCTGCTGGAACAAATATATTTTCACAATATTATTCTTCTAGAACAAATATATTTTCACAATATTATTCTTCTAAAACAAATATATTTTCACAATATTATTCTTTTAAAACAAATATATTTTTCACAAATATTATTCTTCTAGAACCAATATATTTTCATAATGTTATTCTTCTAAAACAAATATGATATAATATAATTAAACTTGTATTTGAATACGATAAACTTATACTATGGAGATATAGGATACACATAAAGTGATACTAAATCATGAATCCGCAAAAACATGAAAAAAATAAAACTCTGTGGAACTTGCCAACGTGGAAGAATGAAAGGTTAAATAAAATTTTACATACCTTTTCAAAGGTAAGTGGTGGATACCCTTTTTCTTTTGTTAAATACTGTTGCGGTTAGGTTGAAAATATTCTCAAGGAATAAGGATTCTTTTTCAGAGGTATTTCTCCGCTGAAACTTTTATCTCACGGAATTATATTCATTTTGTTTTCAAATCTTTTCAAAGTAAGTACTCAAGGTAGAGACTCGTGTTGATAACGAGTTATAAAATAATAAATAAAGAACAAGAATATTGTGTAGAAAGAGAGAAGAGAGAAGAGTTTGTATTTCTCTTGAGGGATTTATCACAATGAATGAAAACCCTTTATTTATAGTGGAAAACTAGGTACCAAAGTTACTAACCCTAACTTTTCTTTAAAGAAATAGACATTCACTGTAATAAGAAAAATATTTATAACATATCATCACTTATAAATAGAGAGTAGTTTACTTATAGTTACAGTTACATATTATTTGTCCAGACATTACTTATACGTTATTACAAAAGTCTTGATTAATTGGTGAAAGAGACATTATTTATGATATTAATAAACAAACTTTAAAAAATGTCAATCCTAACCCTAAAATCTTGAAAAATACAAAATAATCCCTACAATCAAAGTCTTAAAGACTTAACCCCCAACCCAAAGTCTTGAAAAATATAAAATAGTCTCCATACACAATATTTTATTTACCTGATTTAGAAAAAAAATATTTCTTCCCTCCAAAAGCTCTTAATTTTTCCCCTTTCAGTCCGATCCCTTTTCCGACCAAAGTTAGACATTCATTAGAAAGACACTCTACAACAACAAAAATCTTATCCATTCAGTCGTTGTTGTTCCTAACTTTTAACATTGCTTAAAAATAGCTCGAATTAGTTTTTCCCTTGTAAACACTCACTTTTCCCACGCAAATCCAACCTCATTAGCGACATTGGAGGTCGTTTCAGGATTATAAATTCTCTTGTGGAGTCATTACTCCATTCTAGTAGATCAACTCTTTATTGGTAACAAATCTATCACTGCTCTCTATCATCTTGAATTTTTTACAGTTATCTATCAGTCATAGTCCACAGTCATAGGTGAATCACCAACTAGTCATAGACCACAGTAATGGACAAGTCATTGATCAATGTAGCTTTATTATGTGGATTGCGGAGTATATTATGATAGGGTGAGTGGGAGGAGAATCCAAAAGAGACAATGGCCATTGTCGTGCATCACAATTGTATGTATAACGACTTGATTACGAGTATAATAGAAAGTAGGGAGTTAAATTGTGAGTCTAACGACTTGACAATTAGTTATTCGATGAAAGTTAGGGGAAAACTCATCCATCTTTCATAACGAATGATAAACATGTGAGATTGTATATGCTTGGTGTTGCTGCTGATAGTTCTAGGCCCATCTTAAAAATAAATGTTGTTGAGAGGTCTAAAGAAGAAACTTCAACATCAGCAGCAACACCCCCACCTCTTCCCCCACCATAGCTGCCAGTCCATGATAATTCAATGTAAAACAAGTGCATTGATGGTCATCGAGACATTATTTATACCTTCTTTGTTTAGCTACTATTAGACACTGTCAGTTAGAGTCTTCCATACAATGATTTCAGATTTTTTGGGATTGTAATAGATAGCTTCCGCATAGTTTTTGGCTTTTAAATTTTGATTTATTTACTATATTGCTAGTTGTTTTATTTGAGTAAAATGAATGAATAAATGGATAGGTTGGATGAGAAATGATGGTTCGCCCAATGGAGGGTTAGTGAGGGTGCCAATCACGATCATTTGTGTTGTGAAAAGTTAGTATCAGAGTGCTAAATTCGTTGGTCTTATTGTACAAGTTCATGTGTAGTATATCTTGCAGAATGGTAGAGAGACGTCTGTACTGCTCTTAGAGAGGCTACAGGACACTAGAAAAACTCCATTCTTTCTTTCTTTCGTGCTATTACTTGATTTTAATTGGTATCTAGTGATCCAAATTGGTACCTAGCCTCTTTTATTTTTTTCTTTCAGAGATGGTGAGAACACGATTAGGAGGAGTCAGGGAAAAGGAACCTGAGCTGGCTGCTGGGGCCGTAGCTCATGGCATAGGCAGAGCAGGTCGAGTAGGATGCAGAAGAGTATGGAAGGTAGCTCCAGCCAGGGGCAGGGTTCCAGCTGCTATTCCAACTAGGGATAATGTCACGACCCGAGCATGTATCCTAGATTGTAACACGGGACCAGAACCCAGAATGGCTCCAAGATAACCCATGACATAAAAAAGTTTTAACATAACAACAACTAATAAAGAATATTTGAACAGAAGCTAAATGGAAAATACTGATCATTATGTCTAAGGATATAGTTTGCTAAAAACACAAAATCATAAGCTGAAACTACACGACGCTATCTAAACGCCTCTATTAATCTGATGAGCTACTGGAAAAAGCCCCCAGCTAACTCAAAGTTTGAAATTAGAATAATACTGAAACAAAGAAAAAACATAACTCCCGTCCTTGGAAGATGAGGACTCACCATTGCCAGCTGATAGAGTCTGGAACGTGTCTAACCGTGGGGCTGAGTTTGAATACTTGGATCTATATCGTAAAATGATTTTGTCACACCCCGCCTTGGGGGGTATGACTGGCACCTGGTGCCCTACTAGGACCTGAACTGCTAGACTACTGAGCCTAAGCACATCTGGTGCCTGGCTGGCTCTAACTCGGATTCAGGGAAACAACGAGCTATATAACGGTTGTAAATACAGCCTCCGGCCGACTAGGCCTATAGCCACCTGTATGAACTTCAGCTAACCAGAAACATACCTAAAAGGGGGAAACCTATGCGGGCCGACAAGGCCACCATGCTGTCTAGTTATTTGTAACCCCACAATAAAATGCTGAATAACTACGTGACCGGCAAGGTCACCACTACTGTCAACTGAGGCCTCACACGGCCAACACAAACTGAAATGCTAAACAGCTATAACAAACTGCACGACCTCACACGACCGGCTCAACTAACCACAGGGAAATATATACAGACTGCAAGCCTCTAGGAATACTGATAAGATGGTCGGGACAGGGCCCCGACCTACCCATACTGTACAACAAAAGAGAAATAATATAAACCTTTGAAATATCAAGCTCCAGATGACAGGAGCTGATGACTCTACGCTGGCTAGGATCACGAGGGATCGCCTCCTCGTCTACGAGTACCTGCAGGCAAGTAATGCAATGCCCCACTGGGAGTCAGTACCGCTGGTACTGAGTATGCAAAGAAACTGAAATAATATAGCTGAAACAACTCAATATAAATAGCATGCCTAGCAAATTTGTATGGCAGGAGATAACGGAATACGAAGGAACTGGTAAAAACTGAATCATGCTTTTGTACTGATAAGGCGGAGGCGTACTTGTAAACGCGACGGCCTACTGTCTAGTAGCTAGTATATAACATATAAATAAATATGCAAGTAGCAGGCAAGAGCCAATACCAACCCCCATAAGCCGGATGGCACCAAGCAAGAAAACAATCTATATACCCCTACCCGGGTCAAAACCAACCAAAAATAAGTCACTGCACTCATCTACTCACTTCGGAGCTCCTCTACCGGCCCCCTGGGTCTCCGGCTCGGGCCATAGCCTCCGATATAAGCAACCGTGTCTGGGTCCGGAGGACTCCTGTGTAGACAGTAACACATAGGGTATGGATCCCTGGACACAAAACTCAACAGGGCTCTCTAAAACCGGAGCTACACCTATAATAACTGAATGTACAGACAGTAACAGATAGGGTCTGGTTCCCTGGAGACAAAACTCAACAGGGCTATCTGAAACCAGAGCTGCACCTGTAATGCTGATCAGACTGCTATGGGGAAAGCTTTATCCCATCTTCGTCCAAGCTGGGGACGGCATGCCACTCCTTGGAGTGACATAAAACCACCCGCTTAGTGGGCGACATGATTACCAACCCAGGGGCGGCGAGGACGCTCAATGAGGTGCCCTCACACCACATCAAGTCTCAACAAACAAATAACACATATAAATAGCAAGCATGTATAACTGAAAAAGACTATCTGAAATCTAATTTCTTATTCTGATCTGTTTCTGTACTAAACTGATTCTTTACTGATTATACTGATTCTGAGATCTTTCTTTAACTGTTGGCTAATCTGTAGCCAGGGTACCATCTGTCTGAATGGCTAATCTGTAGCCAATATCTCGTCTGTTTGAATGGCTAGTCCGTAGCCATGAAACTGCCTGTCTATCTGGTTTTACTTTACTAGCTTATATTCTGAAAATCTGTTTCTTTTTATTCTATAACATGCTTGCTAATCATACAATAAGCTATACTGAATCTGGAATGCTAACTCGCCCATTGGCGCATGCTTTTCTATCTTTCGGACTAAAATACGATACGGCAACGCAAACTAGAATTTACTAAACTTTTTCAATTCTCAACATTCAACTCCGAGAGTTTCAAATACGGAGTTTACTATGATTCACAAAGTTAAGACTTACTAACTTGCCGAAGAACAACTTCACATACCTGGTTTCTGAGTACCCGATTGACCGATGTGATTTCCGTCAGTACTTCTGCTGTTTCTCCCAACTACATTCATATACATATCAATTAGAACTAAATACATTAATATCTGGGAGAAATTATCACTTTTGATATATATTTATCCCAAACTTCAACCTTTCGAAAAACGGTCGAAAACTCGTTATTTCTCGAAAGTCTAGAAGGGATAAATGCTCACTGCAACGCTAGGAACACATTGGTGCTAATTTAAAGCAATTCTATTTACTTTACCTCGGTAGCACGACGTTTCTCCGGCCAAATTTCACAAAACCAACTCCGTAGGATTGCTCTCTGCAGCTTTATACCTCTGTATCTAAGCCGGAACGGAGTTTAGACCGCGTTTCATCGCTTAATTGGAAGGAAATTATGTATGTTTGTCGTGGGTTCTTACTTCACTTATATTCCCCTGTTTTTTTGCTGGAAATATAGTGAAGAAGATGGAAAACCGACTTTTATAATTATTATTATTATTATTTTTTTTGCTAAATCCCTTAACCAACATGCCATTAGGCTATTTATTCATTTAAAATTTACGTGGTGTAACATCCTCCCCCCTTAAGAACATTCGTCCTCAAATGACATTCTGTCTAGAGGACTTCTCAACTTACTCAACTTGTTTCTAGAAAAATTTCGGCAAGGTTTCCCCTGTATTATGGACTATCTCAAAAACCTAAAACGTAGAAAAGTCCACTACAGGTACTGCACACAATACTTTAAGATTCATTTGACAGCTACACATCAATCTTTCTCATTTATACATATATGACCATAAGGTACTGTATAAGTACTAATACAGACATACCTGTCGCCTGACTAGGCTTGGAATAAGTGAGGATATCTAGCTTTCATATCTTCCTCTGCCTCCCACGTCATCTCCTCTTGGTTCCTATTACGCCACAATACTTTGACAGACGCAATATCTTTAGTTCTCAATCTGCGAATCTGTCTGTCTAGGATAGCTACTGGAACCTCTTCGTAGGCCAGCTCTCCTATAACCTGGATATCCTGGAATAGGACTGCTCTGGATGGGTCTCCTATGCATTTCCTCAGCATAGACACATGAAAGACTGGATGGACGGATTCCAATTCTGGAGGCAAGTTCAACTCATATGCTACTCGGCCTATCCTTCGACGAATCTGATAAGGCCCGACAAATCTTGGACTGAGCTTACCTTTCTTACCGAATCTCATCACCCCTTTCATCGGGGACACTTTCAAAAATACCCAATCATTCATATCGAATTCTAGGTTTCTGCGCTGCACATCAGCATATGATTTCTGGCAGCTCTGTGCGGTCAATAGGCGTTCTCGAATAAGCTTTACCTTTTCCTCTGACTGCTGAACAATGTCTGGCCCAACCAACGCTGATTCTCCTATTTCAAACCAACCAATCGACGATCTACATTTTCACCCGTATAATGCCTCGAAAGGCGCCATCTGAATGGCTGAGTGATAGCTGTTATTATAAGTAAATTCAATAAACGGCAAATGCTCATCCCAGCTACCACCGAAATCTAACACACACACTCACAACATATCTTCGAGCGTCTGAATTGTGCGTTCAGCCTGACCATCTGTCTGAGGGTGGAATGCTGTGCTCAAATTAATATGCGTTCCCAGACCTCTCTGAAATGACTGCCAAAATCTAGCCGTAAACTGTGCTTCTCTGTCCGAAATAATGGATACTGGTACTCCATGCAATCTGACTATTTCTCGAGTATACAACTCGGCATAATCTTCAGCCGAGAAAGTAGTTCTCACTGGCAGGAAATGAGCTGATTTTGTCAATCTATCAACTATCACCCATATAGAGTCATGCCTGTGTCTAGTACGGGGTAATCCTCCTACAAAATCCATATTCACTGCTTCCCATTTCCAGAGAGGCACAGCTATGTCCTGAGTCAAGCCGCCTGGTTTCTGATGTTCTTCTTTCACCTGTTGGCAGTTAGGACACTGGGCTACAAATTCGGCAATTTCTCTTTTCATATCTGACCACCAGTAGTTTTCTTTGATATCATGGTACATTTTTGTTGCGCCAGGGTGGAGAGAATAGCGGGCGCAATGTACCTCGTTCATGATCTGCCGGCGGAGGCCTAAAACATTGGGAACACATAAACGGTCTTTACAGCGCAGCACTCCATCCTTTGTTACCCGGAATTCTGGCACCTTCCCTAGCGGAATATAATCTTTAAGCTGAACTAGGTCAGGATCCTCAAATTGCCGTTCTTTCACTTCCACAACTAATGATGACACAGCGGTGTTCTGAATTGCCGCTCTACCATCCTCTGTTTCTGCTACACGAACGGCTAGGCTAGCTAACTGATGTATCTCCCTGACCAATTCCCGCTGCTCGGGCTGCAAATACGCCAAACTCCCTATGGACTTACGACTGAGAGCATCTGCTACAACATTGGCTTTTCCCGGGTGGTACAGAATATTCACATCATAATCCTTTAACAACTCCAACCAGCGATGCTGCCGCAGATTCAACTCCCTCTGAGTGAAGATATACTGTAGGCCCTTGTGATTTGTAAAAATATCAACATATACGCCATACAGGTAATGTCTCCACATTTTCAAGGCGTGGATCACTGCGGCTAACTCCAGGTCGTGGGTAGGGTAATTCTTTTCGTGTTTCCTCAGCTGTCTGGAAGCATATGCAATCACTTTACCATGCTGCATCAACACACAACCTAACCCGACGCCTGATGCATAGCAATACACCGAATAACCTTCTGTACCTTCCGGCAATGCTAACACTGGGGCGGAGGTTAATCTGTCTTTTAACTCCTGGAAGCTCTGCTCGCATGCCTCTGTACACTGAAACTTTGCTGCTTTCTGTGTCAGTTTAGTCAGAGGTGCCGCTACAGTAGAGAATCCCTCAACAAACCTTCTGTAATAACCTACTAATCCCAGAAAACTACGGACCTCCGTTGGAGTGGTAGGCCTAGGACATGATTTGACTGCTTCTATCTTCTGCTTATCAACCTGAATACCAACATCTGACACAATATGCCCTAGAAAGGCTACTGAGTTAAGCCAGAATTCACACTTGGAAAACTTAGCATATAATTGACGGTCCCTGAGGATCTGGAGTACTGTCCGTAAATAAGTCCGGTGATCTGCTTCAGAGCGAGAATACACCAGAATGTCATTAATAAATACTATTAAGAATAAGTCCAGGTATGGTCTGAAAATACTATTCATCAGGTCCATGAATACTGCTGGGGCATTCGTCAACCCGAAGGACATAACTAGAAATTAAAAGTGTCCATATCGGGTCCTGAACGCCGTTTTAGGAATATCTCTTTCACGAACCCGAACCTGATGATATCCGGACCGCAAGTCAATCTTGGAAAAGTATCTGGCCCCTTGTAGCTGATCAAACAAATCATCTATTCTGGGAAGAGGATACTTATTCTTTACTGTAACTTTGTTCAACTGCCGATAATCTATACACATACGGAGCGAGCCATCTTTCTTCCTCACAAGTAGAACTGGCGCACCCCATGGTGAAGTACTCGGCCTAATAAAACCTTTATCCAACAAGTCTTTCAGCTGCTCCTTTAATTCTCTGAGTTCTGCAGGAGCCATACGATAGGGAGGAATTGATATCGGCTGAGTGCCTGGTAACAAGTCAATAGCAAAATCTATTTCCCTTTCTGGGGGAATACTAGGTAACTCATCGGGAAACACATCAGGGAACTCGTTCACCACCGGAACAGACTGGAGCATCGAAGATTCTGCTCGGACATCCTAAACTCTGACTAGGTGGTAAATACATCCCTTAGTTATCAATTTCCTCGCCTGAAGGTAGGAAATAAACCTACCTTTTGGAGTAGCTGTGCTGCCTTTCCACTCTCGCACTGCCTCTCCCGGAAAGTGGAATCGGACAGTCTTGGTCCAACATTCTACATTGGCGTAGCACGGCACTAGCCAATCCATACCCATAATGGCATCAAAGTCTATCATTTCTAGCTCTACCAGATCTACTGTAGTCTGGCGGTCAACAACTTCCACTGTACATCCTCGGTAAATTCTATTAGCTATAATAGAGTCACCAACGGGCGTGGATACTGAAAAGGGCTGCTGCAATAATTCAGGTGCAATATTGAACTTTCGCGCCACAAATGGGGTAATATATGATAGAGTGGATCCTGGATCAATCAGTACATAAATAGGGCATGAACAGATAGTCATCATACCTGTCACTACATCTGGAGACGCCTCTGAATCATGTATCCCTGGTAATGCATAAGTACTGCTTGAGCCCATACCTGAACTGGAAGCTCGTGATCTGCCTCGGCCTCTGCCTACTAAACCTGAAGGCCCACGCCCCGCTGAGGCTGCTGGGGCTCATGGCCCTACGGATCCCCTGTCTTGGCTGTCTCTACTCCCCTGACCTCTGGTCGGACAATCTCTCATCCGATGCCCCTCCTGTCCGCAAATATAACACCCAGTGGAGCCATATCTACAAGCTCCGGAGTGAGGTCGGCCGTAATTAGGGCAGGGTGGGGGTGCAAATCTGCTCTGCTCTCCCCTTCTCTGCTGCGGGGAGTCTACTATTCTGGAACTGCCACTAGGCTCTGACTGCCCTCTACGAACATATCTATCTCGCTGCTACTGCTGTGGTGGAGGTGGGGGTCTAGGGGGTCTATCTGATAGTCGAGGCCTGGGTCCTCTCTGAACTTCTCTTTGCACCTCGTCTGATCTATCTCTGCGGCACTGCTCCTGACTGGTCTGTCTACTACTCTTTTGCCGCTGTCTAAGACCCTCTATGGTCTGAGTAAAAGCCTGTACTCGGGCGATGTCCATATCCTCTCGCAATGTCGCCATCATACATGCCTCAGTATACTCCAGATTCAGACCCATGATAAATCTGTGAACTCTAGCTGGCATAGTATCATCAAATGCTGGAGAATAACGGGCTAAGGAGTCAAACTGTAAAGCATACTCGCGTATGCTCCTCGCCCCCTGCTCCAGATGCAAAAACTGATCCATTCGGGCCTGCCGGATCTCTCGTGGAAAGTAACGGTCCAGGAAGGCCTCCGAGAAGCTGGTCCAGGTCGGAGGGGTAACATCTCTCCCTCGGGACCTTTCCCAACTCTCGTACCAAAATATAGCTATATCCCGTAACCGGAACACTGCCAGCTCAACAGACTCTGAAGGGGTCACATGCATAACTCGGAATATCCTCTGCATCTGATCTAGAAAGTCCTGGGGGTCCTCTACCTGATCTGACCCTGTAAACTGCGGGGGACCCAGCGCCAAAAATTCCCGGACTCTGCTGCTACAGGTGGTGCTAACTGGCGTTGTGCGGCCATCATCTGTGCCATCATAACTACAGCGCTACGAACCTCCTGATCTGACGGCGAAGGCACAGGAGCTATCGGGGGCGGTGTAGTGCCCTACGGCTCCTGACGTGAGGGGGACTGCTGAGAGGGCTGTGATGAAGCCTCTATATCGCCCTCGGATCGGGCTGACTCTGACTGAAGCTGAGGCATCCTGCTGGTGCCTTCTCCTGCTGCTGTGTCTAATCTCCTGCCTGTGGCAGGGTGTCGCTGATCTGCCATTCTTATCTGTAGACAAAGGATACGATAATTTTAAGGAACTCAACCCTATACTGTACTGTGCTATGGCACGAATGAGTATGAAAGAAGAGTAACCATCCTATTTTGCCTCGCAGCCTCCTGTCTATAGTATGTGGTGCACAACACATCCATAGACAAGACTTTACTTAGCACGACTTGCAGACTCCCTGGGACACAACCTGCTCTGATACCAAGTTTGTCATACCCCGCCTTGGGGGGTATGACTGGCCCTTGGTGCTCTACTAGGACCTGAACTGCTACACTACTGAGCCTAAGCACATCTGGTGCCTGGCTGGCTCTACTCGGATTCAGGGAAACAACGGGCTATATAACGGCTGTAAATACAGCCTTCGGCCGACTACGCCTATAGCCACCTGTATGAACTTCAGCTAACCAGAAACATATCTACAAGGGGGAAACCTATGCGGGCCGACAAGGCCACCATGCTGTCTAGTTATCTGTAACCCCACAATAAAATGCTGAATAACTACGTGACCGGCAAGGTCACCACTAATGTCAACTGAGGCCTCACACGGCCAACACAAACTGAAATGCTAAACAACTATAACAAACTGCACGGCCTCACACGACCGACTCAACTAACCACAGGGAAATATATACAGACTGCAAGCCTCTAGGAATACTGATAAGATGGTGAGGACAGGGCCCCGACCTACCCATACTATACAACAAAAGAGAAATAATACAAACCTCTGAAATATCAAGCTCCAAATGACAGGAGCTGATGACTCTGCACTGGCTAGGATCACGAGGGATCGCCTCCTCGTCTACGAGTACCTGCAGGAAAGTAATGCAGTGCCCCACTGGGCGTCAGTACCGCTGGTAGTGAGTATGCAAATCAACTGAAATAATATAGCTAAAACAACTGAATATAAATAGCATGTCTAGCAAACTTGTATGGCAGGAGATAACTGAATACGAAGGAACTGGTAAAAACTGAATCATGCTTTTGTACTGATAAGGCGGAGGCGTACCTGTAAACGCGACAGCCTACTGTCTAGTAGCTAGTATATAACATATAAATAAATATGCAAGTAGCAGGCAAGAGCCAATACCAACCCCCATAAGCCGGATGGCACCAAGCAAGCAAACAATCTATATACCCCTACCCGGGTCAAAACCAACAAAAAATAAGTCACTCCACTCATCTACTCACTTCGGAGCTCCTCTACGGGCCTCCTGGGTCTCCGGCTCAGGCCATAGCCTCCGATATAAGCAACCGTGTCTGGGTTCGGAGGATTCCTATGTAGACAGTAATAGATAGGGACTGGATCCCTGGACACAAAACTCAATAGGGCTATCTGAAACCGGAGCTACACCTATAATAACTGAATGTACAGACAATAACAGATAGGGTCTGGTTGCCTGGACACAAAACTCAACAGGGCTATCTGAAACCGGAGCTGCACCTGTAATGCTGATCAGACTGCTATGGGGAAAGCTTCATCCCATCTTCGTCCAAGCTGGGGACGGCATGCCACTCCTTGGAGTGACGTAAAACCCACCCGCTCAGTGGGCGACACGATTACCAACCCAGGGGCGGCGAGGACGCTCAATGAGGTGCCCTCACGCCACATCAAGTCTCAACAAACAAATAGCACATATAAATAGCAAGCATGTATAACTGAAAAAGACTATCTGAAATCTGATTTCTTATTCTGATCTGTTTCTGTACTAAACTGATTCTTTACTGATTATACTGATTCTGAGATCTTTCTTTAACTGTTGGCTAATCTGTAGCCAGGGTACCATCTATCTGAATGGCTAATTTGTAGCCAATATCACGTCTGTTTGAATGGCTAGTCTGTAGCCATGAAACTGCCTGTCTATCTGGTTTTACTTTACTAGCTTATATTCTGAAAATCTGTTTCTTTTTATTCTATAACATGCTTGCTAATCATACAATAAGCTATATTGAATCTGGAATGCTAACTCGCCCTTTGGCGCATGCTTTTCTATCTTTCGGACTAAAATACGATATGACAACGCAAACTAAAATTTACTAAACTTATTCAATTCTCAACATTCAACTCCGAGAGTTTCAAATACGGAGTTTACTATGATTCACAAAGCTAAGACTTACTAACTTGCCGAAGAACAACTTCACATACCTGGTTTCTGAGTACCCGACTGACCGATGTGATTTCCGTCAGTACTTCTGCTGTTTCTCCCAACTACATTCATATACATATCAATTAGAACTAAATACATTAATATCTAGGAGAAATTATCACTTTTGATATATATTTATCCCAAACTTCAACCTTTCGGAAAACGGTCAAAAACTCGTTATTTCTCGAAAGTCCAGAAGGGATAAATGCTCACTGCAACGCTAGGAACACATTGGTACTAATTTAAAGCAATTCTATTTACTTTACCTCGGTAGCACGACGTTTCGCCGGCCAAATTTCACGAAACCAACTCCGTAGGATTGCTCTCTGCAGCTTTATACCTCTGTATCTAAGCCGAAACGGAGTTTAGACCGCGTTTCATCGCATAATTGGAAGGAAATTATGTATGTTTGTCGTGGGTTCTTACTTCACTTATATTCCCCTGTTTTTTGCTGGAAATATAGTGAAGAAGATGGAAAACCGACTTTTATAATAATAATAATAATAATTATTATTATTATTATTATTTTTTTTTTTTGCTAAATCCCTTAACCAACATGCCATTAGACTATTTATTCATTTAAAATTTACGGGGTGTAACAGATATATCATAGAGAGTATGTGATATGTACTTTTAATGTACTGAGTATGCGAGAAATGCAACTGAAGTTGAAAACATACTAGTAGTCTGAGAAAAGACTGAGCTAAATACATAGTTGAATACATGAACTGAGGTGAAGTACATTGACCCTATCAGAGATGCATAAATACCGACATGATATGCTAGTTTGAAAACAATTCAATGATAATACGAGTTGAACTGATCCTTAGGGTCATGTATATGCACTGAAAACTAAAGCTGTAATCATAAACTAAAAGCTATACTGTAACTGAAATTGTATTATGGGAGAGCCTATTAACATAAAAAGTCCAATGTGAGCCTCATACAGCCTGACCTGTAACCCTGGTTGGAAGGGTATTCATACCTTGCTAAGGGTAAGAACCATGATTGACGTGATATCACTCATAAACTCAGTGAGACAATCTCAACTAATGGCGACCCCTGCATATGCCCTTAAGGCGAGGGAGAAACTCTTACAAGCGAGGACCCATATTCCTCGGGCTAAGGGAAACATTCTCTACTATTGAGGATCCCTATCCTACGATGGCACGTAGTTCTAAGACCTAGGTGCGCTGAAACCCCGTCCTATTCGGTGCTAAGTACTACTGCCAACTAAACATAAGGATACATATAAATTGATAACTTGAAGCTGGTGTCCTAAGACTAGTTAGAACCACTTTATCTAGCAAGAGTCCCGAGATCCTAAAGGACCATGAACATACTGATACTATTGGCTCAAAACTGATGTTCTAATACTAGTCAGGGCTACTTTATCTAGCAAGAGGGCTGAGAGTTTAAAGAACCATAAATGTGCTGATCATACTGGATTCATGAAATTCATAGACTGAAGCCATAACATAAGTCATGTATACTAAGATCATAGGAAAATCATGTATGTCAAATAGACTATATTTTTGAAAACAATGCTAAATCATGGCTGAGCCTAATATCATGATAAGATTATATCATGGATCATGAAATTTAGAGGGGAATCATATACATGCGTAACTATTCATAATGAGGGCTTTGAGGGAATGAATAACTTTGAGGGAATGAATAATCATCGGAAAATTCACCCGTAGAATTGAAACCCCAAAACATGCTTTTCTAGAGAATTGAAAATTTTAGGGTTTATAATAATAGTTGGGACATAAAGGTGAAAGGAAAACCCTTGCTAAAGTCGCACATACCTTATCCTTGACCTCACAACTAACAACACGAAGCCAAAATCCTTTTATAACATCAATCTGCAATAATTATAAGGATATGAACTATAATTCAATAGCTTAACGATGAAATCCAAGTCATAGAGGTGTTTCATCGAACACCCGGATGGCATAGGAAATTCAAGCCTCTTAGGAGTAGGGTGTCCTAAGACCCACCTCTTTATATAGCCCCTTAATAACAAGCATAACCAATACAAGTCCAACCAAAATGTCACGACCCAAGCTGAGACCCCGGATCGAGACACGGAAACTAGAACCACGAATGGCTTCAAGTTGATCCATGACATTAACAAAGAGGCTAAAGAGCATACATCAAATGAAAACTGATAAACTAAATATGAATAACCGGAAGTCTGAATACCTATCAACCATACATTGTCAACACTGACAAAGCTAAAATTCTACATATTGTTTGATAAGCCTTTAAACTATCTGATAAGATGATGGGACAACAACCGCAACTAGATGACTAAAGTCTGAGAATTGGGATAACATAACTCAATATCAAACTAAAGGCCCTCGAATGATGAGGACTCACAAATGAGAGAAATTGGACTGCGCTGTGGGAAAATGGCTAACAACGGAACTGAGTTTGATCGTCTGAACCTATATCATAAAATGATACAACATAGAGTATGCGGTTAGTACTTGGAATGTACTGAGTATGTAAGGTAAGTAAAGCATGCTGATTAAGCATGAACTAAAATCATGCATACAAACATAAATCATAAGATCATGAGAGTAAGGACTGTATGTGATATATGAAAACATGTATAGTCATAAATTGAATCTCATATCTGAATCGAATGACCCAAAGCTGACAATAGAATCATATGGCTTGCCATAACTTAAATCATTAGTAAAAGTGTACAAACTGATCATTGAGTCAAACTTGCTGAAAACATAATATCATATGTCATAAACATGCATAACTGAAGTTGTGAGGAACATGGGAGAAATCGTTCCAACCGACACCATCATTATAGAGCTTATGTGATTCCCCAACTATCACTCAAGGGGGCAGAGCCGTCCAAAATCTTGCTAGGGATAAGTACGCTACCATGATATCGATATCAAGCTAAAGGCCCCTTGCGGGCGGGGAAACTCTCAAGGAAGGTCCCAATGTATATATATAAGCTTACGTTGGTGTGCAGTTCTGAGACCCGAGGTTTACCTGAAGCCCTGGCCTACTCGGTAGACACTACTCCAAAAAACATGCAAGAAGCTCACCATTGTTTTTCAAAGAAGTTGAAGCCATGCCATAAACTGAAAGTGGGAGGATTGTAATATCCCAAAAACCCTAAGATCAGTTCGGGGAGTTGAGATGGAGAAAATTGAATTTTTTGCAGAAGATCACAGGATGAGTCATCCCATGACCTGTGAGGTGCACCACGAGTCGTGGAGCGACTCGTGGGAAGGAGGTTCAGTCTTGGTTGAAATTTTAATTTTGGGGTTACCATGGATGTGACCATGAGTCATGGTCAGCACCACGACTCGTTATGTCAGTCGTGGCTAAGGGATGCTTCAAAGCTGAGAAGTTTCGGCAGTGGTGGTAACAGGTTGGTCACCACGAGTCATTGGGTACACCATGAGTCATGGTTTCCCTCATGGTGACCCTCAGATGAAAAGTGGTAGTGTCAATCATGAAAGGCAGATGACGAGTCATCCCCCAGACCACGATTCGTCCAGTCCCTCGTTCGGACAGACAATGTGTATTTTCCTGCGAATTTATTAAGGAATTTTCTTTAATTTCTAAGTTCCTAAGGCCTAAAATATGTCTTTTTAAGCTCAGAATAGTATGTTTTAAGAAGGGTTAAGTCATTTTAAGCCTATTCTAATTCATGCATGCAAGCTTAGAGGTTTAAGAGGTAATCAAGCCTAGTCTCTTCAAAGTTCCTCCTCAATTCTCATTGGAAAATCAAGGAAGTTGTGAAATTAGATCTCTTCAGGTATATAAGGCTATGAATGGGTGCAATAGTCCACACCCATGCGCAATTCTCTCTTAATTCATGAAAATTCTAATTGATGAATCTATGGGGTTTTTACCCAATGTGTGAATTGTCTAAGTTTCAATCATGGGTATGATCTAAGAATGTTTCTAATGTTGAATTATGATAAAATGGGCAGATTTTACAATGTTTTCAATTATAAATTTTGTTTTCAAGCTTTATAAATTATGATGCCCATCCATGAAAGCTCATGAAAGTTGAGATCTATGAAATGTGTATTCAAGTATGATGAGGTGTTTATGAAGAAAGTATGATTTCAAGTTATCCATGTCTATGTACATGTTTTTAAATGATCAAGTCAATGTTAAGCATGTTTAAGTATTGGGAAATCACATATGATCAAGTATGTTTCATAAATTTATCTAAACTTCATGTATTAGCTTACCACATGGATTTTGGAGTCTAGACTCCAACTATTTTCAGCTTGAGGTATGGTTTGAGCCAAGGCTCCTCATGTTATGATTTCAAATTTATGTATGTGTGTTATGAGTCAGCTTCATCACTAGACGATGGTTTAGCTTCATTCAAAAATGATGGAGAGCATATGCATATTTTTGGGAGTAGTGTCTAGCACCGAGTAGGCTAAGAGTCAGTCAACCCCTATGCCTCAGAACTACGCGCCAACGTAGGTATGTTCAAATTATTTGGGACCTCCCTTGTGAGCTTCCCCTGCCCCAAGAGGCCTTCAGCTTGATATCAATATCATGGTAGCGTCCTTAGCCCTATCAAAGCTTTGGACTGCTCTTCCCACTTGAGTGTGATAGTCGGTACCACGTAAGCTCTATTGTGGTAATTTCGGTTATATGACGAGTCTCTCATTGTTCCTTATGATTTCAGTTATGCATATTCATCAATTATGATATTATGTTTCAACAGGTTTGACCCAATGTTTAGTTTTACTTATGATTATTAGTTTTCAGCTTTAGGTCATTCGATTTAGTTATGATGTTCAGTTATGCTCAGATCATGATTTCAGAAAATAGCATGAAATCCCTGCTCTCAGAATCTTATCTTGATATGTTTAATAATATGCATGATTTATGATTTTACTTACTTAGTGGTTTTACTTACCTTGCATACTGGGTACATTCCATGTACTGACCGCATACTCTATGTTGTATCATTTCATGATACAGGTTCTGATATCCAGACCCAGTACCACCGCTAGCCAGATTCCCAACATTACTACTTCCCGACCAGAGTTGGTGAGTCCTCATCTTTTGAGGGCCTTTCTTATCCGATATGTTCCGTATTTTTAGTTTTCATACTATAGTTTGTTAGTTGGGTCTTGTCCCATCAACTCTTCAGTATTAAAGGCTTTTCAGACATAGTATATATTCAGCTTTAGACTTATGTTATGTATTCAGATGTTATGTTATGTTGAGACTTCCTCTATGTTAATTATGTTGATCTTCCGCTTTATTTGTATGAGCTAGATGATATGTTCATGCCATGGGTCGAATTAGAGCCTCTCGAAGTTTTTTGTTCCGTGTCTCAATCTGGGCCCTAGCTCGGGTCATGACAAACTTGGTATAAGAGAATTAGGTTTTGAAGTGTCCTAGGGTTTCTGAAAGCCGCATTAAGTAGAGTCTTTTTTATGGGTGTGAAGCATGCCACACTTATGACGAAGAGGCTACGAGACGTTTAGGAAATATTCCCTTCTTTCATGATCTATGTCGTGCGATAGAATGTCTCTCTATCCTTCTAACTCGTGTTATACGTGTTTATAGAATCATGCCTCCTCGCCGAGTTAACAGTAGAAGAAATGGGAGTAAAAATTGCCACGAGAATGGCAATGGGGATGGACACCAGCAGGCCCCACCAACCCATGAGGAGCATGTGCCCAAGATAGTTGCTCATGCTGAGTTCAGGGCAGCCATTCAGATGTTAGCCCAGGCCATGACCGCCCAGGTCAATTAGCAGGTGGTAACGCATGTCCTTCAGAATGAGAATGCGGCAGCGGCAAGAGTTAGAGATTTTAAGGATGAACCCTCCCGAAGTTTCTTGGATCAAAAGTCAATGAGGATCCACATGAGTTTATTGATGAGGTTCTAAAGATCACCCAGATCATGGGGGTGACCAGAGAGGAGTGCGCCGATCTAGCCTTATATATGTTGAAAGGGGTTGCGCACATATGGTTTAAGCAATGGAAGGATAGCAAGGAAGTTGGAGCAGGCCCTATTGGTTGGGATGAGTTTCATACCGCTTTTCTGGATCAATTTTTCCCTTGTGAGATGAGGGAGATCAAAGAGGTCGAGTTTGTAAACTTAAAGCAAGGGAGGATGACAGTTTCGGATATGCCTTGGAGTTTACTCATCTGTCCAAGTATGCACCAGGTATGGTGGCAGATCAGAGAGCCCGAGTGAGAAGGTTTCTACATGGGATTGTAAACTTCTTGGCCAGGGATTGTCGGACCGTGATGCTTCTTCAGGACATTGACTTTGCTCGGATAGTCCTGTAGCCAGCAAATGGAGGCAGTGTAGATGAGTGAGCGGGAGAGAGAGGCCAAGAGGGCAAGAACTGATAGGTTCGGATTCTCCCAGCAGAGACCTAGTGGGCACCGTCAGTAGTCTCACCAGAGATCATCAGCCCATGCGCCTTTGGCTATGAGTGTTCCATCCATATCTAAGCGTGATCATAGGGGACGTTGTTCGGGCTGTACGTGATGGGTATATAGCTACATACAAGTGCACGTGGTCGAACAAGTAGTAAAGTGGCTCAAGTAAGCCAAGTATTGATCCCACAGGGACTGGGCTAGGGTAACAATCTACTCAAGTGTCAATAAACCTTAACTCTAAAAATGCAGACAACAGTGTTAAGAAAAGTTTGATATTTTGGTTTCTAATTTTATACTAATTATAAAATGAATATACAATTTTAGTCTGAACTATAAGTCTGAGCATGCTGAGGTTAAACGAACATGTAGAGAAACAAATCATCAATACAATTTGGTTAATCTTTCCTCCGGTTGCTAGTCAAGAATTATTGCCAATGGATTAAAACTCTCGTATTTAACCCAACTTAAGAAGCATGAACCGTCCACCTACATTTCTGTGATAAAACGAAATTCATGTTCTAGCCTTACAAAATCGATTTGACTAATACGACTTTCAGGTATATTTCTATCTTGAAGGTAAATCAATTCTCAATTTTCCCAAACTAAGAAAAGATCATATCCTATCAATTCACAACTTTTCAATTTCTTGCTCTCTCGAGTGAAACCGGACTTTTTAGATATACATTAACATTGGCCACACATTAATGCAGTAAGAACAAGAATCAATAGAACAACCATGGAAGAAAAGATGAAAAACCAATTGATCAATAATTACATTTCAATACAATTATTCTTAACCTCAGCAAGAAGAGGATTTAACCACTCATTTGTGGATTAAACATCGTTAATTGAGTGTTAATCATACAAGTAATTGAATTAAAGAAGAAGGAGATAGAGAAAAACCCTGAGATTTTCGTCCCCTCAACTGCCTGTAACCCACGTTCTTGCTCCACCAAGTCAAAATTATTAAAAATGAACCTAAGTTTTCTATTTATACTTGTGGGAATTTTTCCCGGAATAACAAGCAACGTGTCACGGAGTGCATCGCGGAGCACTGCCTCCGTGACACGCCACCGACGCGGACCCTTTCTGGAATTTAGTCGTCCAGGTACTTAGGCCCAACGTGGCACAGCGTGCAACGCGGGGCTAGGCCAACGTGCCACGGCCCCAACGCGCACCTCCACTGGAAATAGGCATAATTTCACCATCCAGGAAGAATGCATCCGCAATGGCAGCGTGACACGGCTCCATCGCGGAGCCCCTTTAATTTGTGCCTTCAAGTGCTTTTTCCTTTGCTAGCGTCCAAGTCCAATCCCGATCTTTCCCAACATGCATCTTAACTCCATAACTTTATATTTTTTCTGCAAAACAAAGCTAATCATGTTGGTTAGTATAAATTCACATTTTATTACAAATCACATGAGAATGTATAAACATCGATAGATAAACAAGGTAAAATTGACACATTTGAGTATCACTTGGACATATAAATTTTCCCAAGATCACTTACCCCACACTTAAATCCTTGTTCGTCCCCGAACAACAATCTTACACCTCATGCAATTTACACCCCATCTTGGCTACTTTGGCTCGACAATTCAAGCTACGGTCATACCGATGATTTAATACAGCAAATCATCAAGAAAACACGCATGGTCCTATTAATACAATGACCTTCAACACATTAAGACCTCCTAGACTCAAGAATCGACTCTCGATATTGGCAAACTCATGCAATTCAGCTGATCAAGATATCCGACACGAAATTTAATCTCTCATCAAGCATGTGCCCTTACAACACAAGAGAATTTTCCCCTTTTTAATCACATGAACTCAAAAGATTACATGCAGGGGCATATAAACACAATTTCGCTCTCTCTCTCAAAAGAATTCACATGCATCATATCATGAACCATAGGCTTGCCTTTAGTGTATTACTCCACTAATATAAGGAAATGTGATGTAGGATCACATAGGACTTAACGGGTTGTAATGTAAGCTACGGAACTAGTAAATATTGGGCTAACCAATAATAGCCACTAGCATCCTTAAGAGCTTTTTCAATACATCCCATCAACCTCATGGGCATTGTTTCTTCCTTCATCCTCCCATTCTTGAAGTCTGTCTTTATTTTGACCCATATCTTTAAGCACACTTGACTCAATAACAAAGATTATTTATACATCTTCATTATATTTAATTTATAACAAGTGCACCTTCGACCTTTTCTTTCCTTTCATCACTCTGCTTTTCTTTTCTTTTCACCATTCTCACTCTTTGACACTGTGGGAAAATTATTTTCTTTTCTTAAGCGCTTAAGAGTTTTGGATCAAATTCACGGATAATGAAAAGAAGGGGTTAAGCTCAGTTTACACCTTTTTGACAAAAGAAAAATAATAGGCTAAAGGCTCAATGGGCTAACTAGGGTGTTACATTCAAGGTGGGTACAATAATGAAAAAGAGAAATTTTCGGTTAAAACAAAGAAATGCCTACATCCTTTCCTACAATACACGTCCTTCATTTCGTTTCGTACACACACCAGGCAAGTTCTAGACACTTCACAATAGCATGGAAGAAACAAAACCTCACTATACGCTCATTTCACATGCTCAACTCAAGACATATTCACAGACTCTTCAATCAGCTAATTACAAGAATTCAAACATTAAGCCTCAATCACACTGAATCGACTCTATGGCCTAGGTATCTCAACATATTTACAAAGTTGCATGCTTTCATACGAATCACCTTTGCATTTCAAATATTATGTACAACACGCAACCCGAATTTCGCAACCATAAAGTAACGACAGGTTTAGGATACAATCAACAAAAGAAAAACACAAAACTAAAAGATAAAATGAACAAAAGAAATCTACTCCTAACGACTACATTTCCCTTAAAACGGTCGTCATCCATCCATCATAGGGAATGGTCACTAACTACGACTTCGATTCAATGGGACTATTCTCGGTAAAAGAACAGAAAACAAATGCCGAGAAACCCAAAAATTTAAAAATTCATAATTTTTTTTTTAAAAATATCGATCATTTCGAAAACAAAAATATGTACGAAACCAGCTAACAACATTCAACAGCACACAACAACTTCACATTAATTACAATACAAAACATAAACATCACAATCACAGGGTCACACTTTTTTTCACAGGCACGACAACAGAACAGAAACATACATTAAAAACAACAGCAACCAACACCTAACTACTCCCACCCCACACTTAAATCGAACACTGTCCCCAGTGTTCACAAAAAGTAGCATAGCACAAGAGTGGGTGGTGAAACTCCCTGATCAATCAAAGTATTCCACTTCTTCATCAGGTGCTGCTGCCGCGTCTCCCATGTCTGAATCACCCCATCGTTATCATCTGACTCCACATTAGAGTCGTCACGATGTGTCTCCTTATCTGTGGGGACATCATCATTCGTGGGCTCCACAAAAGCTGGCCCCACTCGGCATAGAGCCCTGGCATTTTCGCCAAAAGGGTAGTCTAGCTCGAGCTACTACAGCTCCTCTTCTGTTGCCGGCCTCCCGCCTATTCGCAGCTAGAGCATCTGCATCCCGTACATACGAGCCATGTACTGATCATCCCGAGCGTGTCGCTCGGCTAGTGTAAGAACTGGCCCATGAGTGGTGTCAGGTGCCTTAGTTCTAGTGACATCTAAGGCCCGCCGCTCCATCTGCGGGATGTAGTCAAGGGCCTCTTCCTCAATATCCAGGCCCCTCAGGAACGTGGTGAGTAATCCACCAAACCCGTACCTGTGCCCTTGATGCAAATGGGCTCTCTTCATGGCGGAGATAATCACCGCCCCCACGTTGATCTCCAGCCCTTTCATCAGGGCGTATACCAAGCATACACGATCCCAGGTTACATCTGTCATATGCACCCCCGGGATTAGGCAGGAACAAACAATCTTCAGCCATATCCTGGCTTCCCTGTTTATCTGTGAGTAGGGCAAGGTCTGATGGTAGCCCCTCTCCTTATGCCTACTCCAACGTGCTGTAGACCGGGTGCTGCAGACCGGGTTCCATACAACGTGCGTCTGATGTCCGCATATGGTGGAGTGATATTCAGCTGTCGAAGCACATGCGCGTCTGCGTCCCGCGCCCCTAAGATAGCATTAAGGTGGTGGGGCTCAAAAGTGACTATTTGCCCCCTTATCTTGATGGTGTGACTTCTGAGTGTTGGGTTCCAGTTGGCGTAGAATTCCCGAATTAGGTGCAGGTTGCATTCCTTGGGCTCTTCAAAGATGAAGTTCAGCCCGGCTGCCTCGATTCTGTGGACAATCCTGGGGAACTCCTGTGCCAACGGTTCCCTGTCAATGTGGTCTTCGGGGAAGTATTTTCTTTCCTTATGCTTCGCGTACCATTTCTTCCCCTCCTCTGTCACCCATCTGGTTCCATATTGACAACGTTGGCCGCGTGGAACCGCTGGTGCTGCTGGGACTACTGTTCCCAGTCTGATTCTTTTTCTTTCGGCGCCTGATGTTGATGCGCCTTTTCCCCTGTCTTGCCTGCTTGCCATTGTTCCTCTCAAATGAAACAGACAGTCCCAATGTCATTCCAATTAAAATTAGCTTCCACTAAGGTTGGGTTAAGCTAGGCTACCCCACACGTAGTCTTTAGCCAAAATCAAAACATTACGGCAAGATCATACTTATTTCCACAAACAAACAACAAAACATAACAATTATGCTTAGTGCATTCAGAGAATTCGACGGTATACATTCTATGTACTACTCAGACTTCGTACAACTAGTCACAATCATTACCATCGATAGCATTTCATCCCATAGAACTTAGCACGGAGAAACAAAAGAAAAATTTAACTACATGAACCTATACAATTCACCCATTTCTTGCATCTCACAATTTAGTTACCCCGAAAATCCGTCGGTCTTTTACCATATTAACAGTTAGCACAACCAACTCATCTCACCCAACATACACAACCCAGCAAGAAATTCAAAGTTCAACTAAATTTTCCCTTTTTAAACTCAAATTCAAGCCTTAGCTATGATTTTAAAAAAAATCGATTAAGCTATGTAATTATCGAGTTCAGGCAATCACAATGATACTCCGAACGTCAATCAATAATAATTCAATTGAATTTAAGCTTAATTTCTACTTAGGGCAAGTTTTCCTCACTTCCTAAGCTAAAAATCGGGAAAAATAAGGTAAGAAATGAGATGAAGTTAACAAACATACCTTAAATTCGATGATATCGAAGAAAAGTTGATAAACTTGAACTCCTAGGCCGTGTCACGTTGGGGAAGGGGGGGATTTCGGGTTGTTTTTCATGGAGGAGGTGAGGAATGGGAAAAAATGAGGGAAAATCGGGGTTAAAAGGGGGGTTTTTCGCGCGGGTCACCCGGCGACCCGGTGTGACCCGTCGCGAAATACACCTCAACGTGTCATGGAGGGTAACGCGGAGCATGCCCTCCGTGCCACGGAGCCATCACGCAGGTGTTCTGGAATTTGTAAAAATTCCAGAATTACCTTCAACGTGTCACGAAGGGTAACGTGGAGCCCCTCCTCCGCGACACGGAGCCATCGCGTGGGCTCACTGTTTTGCCATTTTTTATTATTTTTCATACCTCAGTTTTTCCTTTGCGATCCTTTGCATATTTATCCTCCATTCAACCTGAAATTCATCTCACAATAAGAAATTGGTTAAAATTATAGGTTTCAATTAAAATCAATTTTTTTTTAAAATTATTTTATTATTATTATTTTTTTTCTTTTTCTACGAAATCTAATAAAATATTACATAGAAATTTCACGGGTTGCCTCCCGTGCAGATCCTGGTTTACCGTCGCGGCTCGACGTCCTTAAGCTCAGTCATCTTCTAGGGTGACGGACATTTTCTCTCGACCACCGTCCTCACCCCAGTAGTGCTTACATCTTTGCCCGTTGACCAAGAACGTGGCACTCCGATCTTCTTGCCACAACTCTACTACCCCGTGCGGGGTCATTCTCACCACCTCAAATGGCCCCGACCATTTGGACCGCAGCTTTCCTGGAAACAACTTCAATCTTGAATTGAAAAGCAATACTTTCTGCCTCGGCTCAAAAATACGATGCACCACATGCTTGTCATGCCACCTCTTTGTTTTTTCTTTGTAGTACTTAGCACTCTCATAAGCATGCCAGCGGAACTCTTCAAGTTCACTGAGTTGCATTAGTCTCCTCTTGCCCACTAGCTGTAAGTCCATATTCAATTTCCTCACGGCCAAGAAGTCTCGATGCTCTAGCTCCACTGGCAGATGACACGCTTTACCATAGACCAATCGATATGGTGAAGTTCCAATCAGTGTCTTGTAAGCAGTTCTGTACGCCCACAACGCATCATCAAGTTTGCTTGACCAATCATTCCGTTGTGTATTTACTATTTTCTGGAGAATCTGCTTCACTTCTCTATTTGACACCTCTACTTGCCCACTGGTTTGGGGGTGGTATGCTATTGCCACCTTGTGGTGCACCCCATACTCTGCTAGTAGCTTCTTGAAACTTGCATTGACAAATGAGCCCCTCCATCACTGATAATGGCTCGGGGTGTCCCGAACCTGGTGAGAATGTGTTTTTTCACAAATTTTGTTACCACCTTGTTGTCATTCCTGGGGCAAGCTATTGCTTCCACCCACTTTGATACATAATCAACGACCACCAAGATGTAACGATTACCAAATGATGGTGGGAACGGGCCCATGAAATCAAGGCCCCATACATCAAAGGTCTCCACTTCCAGTATATTCTGCAGCGGCATCTCTTGTCTTCTACCAATTATTCCTGTACACTGACATCTATCACACATTTTGACGTATGCCATAGAGTCTCTAAACAAGGTAGGCCAAAAGAACCCTGACTGTAGAACCTTGTGCGCTGTCCGCTCGCCTCCATGGTGCCCCCCATACAACGAAGAGTGACAACTCCTCAACACCTCTGCAATCTGACTCTCCGGGATGCATCTTCTCATCACCTGATCCGGTCCCTGTTTAAATAAGTATGGATCATCCCAAATAAAGTACCGACAATCATGCCTCAACTTTCTTCTCTGCTGGTCTGTCGCCTCAGGTGGGTAGATTCCACTCACTAGCAAGTTGACTATGTCTGCGTACCAGGGAACTTCAGCTTCCCCTACTGCCAAGAGCTGCTCATCCGGGAACTCCTCATTGATGTTATCACCTTTCTCCACATGCGAACGACTCTCCAATCGCGATAAGTGATCTGCCACCTGATTTTTGCTCCCCTTTCTATCCTTAATTTCGAGGCCGAACTCTTGCAACAATAGGATCCATCTGATCAGCCTGGGCTTAGAGTCCTTCTTGTTAAACAGGTACGAATCGCTGCATGATCGGTGTACACCACTACTTTTGAACCCACCAAATAGGACCTGAATTTGTCAAATGCAAACACCAATGCTAGCATCTCCTTCTCTGTGACTGTATAATTACTTTGGGCCGTATTTAGCGTTTTGCTTGCATAATGAATAAAATGAAAGATTCTGTTTTTCCTCTGCCCTAGTACAGCTCCCACAGCCACATCGCTTGCATCACACATCAACTCAAATGGTTGTCCCCAATCCGGAGAAGTAAGGATAGGTGCTTCTATTAATTTTTGCATTCAACTCCTCGAATGCTTTAACACACTCATCATCCAACTCAAACTTCACCTCTTTTTCTAACAATCTACATAATGGTCTAGAAATTTTGGAAAAGTTTCTGATGAACCGTCTGTAGAACCCTGCATGCCCAAGAAAACTGCGAACACCTTTCACCGACACAGGTGGTGGTAACTTCTCAATAACCTCGATCTTTGCCCGATTGACCTCCAAACCCTTGCGAGACACTTTGTGGCCAAGGAAAATACCCTCCTTAACTAAGAAATGGCATTTCTCCTAGTTTAGTACAAGGTTGGATTCTTCGCAGCGAGCCAGCACCCTGTCAAGATTCTGCAAACAAGCAGCAAACGAATTACCGAAAACAGAAAAATCATCCATAAATACCTCAACAACATCCTCCACCATGTCATGGAAAATAGCCATCATGAATCTCTGGAATGTGGCAGGTGCATTGCATAACCCAAATGGCATCCTTCTAAAAGCATATGTCCCATAAGGACAGGTAAAAGTAGTCTTCTCTTGGTCCTCCGGAGCTATGACTATTTGATTATAACCAGAGTACCCATCAAGGAAACAATAATATTCCTGTCCAGCCAACCTATCTAATATCTGATCAATGAATGGGATAGGATAATGATCTTTCCTTGTGGCTTCATTAAGCTTTCTATAGTGCATGCAAATCCGCCAGCCTGTGACTGTTCGTGTAGGAATCAACTCATTTTTCTCATTGGTGACCACGATCATCCCTCCTTTCTTTGGAATGCACTGAACGGGGCTGACCCATTCACTGTCTGAAATCGGGTAGACCACACCTGCATCAAGCCACTTAATTATTTCTTTCCTAACCACATCCTTCATTGCTGGATTTAGCCTTCGTTGTGGCTGAACGGTTGGTTTTGCTCCTGTCTCCATGAAAATACTGTGTGTGCAAAAAGCTGGATTGATACCCTGAATATCTGACATTTGCCAACCCATTGCTTTCTTCCTTTTTCTGAGGACACCCAATGCTTCCTTCTCCTGTGCCTCCGTCAATTCTGCGGAGATGATAACCGACAACATCTCATCTTCCCCCAGAAAGAAATATTTTAAATGGGGAGGCAATTCTTTCAATTCCAACTTTGGTGCTTCCTCAATGGATGGTTTCGGCAATGGTTCCAGAGATCTCATCAAAGACTAAAATTCCTGTTTCCTCGGATGCATTTGTGACTCATTCAGCATTTGTACCACCTCATAAGCGTCTCTATCTCTAAAATGATCAGAGTTCGTCAACGCTCTTTTCAGTGGGTCTTGAGATTCAACAATCTGACAAATTTCTTCTTGATCAACCACATTGATTGCTGAAAGCTCCTCATGTATGGCCAGCAGCTTCATGGCCTTAAACACATCAAATACTTCCACCATGTCGTGTGCTCGCATAGTTAGCTGCCCTACAGCTACATCAATCAGCACTTTCCTGGTCGCCAAGAAAGGGGGTCCCAAAATAAATGGGACTTCCGCGTCTGGCTCAAAATCCAGCACGACGAAATCTACTAGGAAGATAAGGGAGCCCACTTGCACCAGCACGTCCTCCACAATGCCATCAGGTCTGGCTAAGGACCGATCCGCTAATTGCAAGATCACTGTTGTTGGTCTAGGACTCCCTAGACCCAACTTCTTGAATACCGATGACGGCATCAAATTAATGCTCGCTCCCAAATCACATAATCCGTGAGCTCGGATACTCTGCCCAATTGTAATTTGTATAGTAAAGTTCCTAGGGTTCTTGAGCTTTGTGGTCAACCGGTTTTGTATCCGGGAAGTGCACTCCTCCGTGAGAGCCATCGTAGCATACTTAGTCAACCGACTTTTGTTCGCCACGATGTCCTTAATATACTTTGCATACTTCAGCACTCCCTGCAAAACATCAACAAGAGGTAAGTTAATATGTACCTGTTTCAGCACCTCCATGAATTTCTTGAAACACGCCTCCTCCTTGTGTTTCTTTAATCTTTGAGGGAACGGGGGTGGTGGTCTTTCTGGTTCATCCTCCTTTTTCTTCCCCCTTTCATCACTTTGCTCCCTCTCAACTTCTGCTGCTCCCGATTGTTGAGGTGGTCTTTTTGGTTCCACCTCTTTAAGCTGCAAACCACTCCTTGTGGTCACTGCATTCACTTGCTTCGGGTTGGGATCCGTGTCGCTCGGGAGTCCTCCTCTAGGCCTGGTGTTTTGGGCTCCAACAAATTGCCCAAATTGATACTCCAGTGCCTTAGTAGCTAACTGGTTGTTCTTTACCTCAGCTGCCAATTTCACATAGTCAGCCTGCAATTGAGCTTGGTTAGCTATCATTGTCTTGAACATCTCCTCAATGCTGGGTGATGGTGGTGGAGGAGGTGCATTGTTGCTTCTATATTGTGCCTGATAGTTCTCCTGCCCTCCTTGATTCCTCTGCACCCCCTGACTCGAACTTTGCCCTTGATGGTTGTTGCTACCCCAAGAGAAATTCGGGTGATTCCTCCAGTTGGAATTATAGCTGTTGCCATACTTTATGTGGTTGTTCCTCTATACATTTCCCACAAAGTTCACCGAATCAGGATTTGCTCCACAACACTCAGCTGAGTGCTCACTACTCCCGCACACTTCACACCAAATCTGCTGCACTACATTCACTGGGGCTTGAGTCTGATTCATGGTCATGTTACTGAAGTGGGTGTTGAGTTGACTCTGTAAAGCAGCTATCTGTGCAGCAATAGCTGTAAAACCATCCACTTCTAGGACACCTGCTTCTTTCCTTGTTCCTCCTCTTGACGAATCAGCATTCCACTCCGGATTTCCCTGCGAGATACGATTTAACAAGGTATACAACTCCTCATAAGTTTTCTCCAATGCTTGTCCCCCAGCTGCTGAGTCTAGCAAGATTTTTGTGTGGGGTTCCAAACCCTCTATAAAAGTGTGCACCAGCACATCATTGGATTGGTGATGATGAGGACAATCCCACAACATAGACTTGAATCTCTCCCAAGCCTGATACAGATTCTCTCCCTCTCTCTGTTTAAAACTTAGAATTTGACTTCTAAGTCTTGCTGTTTTACCGGATGGAAAAAATCGTATCAAGAATTTCCTTGCAAGATCATCCCACGTAGTAATAGAATTAGGTGGCTCAGCTTTCAACCACCTCTTGGCTTCTCCCAAAAGTGAAAATAGGAACAATGTAAGCCTGACATAATCGGATGACACTCCAGCGGGGATGTAAGTGTCACTTATCTCCAAAAAATTTTGAAGATGTTGCTGTGGATCCTCATGAGGGAGACCTGTGAACTTCCCGCTGGTGTGTACCAATTGCACCATGTTTTGTTTGAGCTGGAACCTCCCTCCTGGCTCAGGTTTGCGGATGCTAGATGTGACATGTTAGCATGTGAGATTGCCACCTCGCGAACCGGCCTAGCTGCCATTTCCTCGGGCACTAACATTGCCCTTACAACTGGTGGATTCTGTTGTTGCTCCATGATTGTTCGTATGAGCAACTGCAACTTTTTCTCTAGAGCTTCTCTCCTTTGACAATGAAATTGTCTTTCAAGCTCTAAATATGAGTCCACCAGCTCCTTGTCTTTTGCCTGTGTTCAACAGAAATTAGTATCTGCAAAATACAGGCTAAGACCAAGTTGTCAACACTAAGAAGAAATCGTAAACTTACACTTAAGAAAAATTTACCAATTGCTAGTCCCCGGCAACGGCGCCAGAAACTTGTTCGGGCTGTACGTGATGGGTATATAGCTACACGCAAGTGCACGTGGTCGAACAAGTAGTAAAGTGGCTCAAGTAAGCCAAGTATCGATCCCATAGGGACTGGGCTAGGGCAACAATCTACTCAAGTGTCAATAAACCTTAACTCTAAAACTGCAGACAACAGTGTTAAGAAAAGTTTGATATTTTGGTTTCTAATTTTATACTAATTATAAAACGAATATACAATTTGAGTTTGAACTATAAGTCTGAGCATGCTGAGGTTAAACGAACATATAGAGAAACGAATCATCAATACAATTTGGTTAATCTTTCCTCCGGTTGCTAGTCAGGAATTATTGACAATAGATTAAAACTCTCATATTTAACCTAACTTAAGAAGCATGAACCGTCCACCTACATTTCTGTGATAAAACAAAATTCATGTTCTAGCCTTACAAAACCGATTCCTTAATTGACTAATATGACTTTCATGTATATTTCTATCCTGAAGGTAAGTCAATTCTCAATTTTCCCAAATTAAGAAAAGATCATATCCTATCAATTCACAACTTTCCAATTTCTTGCTCTCTCGAGTGAAACCAGACTTTTTAGATATACATTAACATTGGCCACACAATAATGCAGTAAGAACAAGAATCAATAGAACAACCATGGAAGAAAAGATGAAAAACCAATTGATCAATAATTACATTTCAATACAATTATTCTTAACCTCAGCAAGAAGAGGATTTAGCCACTCATTTGTGGATTAAACATCGTTAATTGAGTGTTAATCATACAAGTTATTGAATTAAAGAAGAAGGAGATAGAGAAAAACCTTGAGATTTTCGTCCCCTCAACTGCCTGTAACCCACGTTCTTGCTCCACCAAGTCAGAATTATTAAAAATGAACCTAAGTGTTCTATTTATACTTGTGGGAATTTTTCTCGGAATAACAAGCAACGTGTCACGGAGTGCATCGCGGAGCACTGCCTCCGTGACACGCCACCGACGCGGACCCTTTCTGGAATTTAGTCATCCAGGTACTTAGGCCCAACGTGGCACGGCGTGCAACGCGGGGCTAGGCCAACGTGCCATGGCCCCAACGCGTACCTCCACTGGAAATAGGCATAATTTCACCATCCAGGCAGAATGCATCCGCGATGGCAGCGTGACACGGCTCCATCGCGGAGCCCCTTTAATTTGTGCCTTCAAGTGCTTTTTCCTTTGCTAGCATCCGAGTCTAATCCCGATCTTTCCCAACATGCATCTTAGCTCCATAACTTTATATTTTTTCGGCAAAACAAAGCTAATCATGTTGGTTAGTATAAATTCACATTTTATTACAAATCACATGAGAATGTATAAACATCGATAGATAAACAAGGCAAAATTGACACATTTGAGTATCACTTGGGCATATAAATTTGCCCAAGATCAGACGTGCATCAGGCTCTAGGGGAAAGAGTAGCAGACTCGCAGAGACCAACACTCCAAAGTGTGGCAGGTGTGGCTGGAGACACGTGGGTCAGTACTTGGCAGATTTAGGTATTTATTTCAGGTGTGGGAAGCCTGGACATATGCTTAGGGATTTCCCAGCAGCCAGATAGGGTCATGATAGGGGATGAGGCCCAACTTCCAGTTCATCAGCTCCACCAGCATTCCCAGCTCAGTAGGGGGCATCTACTAATGCGGGTGGTGGTTAGTGTCAAAACAGATTCTATGCCCTAGAATCACGCCAGGAGCAGGAGGTCTCCCCAGATGTGGTCATTTATATGTTACGAGTATTCCACCATGATGTGTATGCATTGTTAGATCTAGGGGCTACTTTATCTTTTGTGATGCCCTATGTTGCTAGTAGTTTTGGAGTCAGTCCCGAAATCTTGTCAGAACCCTTCTCAATCTCTACTCCAGTTGGTGATTCAGTTATAGCTAGACGGGTATATAGAAATTTCCCTATCACAGTACTTTAGAAAGTCACCTAAGCAGATTTAGTAGAGTTAGCCATGACCGATTTTAATGTTATCATCGGCATGGACTGGTTATATGCATGTTATGCCTCAGTCAATTGTAAAACCCGTGTAGTAGAGTTCATATTTCTGGGCGAACTAGTCTTAGAGTGGAAGGGTAGTTCAACTGTGCCTGTAGGTCATTTCATTTCCTACCTTAAGGCCCGAAAGATGATTTCAAAGGGTTGCGTGTACCATTTAGTTAGGGTTAAGGATGCTATATCTGAAACCCCAACTATACAGTTAGTTCCGATAGTGTGTGAGTATCCAGAGGTGTTTCCAAATGATGTATCGAGAATCCCTCTCGAGCAGGAGATCGATTTTGGTATTGACCTTCTTCTCGATACGCAGCCTATATCTATTCCTCCTTACAAAATGGCCCCAACCGAGTTAAAGGAGTTGAAGGAGCAATTGAAAGTTCTCTTAGACAAGGGTTTCATTAGACCAAGCAAATCCCCATTGGGTGCACCAGTTTTCTTTGTACGCAAGAAGGATGATTCTCTTCGCATGTGTATTAATTATCGACAATTGAACAAGGTCACAATCAAGAACTGGTATCCTCTTCCCAGGTTTGATTATTTTTTGGACCAGCTTCAGGGTGCTAAGTCAAAGATAAACCTTAGATCCAGATACCATCAGCTCAGGGTTCGGGAAAGTGACATCCCGAAGACAGCTTTCAGGACTCGGTATGGTCACTATGAGTTTGTAGTTATGTCTTTTGGACTAACAAATACTCCTGCAGCTTTTATGGATTTGATGAATAGGGTGTTCAAGCCGTACTTGGATTTGTTCGTGATTGTGTTCATAGATGATATTCTCATATACTCTCGGAGCGAGGAGGAGCATGCTGCTCATTTGAGGGTGGTGCTACAGACTCCCAGGGATTGCCAATTATATGCTAAGTTTAGCAAATGCGAGTTTTGGTTGAATTCAGTGGCATTTTTGTGTCATGTAGTGTCAAGTGAGGGTGTACAGGTGGACTCTCATAAGATAGAAGCAGTGAAGAATTGGCCTAGACCAGTGAATCCTTTGGATATCAAGAGTTTCTTAGGTTTAGCTTATTATTATCGGAGATTTGTTTAGGGGTTCTCATCCATTATAGCACCGTTGACTAAATTATCCCATAAGAAAGTGAAGTTTCAATGGTCAGAGACTTGTGAGAAGAGCTTCCAAGAGTTGAAGACTTGACTCACCTTAGCACGACCCTACTTGAGGTTACCGATGGGTTTGTGGTATATTGTGATGCCTCGAGGATCGGCCTTGGTAGTGTGTTGATGCAGCACGATAAAGTTATAGCCTATGCTTCTAGGCAACTGAAAGTCCATGAAAAGAATTATCCGACTCATGATCTTGAATTGGCGGCGGTAGTATTTACCTTGAAGGTTTGGAGACACTATCTGTATGGGGTCCATGTAGATGTGTTTATGGACCACAAAAGCCAACATTATGTGTTCACACAAAAGGATTTCAATCTACGTCAGAGGAGGTGGTTGGAGGTTTTAAAGGATTATGATATGAGTGTTCTCTACCATCCGACAAGGCTAATGTGGTAGTAGATGCTCTTAGTAGGCTTTCTATGGAGAGTGTGTCCCATGTAGATGAGGGGAGTAAGGAACTGGTGAAGGATGTGCATTGGCTTACACGGTTGGGAGTTTGTCTAGTTGACTCAACTGACGGTGGAGTTATTGTTCAGAATGGGTTAGAATCATCTTTAGTGACCGATGTTAAAGCTAGTCAAGACGAGGACCCTATTTTAGTGAAATTGAAGGAAGCCATTTAGAATCAGAAGGTAGAAGTTTTTTATAAAGAGGGAGATGTGTGCTTCGATATCAGGGTCATTTGTGTGTTTCAGATGTTGATGATTTGAGAGATCGGATGTTGCATGAGGCTCATGGTTCACCTGGATGTATCGTGACCTACGGGAAGTCTATTGGTGGAATGGCATGAAGAAGGACATAACATAATTTTTGGCTAAGTGTTCCAAATTGTCAACAGGTGAAGGTTGAGCATCAAAGACCTGGAGGTGTGCTTCAAGATATTAGCATTCCTACTTGGAAGTGGGAGGAAATCAATATGGACTTCATTACAGGGTTTCCTCGTACTCACCGACAGTATGACTCTATTTGGGTGGTTGTGGACAGGTTGACCAAGGCGGCTCATTTTCTACCGGTCAAAACTATCGGTTCAGTGGAGGATTATGCTAAGTTGTACATTTGGGAGTTAGTTCGGTTGTATGAAGTGCCATTGTCCATCATATCAGATAGAGGTACTTAGTTTACCTCCTAGTTTAGGAGATTGTTTCAAAAGGGACTTGGTACTCAGGTCAAGCTTAGCACAACATTTCACCCACAGACGGATGGTCAAGTAGAGTGGACCATTCAGACTCTTGAGGATATGTTGAGAGCGTGCGTGATTGATTTCAAGGGTAGTTGGGATGATCATTTGCCTCTCATTGAGTTTGCATATAACAACAACTGCCATTCCAGCATTAGATGGCTCCATTTGAGGCTCTCTATGGGTGGAGATGTAGATCGCTTATTGGCTGGTTTGAGGTCGGTGAAGATACATTGATAGGTACAGATTTAGTCCATGAGGCTTTGGAGAAAGTTCAGCTTGTAAAGGATAGGTTAAAAACAGCTCAGAGTCGCCGAAAGTCCTATGCGGATGTTAGGAGGAGAGAAATTGAGTTTGAAGTCTATGATTGGGTGTTCTAAAAGTGTCTCCTATGAAGGGAGTGATGAGGTTCAGAAAGAAAGGGAAACTTAGTCCCCCGTATTTTTGCCCGTACCGGATTGTGAGACGTGTGGGCAAGGTGGTATATGAGATAGAGTGACCCTCAGAACTAGCGTTAGTTCATCTAGTTCTCCATGTATTGCTCTTAAAGAAGTATTTGGGTGATCCAACTCTGGTTGTTCCGGTGGACAGTGTCGGTGTGAAAGATAGCCTTAGTTATGAGGAGGTTCCAGTGGAAATACTTGAACATCAGGTTCGTACGCTAAGGAACAAGGAAGTAGCCTCAGTGAAGGTTCTATGGAGGAACCAACATGTTGAGGGAGATACGTGGAAAGCCGAAGTAGATATGATAGCTAAATACCCACATCTATTGCCTTCCGGCTCAGTTTCAGCTTGAGGTATAAGATTCCTCCTTAGTACTCTATTTAGTTTCATGTTCTGCTCATGTGCCCCAATTTCTTTCATGCCAATGAATGTATGTGTGATTCAGGAATTCAGTTTAGTCATGTAGTTCAAATCGGAGTCAGTCACTCCGTTAGTTTTCAACATGTATTTCAGTATTTGAGTATGATGATTGCATTTCTCTGCTTTTTCAGTATGATTTTCAACATTTGAGGATGAATGTTCCCAAGGGGGAGATATTGTAATACCCCAAAATCTCTAAGGTCAAACCCAGGAGTTGAACTGAGAAAACTAAATTTTCTGCGCCAGGTCACAGGACGAGTCGTCCTGTGACCCATGGGGTACACCATGAGTCATGGAGTGACTCATGGGGAGGGGGTTCAATCTTGGTTGAAATTTTAGTTTCGGGGTGACCACGGATGTGACCACAAGTCATGGTCAGCATCATGACTCATTATCTCAGCTGTGGAAAGGGATGCTTGAAAGATGAGAAGTTCCGGCAGTGGTGGTAACGGGTTGGTCACCACGAGTTGTTGGGTACACCACGAGTCATGGTGTCCCTCAGATGAAAAGTTGCTTGTTGATCACGACAGGCAGACGATGAGTCATCCCGCAGACCACGATTCGTCTAGTCCCTCATTGGTACTGACAATATGTATTTTCCTGTGAATTTATTAAGGGCTTTTCCGTAATTCCTAAGTTCCTAAGGCCTAAACTATGTCGTTTCAAGCTTAGAATGGTGTGTTCTAAGAAGGGTTAAGTCATTCTAAACCTATTCTAATTCATGCATGCAAGCTTAGAGGTTTAAGAGGTGATCAATCCTAGTCTCTTCAAAGTTCTTCCTCAATTCTCATTGGGAAATCAAGAAAGTTATGAAATCAGATCTCTTTAGGTATGTAAGGCTATGAATAGGTGCAATAGTCCACATCCATGCCCAATTCTCTCTCAATTGATGAATATATGGGGTTTTTACCCAATGTGTGAATTCTCTAAGTTTCAATCATGGGTATTGTAACACCCCAAAAATCCCAATGACTAAACCCTAGATTTGTAGTTGATCATACCGAGAAAACTGGAAAATGTCGTCAAAACGAGCCTCAATATGACTTGTAGAAGGATTGTACAAGTCATACCAAAGACTCGTAGTGTGGTCCAGAGAGCTCAGCAAAATCAGATCGAGAAGTCATGGAAGGCTATCACGACTCATACCAAGTCAATATGAGTCATACCAAGGTTTCATGGTATGATTCAGAGAGTTTAGCAGGAAGAGGCAAGGAAAACCACGATTGGATCCTACGATCCGTAGTAGGGTAGTACGAGTCGTAATGAAGGATCATATATAGGAGGTTCAGAGAATTTGCAAGGAAGGATCAGTAGCTACAAAGACTCAGTATGAGTCGTAAGATGATGGTACGAATCGTCATGTCAATCGTGAGTTGAGATGTTGTACACCATGGACTTTCGGCTAAGTTGGGAACTATTCTAGGTAGGTGGATAGACCCTAACCCAATGAATTTAAAGAAAACAAGGTGTTAACATAAATTCTTAAGTATAAGAAGTGCATTGGATAAAAGTTAAGGTTATAAGGAACCTGTAGGAAAAAGTTGAGTTGAGAGTCTTCCTATCGATTAGGTTTTTCATGAAAGTTCTTGCAAGGGAAAACTTTCAACGATCATAACTCCTATTATATGAATTGTTTTAGAGTAATCCATCATATCAAATTAAATCCCCTTGAGTCTTCTTTCCAACACATTTAACCTTACATAAATCAAATTTCGGAGTAAAAAGCTATTGCCAGTTAGTAAAGCACTGTCAGGTTTGGCGGACAGGACCAACCCTGTTACCACGAGTCTTGGTACGACTCGTGCTATAAAGGTACAAATCGTACTAGGTTCCCGTACCAGGAGTTTCAGCAATCTTTTTAAGCCTCCCAGAAGCTAGAATGGCATACCACGACCCGTAGTAAGCCACCACGAGTCATGGTACGACCCGTGGCACCAGACAAACAGATTTTTTGAGAACTTTTTTCTAGGGTTATTTTTGTAATTTTCTATGCTTCTAAATCTTAAACTAGGTTGTTAGGCTTTTTTTAGTCAAATTAAAGGAGTATTCCTAGTCTAACCCCTTATTGTTCTTACAACCATCGTAAGATCTTCTTCTCCCTTTTCTCTCAAGGCTCAAGAACTAGGGTTCCTCCCAAGGTGAAACAACTTCAAGATCTTTAGAGAGATTCTTCAACCAAGTATGTGGGGTTTTAGCAAGGGGATTATTCCTCTCTTGTGCCCCCAAGATACTCCTCAATTTCTTCTATCAGTTTTAAGCCATGTGTTTTCGAGTATGAAAAGGTTTCATGGTTATTTCGTTGATTTCACTTAGAACGATGTTCATGTATATTGTTGATATGATCCCCAAAAATTCCTATCAAATTATCAGTGTTTATACATAAGTGAATCTACACTCTAACTTTTGAGTTATGAATATTTCATATTAAATTTCCTCTAGTGAATGAAGAATGCTATGGACTGAATTTTCTAGAATTTCCTATATAATTATATAGGTGGAGTAGATATTCCATTAATGAGAATGATGTTAGCCATGTTGAATGAAATTCCTAGAATTCTTGAAATTGCTCTATATTATGAAATTCCCATATTGTTGGGATAAGTTGAGTTCTCTATTAGCTGCTAGCAGTTCAGACCAGTTAGAACGTAGAGTCTCTTCAGAATCTTTCAGAAAAAATGTCAACTGATCAGTTTGACTATAACTTATTTTAGAGGTGTCAGTGGTGTCTCCCAGTTTCCAGACTCATATTTAGATTTTAGATATTTGGTCCATTAGGTGGTCATGATATTCAGTCATAGCTCTGACTAGCCCCAGGACCCTAGTTCAGTTATCAGTTGGTTCTCTAGACAGTTACGACGCTTCCAGATAAGCAGCACTGACCATTCTTAGAACTCAATTTCCAAATCTAGTCCTATAAGATGCTCAGGGAACTCTCTGACAGTATCCCTGGGTCAGTATAGTCTTGGACCTTAGTATCGAGCTATCCTCTTGTCAGTAGTAGCAGTAATAGGATTGTCTAGTGGGAGTAGGACTTAGCACCGAAAGGGCCAGGGTTCCAACGCACTTAGGTTCCATAACTACGTCTCCATCGTTGGTTTTATTTACTTGGCCTAATGGTCCCCTTTTGACAGTGATTTTCACAGTCCATGCTTTATACCCTGGCAAGGTATATGGGGTCCTACCGGTGGGGTGTGTACATCGAACCCCACGTCTAGCTCACGTGGTTAAATATCGATTATAGACTCTCCCACTAGTCAGTGCAGTTACTCTCAGATCCTCCAGTCTAGTTCAGTACAGTGCAGTAGTCCAGACTCTGTATCACAGACTTAGAACATGTTTATGACCATCAGTCAGGGTCTTTTTTGACCATATCAGTTCTCCACCAGTTGTATCATTTTTCAGTATTGCAGTTGGTCATTTCATGTTGTATCAGTTCAGTTTAGCTCAGTTAAAATCAGAATCAGACTTAAAACAACCTAGACCACCAGATAGGGTCTTTCAGACCTTCCCAGTTGTATTAGTTATTCAGTTCAGCATTTTTAGTTGATTCTTGCATGTTTCTCAATTCAGTATTAGTAGTACTGATATCGTGTTATGTTTTTCTCACATACTCAGTACATTCAAAGTACTGATGCATACTTTTATGTTGTATCATTTCATGATACAGCCACAGGTTCTTAGACTTAGTACAGATAGCTGCCACATTTCAGAGTATCCCCCTCAACAGTTGAAGTGTGAGTCCTCATCATCCGAGGGCATAATTTCTTTCTTTCAGTCACTTATTAGCTTCATTTAAACTTAGAGTTAGCTGGGGGCTTATCCCAGTAACTCCTCAGTTAGATGGCTTTCAGACAGACATGACTTTCAGTTTATTCAGTGTTATTTAAAGATTTGAACTTTTACTTTCGGATTTGTTTTTCTTATATATTTTATGCTATTATTTTAAGTTCTGCTGTGTGTGTTTACTCAGAATGCTAGTGAATGATAGACTAGGGGTTCACTTGGAATCACTTGTGGCTTCAAGTACCGTGTTACGTCCAGGGTGTAGACTCGGGGCATGACAAACTTGCTATCATAGCACTAGGTTTAGAGTATTCTCGGAATGTCTGAAAGCCGCATCGAGTAGAGTCCTTTTTATGGGTGTGAAACGTGCCACACTTACAAAGAGGAGGCTACGAGATGTTATTAGGAAAATTCCCCTTTTGTTCATATTCCCATCGTGCGATAGGGTGCAAACTTTAAGGTCTCTCTTCTAATTCGTGCGTAACGCGTTCTCAGATAATGTCTCCTAGAAGGGTGTTAATAGAGGAAAGAATAGCGGGAATCCATCAGTCCCAGCAACCCCAGTAGACCTTCTCAGTGGGAAAGTGACGGATGCGAAGATCGGGGCTGCCCTTAGAGTGTTAATACGGGCTGCAACCACTCAGGTTAACCAGCAGGCAGTCACACCTACAAATCCTACCAAAGAGATAATAGCTACTAGGGATCGAAACTTCTTAAAAAGGGATCCATCTATGCTTTATGGTCTGAAAGCAGATGGAAGGATCAGGGGAGAAGAAAAGGGAAGCAAGAAAGCAAGGATAAGGGATATAAGTTATTCCCAACAGAGGATGAGTGGCAGACCTCATTTCCAGTCTCAAAGGAGGTCATCAGCCCCAACACCATTGGTAGCCAACAGTCCTAACAAACCCAGAGTAAGGGAGATTACATACCCAGCTTGTGAGAACTGTGGAAAGAAATATTTGGGAGAATGCAGGGCTGGCTCAGGCGGTTGCTTTTGGTGCAGCAAGCCAGACCATAAACTCTGAGAGTGCCCAACAACCAAATGGGGTGAAGGTAGAGCTCCGGCTAACTCTTCTGTAGCCCTATCAAGTGGCCCAATTTGCGAGAAATGTGGAAGGAGCCACCATGTTAATTATTTGCTCGGTAGGGAAGGATGTTTTGGATGGGGTCAATCGGGTCATAGAATAAAGAATTGCCCTCTAGCGGGACGTGGGAAGACTCAGTCCACCATTCTAGCAGCTCGCCCATATCAGTAGGGCACAACATCTAGTACAGGTGGCAGACAGCTCCAGATATAGTTGCAGGTATGTTATGAGCTTCTCCTTTTGATCCTTGCATGTTGTAAAACCAGGAGCCAAAGTATAAGATATGAGATTCCTTTTAGCATTCTAGTATGAGAATTATCCCATGAATGGTTGGAAATGGTTATAAGTATGAAGCCTATAGTGATAGATTTCGTGGTGAATGAGAACTCAAGAGTTAGTGATGTTATCCTAGCCTTAATAAAGGATCTAAGAGCTTGAGAATGATGACTTAAAGCTAAGGGGGAGATGATAAGTTAACAAGGCCAAGTCAAGCCCTAAGTGTTCTAGTAGAAGGGCTCCAAACATAGAAGCTTTGGGATGTCAAACCTTCCTATCCAAATGTTTTCTCTTGTGTTTTAGTTAACACTACATTCTACTCATGCTTATGTTCAGACTCCTAGAATTATAGATAACCGCTTCAGACAGCGATCCCAGTCTTACTCCTTGATTCCATAAATCTCAGCTTCATGTCATGAAACTCGTCATGTACGTGGACTCATGTGTCATAATATGCTCAGCTCCATGAACTCAGTCCTTTAGATTTTCCTTAACAACTCATAATATCATTCTACATCATGCATATGCTCAGTTCAAAATTCGTAGATGATTCATGCATATGATTTCCTTATCTTAAGCCCTGTGTACGTTCTCTCATGATAAAAATGATCGTTGAAATAGGTAGCTGTATTAGGGAGATGGAGAAATCCTAGGAAGGTGTGCTACAAAGGAGTCGTAAGATGATTTTAGTGATAGACTGGAAGGGTGTGGTGGTATTCAGGGAAGTTGGTGCAGCTAGCAAGGTGTCTCTAAAAGTTTCATCCATGAAAGGGTGATTAGGTGTTAGTGAGGATGACAACCTCTTTTAAAAGGAGGTTCCATTTGAGATTCTTGACCATCAAGATTGTAAGTTGGGGGAAATAAGGAAGTGGTTTCAGTGAAGGTTTTAAGGAACAATCAGCTAGTAGGAGGAACTACTAGGGAAACAGTTTCTCCTTAGTACCCTACTTAGTTTCATGCCAACTTCATGTCCTTCAGTTCTTCTCATATCTTAGCATGCATGTGCGATTTAGAAACTCAGTTCAGATATGTAGTTAAGCTCAGAGTCAGCTACTCCATTGGCATCCAGCTTTAACATTGAGTTCTCGGGATTATAGCTCTTTCCCTAGCCTTTCAGCTCATCACCCCATCAGTTCTTAGTTTCAGATGTTCAGTATTTGGGATTTCAGTTCCATCCTATCCATTAAGTATGTTTAGCCTACATTTGAGGACGAATGTTCCCAAGGGGGAGATATTGTAACACCCCAAAAATTCCTATGACTAAACCCTTGATTTGAAGTTGATCATACAGAGAAAACTGGAAAATTTCCTTAGAACGAGCCTTAGTACGACTTTTAGGAGGATTTTACGAGTCGTGCCAAAGACTCATAGTGTGTTCTAGAGATCTCAAAAAAATCTGATTGAGAAGTCATGGAAGGCTCTCACGACTCGTACCAAGTCAATACAAGTCGTACCAAGGTTTCATGGTATGATTCAGAGAGTTTAGCGGCAAAAGGCAAGGAAAACCACGATTGGATCCTAGATCCGTAGTAGGGTACTACGAGTCGTAGTGAAGGAGAATATATAGGAGGTTCAGAGAATTTGCAAGGAAGGATCAGCAGCTACAAAGACTCAGTACGAGTCGCAAGATGATGGTACGAATCGTCATGTCAGTCGCGAGTTGAGATGTTGTACACCATGGTCTTTCGACTAAGTTTGGAACTATTCTAGGTAGGTGGATAGACCTGAACCCAATGAATTTAAGGAAAACAAGGTGTTAACATAAATTATTAAGTATAAGAAGTGCATTGGATGCAAGTTAGGGTTATAAGGAACCTGTAGCAAAAAGTTGAGTTGAGAGTCTTCTTACTAATTGGGTTTTTCATGAAAGTTCTTGCAAGGGACAAAATTAAACGATCATAAATACTATTATACGAATTGTTTTTGGGTGGTCGATCATATCTAATTAAATCCCTTTGATTCTTCTTTCCAACTCATCCAACCTTACATCAATCGGAGTTCGGAGTAAAAAGTTATGACCAGTTTAGTAAAGCACTGTCAGGTTTGGCGGACAGGACCAACCCTGTTACCACAAGTCTTGGTACGACTAGTGGTATGAAAGTATGACTCGTACCAGGCACCTATACCAGGAGTTTCAGAAATCTGTTTAAGCCTCCCAGAAGCCATGAATGGCATACCACAACCCGTAGGAAGCCACCATGAGTCATGGTACAACCCGTGGCACCAGACAAACAGATTTTTGAAAACTTTTTCCCAGGGTTATTTTTGTTATTTTCTATGCTTATAACTCGTAAACTAGGTCGTTTAGGCTTTTTTTGAGTCTAATTAAAGGAGTTTTTCTAGTATAACCCCTCTCTCTTCTCACAACCATCGTAAGTTCTTCTTCTCCCTTCTTCTCTCAAGGCTCAAGAACTAGGGTTCCTCTCCAAGGTGCAACAACTTCAAGATATTTAGAGAGATTCTTCAACCAGGTATGTGGGTTTTAGCAAGGGGATTTTTATTCCCTTGTGCCCCCAAGATCCTCCTCAATTTCTTCTATCAGTTTTAAGCCTTGAGTTTTCGAGTATGAAAAGGTTTCATGGTTATTTTCATTGATTTCACTTAGAATAATGTTCATGTATATTGTTGATATGAACCCCATAAATTCCTATCAAATTGTCAACGTTTATATATAAGTGAATCTAAGCCCTAAACTTTGAGTTATGAATTTTGCTTATTAAATTTCCTCTAGTGAATGAAGAATGCTATGGGCTGAATTTTCTAGAATTTCCTATATATTTATATATGTGGAGTAGATATTCCATTAATGAGAATAACGTTAGCCTTATTGAATGAAATTCCTAGAATTCTTGAAATTTCTCTATATTATGAAATTCCCATATTATTTGGATAAGTTGAGTTCTCTATTAGCTGCTAGTAGTTCAAACCAGTTAGAACATAGCGTCTCTTCAGAATCTTTCAGAAAAAATGTCAACTGATCAGTTTGACTCTAACTTATTTTAGAGGTGTCAGTGGTGCCTCCCAGTTTCCAGACTCAGATTCGGATTTATGATATTTGGTCCATTAGGCAGTCATGATATTCAATCATAGCTCTGATCAGCCCAGGACCCTAGTTCTGTTATCAGTTGGTTCTCTAGACGGTTACGACGCTTCCAGATAAGAAGCTTTGACTAGTCTTAGAACTCAATTTCAAAATCTGGTCCTTTAGGATGCTCAGGGAACTCTTGATAGTATCCCTGGGTCAGTATAGTCTTGGAACCTAGTACGAGCTATCTGCTTGTCTATAGTAGCAGTAATAGGATTATCTAGTGGGAGTAGGAATTAGCACCGAAAGGGCCGGGGTTCCAGCGCACCCAGGTTTCAAAACTACGTTGCCATCGTAGGTTTTATTTACTTGGCCTAACGGTCCCCTTTTGATAGTTATTTTCACAGTCCATGCCTTTGAACCCTGGCATGGTATATTGGGTCCTACCGGTGGGGTGTGTACATCGGACTCCACGTCTAGCTCACGTGGTTAAATATCGGTCATAGACTCTCCCACTAGTCAGTGCAGTTACTCTCAGATCCTCCAGTCCAGTTCAGTACAGTGCAGTAGTCCAGACTTAGTATCTCAAACTTAGAACATGTTTATGACCATCAGTGAGGGTCATTTTTAACCATATTAGTTCTCCACCGGTTGTATCATTTTTCAGTATTGCAGTTGGTCATTTCATGTCGTATCCATTCATTTTAGCTCAGTTCAGATCAGAATCAGACTTAAAACAACCTAGACCACCAGACAGGGTCTTTCAGACCTTCCCAGTTATATCAGTTATTCAGTTCAGCAGTTTTAGTTGATTCTGGCATGTTTTCTCAATTCAGTATTAGTAGTACTTATCTCGTGTTATGTTTCTCTCATATACTCAGTACATTCAAAGTACTGACGCATACTTTTATGTTGTATCATTTCATGATACAACCACAGGTTCTCAGACTCAGTACGGATAGCTGCCACATTTCTTAGTATCCCACCTCAGCAGTTGAAGTGTTAGTCCTCATCATCTGAGGGCATAATTTCTTTCTTTCTATCACTTATTAGCTTCATTTAAACTTAGAGTTAGCTGGGGGCTTGTACCAGTAACTCATCAGTTAGATGGCTTTCAGACAGACATAACTTTCGATTTATTCAGTGTTATTTAAAGATTTGAACTTTTACTTTCGAATTTGTTTTTCTTAAATATTTTATGCTATTATTTTAAGTTCTGCTGTGCATGTTTACTCATAATGCTAGTGAATGATAGACCAGGGGTTGCTTGGGGTCACTTGTGGCTTCAAGTACCGTGTTAGGTCTAGGGTGTAGACTCGGAGCGTGACAGGTATGATCTACGCATGATTTTAATGTTGAATTATGATGAATGGGAGGATTTTACAATGTTTTCAATTATAAATTTTGTTTTCAAGATTTATTAATTATGATGCCCATCCATGAAAGTTCATGAAATTTGATATCTATTAAATATGTATTCAAGCATGATGAGGTGTTTATGAAGAAAGTATGATTTTGAATTACCCATGTCTATGTTCATGTTTTTAAATGATCAAGTCAATGTTAAGCATTTTTAAGTATTGGGCAAGCCCATATGATCAAGCATGTTTCATGAATTTATCTAAACTCATATATTAGCTTACCACATGGATTTTGGAGTCTAGACTCCCACTATTTTTAGCTTGTGGTATGGTTTGACCCAAGGCTCCTCATGTTATGATTTCTATTTTATGTATGTATATTATGAGTCAGCTTCATCACTAGATGATGGTTCATCTTCGTTGAAAAATGATGGAGAGCATATGCAAGTTTTTGAGAGTAGTGTCTAGCATCGAGTAGGCTAAGGGTTAGTCAACCCTATGCCTTAGAACTATGCGCCAACATAGGTTTGTTCAGATTATTTGGAACCTCCGAAGTGAGCTTTCCCTGCCCCAAGGGGCCTTCATCTTGATATTGATATCATGGTGCCATCCTTAGCCCTGATAAAGCTTTGGATGGCTCTGCCCACTTGAGTGTGATAGTCGGGACCACGTAAGCTCTATCATGGTAATGTTGATTATATGATGAGTCTCCCATTGTTCCTCATGATTTCAGTTATGCATGTTCATCAGTCATGATATTATGTTTCAGCAGGTCTGACCTAATGTTCAGTTTTACTTATGATTATCAGTCAGCTTTGGGTCATTCGATTTAGTTATGACGTTCAGTTATGCTTAAATCATGATTTCAGAAAATAGCATGCAAGCTCTGCTCTTAGAATCTTATCTTGATATGTTTTATAATATGCATGATTTATGATTTTACTTACTTATCGGTTTTACTTATCTTGCATACTCGGTCCATTTCACGTACTGACCGCATACTTTATGTTGTATCATTTCATGATACAGGCCAGACTTAGTCCCACTGCTAGCCAGATTCCCAGCATTAGTACTTCTCAATCAGAGTTGGTGAGTCCTCATCTTTCTTGGGCCTTTCTTATTAGATATGTTCCGTATTTTCAGTTTTCATACTATAGTGAGTTAGTTGGGGTCTTGTGCCATCAACTCGTCAGTATTAGAGGCTTTTCGGACATAGTATGTATTTAGCTTTAGAATTACATTATTTATTTAGATGATATGTTATGTTCAAACTTCCACTATGTTAATTATGTTGATCTTCCATTTTATTTGTATGATTTAGATGATATGTTCATGCCATGTATCGACTTGGAGCCTCTCGGGGTTCTTTGTCTCGTGTCTTGATCCGGTCCCTAGCGTCGTGATAAGGATGGACTCCAAAATCATATGGTAAGCTGATTTTATAGAACTGAGCTGAATCATGAAAACATACTTAACTTATATGGGCTTGCCCAATCTTAAAATCATGCATACTTGAAATAGACTACATAAGTTAAAATCATGTATTCATAAGTTTAAGAATTCATAAATATTCATGTATACCGCATAACTCATCATACTTGAGATTATGGGCTCATAAGTTTGAAATTCATAAATCATGTATAATAGGGAACAATCTTCATAAACTTAAAAATCATGAATTAGTAAGTAAATTGACAGTAAAAACTACCCTGATATCCCTAAATCATCAATTGAAATATAAGAGAATTGAACCCATAAAGATAGGCTGTAAGATTGCATTGAATTGGGTAAAACCCTAGAATTTCACAATTTAGAACTTGAGAAGTAGAAATTATGAATTTGAACTTGAAAGGGCATAAGGGTGGAAGAATTTCTCCCACATTAATAACCATACATACCTGGGTTGATGATCCCTTGACTTGTCTTGAATACCCAAGAAGATTTGAAGAAGAACCCTAGCTCCTTTCTTGAGAGAAAATCCTGCTATCAATCTTTTGGAGAGGGTGAGGATTTAAGCTAGTTTAATCCCTTTAACCTGACCTAAAGGAAGCCCAAAACAACTTCATTAAGGAGTTAAAAGTATAGGAGTTTACTAAAATTCCCTAAACTATCAAATTAAATCCTGCAACTGGCAGTTACTACGACCAACAGTACAAGTCGTTGTTAGATTGTACGACCAGTACTGAGGTTCGTACAATGCCTGGTGCTGCTTCACTAAACCACTAATAACTTCTTACTTAGAACTCTAATTGGCGCAAGGTCAGATGCATTGGAAAGAAGACTCAAATCGCTTCTATTTGATATGCTGAATGACCAAAAACACTTTGTAAAAGGGGAGTTATGGTCATTTGAAGTTGACCCTTTTAAGAACTTGTACAAAAACTCAATCCATACGAAGGCTCTCAACTCAATATTGTGGTATCGGTTCCTTATGACCTTAATTTGCATCCAATGCACTTCTTACCCTTAGGAATTAATCGTAACACCTTTTTTCTATAAATTCACCAGGTTCGATTCTATCCGTATACCTAGAAGGGTTCCAAACTTAGCCCGAAAGTCTGAAGCGTACAACATCTCAACTCACAACCGAATGATGATTCATACCATCATATTATGAATCCTACTGAGTCTTTGTATCTACTGATACTACCCTAAAAATCCACTCAACCTTCTAACTATGATCCTTCCCTTTGACTCATACCACCCTGGTACAGATCGTCGGATCTAGTCGCGGTTTCCTTGCCACTTCCTGCTAATTTCTGTGAAATCATACTACAAGCCTTGGTAGGACTCGTACCTACATGTCACGAGTTTTATTGAGACTCGTGCTAGGATGTTCCACTTTCCTGCTTCCCCTATGAACCTCTTGCTATGACTCTTGGTACGACTCGTATCATGCTCCAACAAGTCGTACTAAGGGTTGTCCTGAGGAAAAGTTTTAGTTTCATTGCTGGTTCGGATTCCATATCTAGGGTCTAGCTTAGGAACATTTGGGGTGTCATTATCTCCCCCTTGGAAATATTCATTCTCGAATGAAGGAACTGCAATCCCAAAATTGAACAATTAAAGCTGAAAACTGATGGAATGACTGACTCCAGACTGAAATACCTGACTGAACTAAATTCATGAAACATACATGTATGCTATGACTTAAAGGAAACTTAGATACATGAACTTGACATGAATACCAAATAAAGTACTATGGACGAAACTAGCACTTGTGACTACGCCGTAAAGGAAAAGATGCGATATCGAGCCATCATATCTTCTTCGGCTTTCCACATAGCTCCCTCATCAAGATGATTCCTCCACAAAACCTTCACTAAAGCTACTCCCTTCTTTCTCAACTTCCAAACCTAAAGATCAAGGATCTCAACCGGATCCTCCTCATAGGTAAGGCCATCTTTCATTCTTATGCTCTTCACCAAAAAAACTAAGTGGGTTACCAATGCACTTCTTCAATAGAGATACATGGAAACTAGATGTACCGAAGCTAATTCCGCTGGTAGCTCCAACTAATATGCCACTTTGACGACTCATCTTAGAATCCTATCAGGACAAACATATCGGGGATTTAGATTCCCTCTCTTTCCAAACCTCATCACTCCCTTCATGGGAGACACCTTTAGAAATACCCAATCATCAACCTCAAATTCAAGCTCTCTCCTCTTCACATCCGCATAAGATTCCTAACAACTCTAAGTTGTTTTTGACCTTTCTCTTATAAACTGAACTTTCTCCATGGCCTCATTAACTAACTTTGGCCCTATCACATAGCCTCACCTACCTCATTCCATCCAGTAGGTGATATACACCTCCACTCATTGCCTCAACCAAAGCCATTTGAATGCTGGAATAATAACTATTATTGTAAGCAAATTTGATGAGAGGTAAGTGACCATCCCAACTACCTTAAAAATCAATCACACGAGCTCTTAACATATCCTCCATGATCTTAAAGGCCCACTCAGCCTGACCCTCTGTTAGTGGGTGGATAGATATGCTAAGCTTTACCTGAGTACCAAGACCCTTCTGAATCGATCATCAAAATTGAGAGGTGAACTGAGTACCTTTGTCTAAAATGATGTATCATGGCACTCCATGCAACTAGAATAACTCCCGAATGTACAATCTATCATAATTCCCAGCTGAATCAGTAGTTTGGACCGGTAAGAAATGAGCTACCTTGGTCAAACGGTTCACAACCACTAAATAGAGTCATACTGTCGGGGGTACAAGGCAACCCTATTAATGAAATCTACCTTAATCTCCTCCACTTCCAACTAGGAATATTGATATCCTGTAGCATGCTTTCCGGTCTCTCATGATCCACCTCCTCAGCCTATACTTCTCTCTAAGCTCCTATCCATAATAAAGTCTGAGTCTGATAGCACACTTTCCTTCACTTTTAGACCTAGCTCGGCTATACATATTGCAATCTAAAGTTATCCACTAAGAGCATTACTCCCCCCTCCTTAACAAGAAAGTCACACAAGTTCGAGCTCTAATCAAGAGTCACTAGTCACACCATACTATGGTTTACCTGTAAATCACTAGCTCATTCAAGCCTATCACCTATAATTATCCCATGGCTCCTTGTAGCTAATAATATTTGGGGTTCCCCCTATCTTCTAGGCTTGGCTAATAACTGCACTTCATGAACTTCTGCATACCTGGCCCCCATGGCATGAACAGAGAATTATCCTGAACATACACACTGTAATCATCATTTCCATCAAGGGGAACACACATAGTCTTATAATAAGGAAATTATGGACACGAATCATTCAAGAAATCTAAGCTCGGCATATACCTGATATAACATGACCTTATGAGCCGATAAGGAAAATATTAATGACTGAGTTCGTAAAGCTGAGCATGCTTAGAGACATGAGTTTACATACATAACGAGTGTCATGACATGAAGGTGAGATTTATAGAATCACGGAAGAAGGCTGGGATCACTGTCTGAGGCGGTTATCTATAATTCTAGGAGTCTGAACTTAAGTATGAGTAGAGCGTAATGTCGACCAAAACACAAGGGAAAATATCTGAATAGGAATGGGTCAACATCCCTTAGATACTATTTCTGAAACTTCCTTACTAGAAAAACTGAAGACTTGACTTGACTCTTCGACTTATAATCTCCCCCTTATATTAAGGCCATCATTCTAAGGCTCTTGAATATTTTCTTAAGGCTGGACTACGTCACAAATTCCTGACTTTCCATTCTCCCCTACAATTATCACTGAGGGCTTCATACCTATAAGCATTTCATACCATCTATGGACAAATCTCATACTAGGATTCAAAAGGAATCTTATACCTTGCTCTATGGATCCTAAGTCTACCAACATGCGAGGATCAACCTGAAAGGCTTATGACATACCTATGACTTTTCCTGGAGAGCTCTCCCGATCCTAGCACTATCAATTACCTGCACCAATTGATGTGCCCTGCTGAGGTGAGCGAGTTGTCCGAGGTACCAAAGAGATTGCTGGGGCTCTACCTTTACCTCACTTAGCTATCGGGCAATCTCTGAGCTTATTACCGGGCTTGTCACACCAGAAGCAAGCATCTGAACCTATCAAGCACTTTCCTAAGTGGTTCTTCCTACATGTCATGAAAGCCAAATATGTTATCTCTCTTACCCTAGATTTGCTCCCCCCAATCTTAGGGTTGGACTTCCTTCCCTTTTGCTCCTCTTTTCTCTGGGAAGTAGGAAATAGATTAGTGAAGGTGATGGAGCCAATACTCTCGGTTCAAATTGTGGGTGATTGCTACCACCTGACCCTTGCTGGAAAAACTCAAATTTTCTAGTTTTGGCCATCTTGTTATCCCTTGTTCCTTCTATAAACCTTTTGCCTACCTTCGAACCGTGAATAACAGACAGACTCTTCTTGGTGAAATCTTGAACCCTAATAACCATAGTGCTCCGATAGAGTTTGTAGGTGCGACTGCCTGCTGGTTAAGATGAGTGGTCATTACCTGTATTAACACTTTGAAGGTAGCCCTGAGCTCCGCATCCGTCACTTGCCCACTAAGGGGGCGTACTGGAGTTGGTGGGGCTGGTGGGCTCCCGTTACCATTTCCTCTTTCACCGTCGCTTCTAGGAGGCATTGTCTGCTAAAATATAAAGCACGAGTTAGGAGAATAGAAAAGTTGAACTTCATAGCATGAGATAGAATCATAAAAGAAGGGAAGTTTCCTAAAACATCTTATAGCCACTTCCCTATAAGTGCGGCGCGCTTCACACCCATGGAAAAGACTCCACTTAATGTGTCTTTCAGACACCCTAGGACACGCCTAAACCTTTGGTATAATATTAAGTTTGTAATGACCCGAGCTGAGATCCCAGATCGAGACACAAACCCTAGAATCATGAATGGCTCCAAGTCGATCCATGGCATAAATAGTAGCTAAAGAGCATACATCAAATGAAAACTGATAAACTAAACATGAATAACTGAAAGTCTATATACATATCAAGCATACAAAGTCAATATTAACAAAGTTTAAATTCTATATAGTGTTTGATAAGCCTCTAAACTATCTGATGAGATGATGGGAAAACAACCCCAACTAGCTCACCAAAGTCTGAAAACTAGGATAACATAACTCAACATCAAACTGAAGGCCCTCAAATGATGAGGACTCACCAACGATAGAAACTAGACTGAGCTGCGGGAAATTGGCTAGCGATGGAACTGAGTCTGATCGTCTGAACCTATATCATAAAATGATTCAACATAGAGTATGCGGTCAGTACTTGGAATGTATTGAGTATGTACAGTAAGTAAAACATGTTGAGTTAGTATGAACTGAAATCATGCATATAAACATAAATCATAAGATCATGAGAGTAAGGACTGTATGCTGATATCTAAAAACATGTATAGTCATCAACTGAATCTCATATCTGAATTGAATGAACCAAATTCGACAATAGAAATCATATGGCTTGTCATAACTAAAATCATTAGTGGAAGTTTACAAACTGATCATTGGGTCAAACCTGCTGAAAACATAATATCATAAGTCATAAACATGCATAACTAAAGTCATGAGGAATAATGGGAGGAATTGTCACAATTGACACCATCACGATAGAGCTTATGTGATGCCCCAACTACCACACTTAAGTGGGTAGAGCTGTCCAAAACCTTTCTAGGTCTAAGTATGCTACCATGATATCGATATCAAGCTGAAGGCCCCTTGCAAGTAGGAAAACTCTCAAGGGAGGTCACAATGTATATATATAAATCTACGTTGGTGCATTGTTCAAAGACCCGGGGTTTACCTGAACCCCTAGCCTACTCGGTACTAGACATTGTTCCCAAAAATATGAAAGAAGCTCACCATCATTTTTCAATGAAGCTGAAACCATGCCATAAGCTGAAAATAGGAGTATAGACTCCAAAACCATATGGTAAGCTGATTTTATAGAACTAAGCTGAATCATGAAAACATATTTAACTTGTGTAGGCTTTCCCAAATCTTAAAATCATGCATACTTGAAATATACTTCATAAGTTAAGGTCATGGATTCATAAGTTTAAGAATTCATAAATATTCATGCCTACTTGATAATTCATCATACTTGAGATCATGGGATCATACGTTTGAAATTCATAAATCATGCATAATATGGCACAATCTTCATAAACTTAAAATCATGAATTAGTAATTAAATTGGGATTAACAATTGCCCTAATAGCCATAAATCATCAATTTAAACATGAGAGAATTGAACCCATAGAGATATCATATAAGATAGCATTGAATTGTGTTAAATCCTAGAATTTCACAATTTAGAACTTGAGAAGTAGAAATCATGAATTTGGACTTGAAAGGTGATGAGGGTGGAAGAATTTTCCCCCTATTCATAACCTTATATACTTGGGTTGATGATCCCTTGACTTGTCTTGAAGAGCCCTGTAATACCCCAAAAGTCCTTAAGATCAGACCCGAGGGTTCAAATGAAGAAAATAGGAAAATGTTGCCTGGCCACTGGACAAGTTATCCGGTGACCCATGGGGAGACTTCACGAGTACTAGGTGACTCATAAAGTGAGAGGAGGATGGAAAAGGTTTATGGTTAAGGTGTGACCATGGGAGGCAGCCATGAGTCATGATGTGACTCCACGACTCATGGAGTTGGTCATGACCAAAAGCAGAGTTTGAGATTGAAGTTGGGCAGTGGATTTCACGACTTGGAAACCACGAGTCATCGTGTGTACCATGAGTCATGGTGACTGGCAGTGTCAAATTTTCCTGCGTTTTAGTAAGGGTGATTTGGTAATTCCTAAGACCCTCCTAAACTATGTCATTTTAAGCACAGTTAGGAGAGCTTTAAGAGTTCTTAACCTATCCTAAGCCTTCCCATTCCATGTATGCAAGATTTAAGAGTTCATTGGAGATCAAACTTGAGGATTCCTTAGGTGCTTCCCCAATTCACTCGGGCATTCAAGGAAGGTTGTGAAATCAAGGTACCCAGGTATATAGGGTTATGAATGGGAGTATTCCTTCACTCTCATGCCCAAATCCTCCTCTAAATTCATGAAATTCATGGGTGATGAATTTATGGGGTCTTGACCCAATTTATGAAGTTCTCTATGTCTCTATCATGGGTCAATTCTATGTATATTTCTAATGTTGTTCTAAGATTCATGGGCATGTTTTATGATGATTTCAATTAAAAATTTTAATTTCAAAGTTTATAAAAAAATATGATGCCTAATTATGAAAGTTCATGAAGGGTTGAGATTATGATCTATGTTTTCAAGTATGATGAGATGTCTATGGTGAAAGTGTTATTTCGATTTACCCATGTCTATATCCATGATTTTTATTTTCAAGTCTATTTAAAGCATGTTTAAGTTTAGGCAAGCCCATATGTTCAAGTATGTTTCATAATTTACTTATTCATGATATTAGCTTACCATATGGTTTTTGGAGTCTAGACTCCCACTTTTCAGCTTGTGGTATGTAATGAGCCAAGGCTCCTCATGTTCAATTTTCAGACTATGCATACATTTTTATGACCAGCTTCATCGAAAGGCGATGTTTTTGCTTTGTTGAAAAATGATAAAGCGCATATGCATGTTTTTGGGAGTAGTGTCTAGCACCGAGCAGGCTAGGGGTTCAGACAACCCCAGGCCTCAAAACTACTTGCCAATTTAAGTTTATTTAGGTTCTTTTAGACCTCCCTTATGAGCTTTCCCTTCCCTCGAGGGGCCTTCAGCTTGATATAGATATCACGATAGTGCCCTTAGCCCTAGCAAGGCTTTTGACGGCTCTGCCCACTTGAGTGTAATAGTCGGTATCACGTAAGCTCTATCATGGTAATGTCGGTTATATGATGAGCCTCCTATAGTTCCATATAATTTTAGTTATGCATGTTCATCATTTATAATATTATTCATGAATTATGATATTATGTTTTCAACAGGTTTGACCTAATGTTTAGTTTTACTTATGATTATCAGTTTTCAACTTTGGGTCATTCAATTCAGTTATGAGACTCAGTTATGTTTAATCATGTTTTCAGTTAATAACATGCAAGCCTTACTCTTTGAATTTTATGATGGAATGTTTTATTACATGCTTGATTTTAGTTTTACTTACCCAGCTGTTTTACTTACCTTGCATACTTGGTACATTTCAAGTACTGACTGCATAGTCTATGCTGTATCATTTCATGATATAGGCTCGGACATTCAGGCTTAGTCCCGCTGCTAGTCAGCTCTAAGAGTTAGCACATCCAGCTTGTTGGTGAGTCCTCATCCTTCAAGGACCTTTCAATCAGCTTGTTATCAGTATCTTTCAGTTTCAGTCTATTAGTGGGCTAGTTGGGGGTTTTGTCCAATCAGTTCGTCAGCATGTAGAGGTTTATCAGACATAGTATGTATTCTACTTCGGATTAGTGTTTGATATTTTAAAGTTCAGATGTTATTAAATCTTCAGACTTCCGCTATTTCAGATGTTAGTGTACTACAATATTTATGTTGAGCTTAGTTATCATGTTCATGTCATGGGTCGACTTGGATCCATTTATGTTTCTAGGTTTCGTGTCTAGATCTGGGCCTATGTTCGGGTCGTTACAAACTTGGTATCGGAGCCTTAGGTTTCAAAGTGTCCTAGGGTGTCTGAAAGCCGCATTAAGTATTGTCTTCTTCACGGGTGTGAAGCGCTCCACACTTATGATGAAGAGGATACAAAGTGTTTTAGGAAATTTCCCTTCTTTCATGATCTATGTCGTGTGATGAAATGTCTTCTATCCTTATAACTCATGCTATACGCGTTTGTAGTATCATAACTCCTAGTCGAGTTAATGGAAGAAGAAATGGAAATGGAAATGGCCATGAAAATGGCAATAGAGATAGGCACCAACAGGCCCCACCAGCCCTCAAGGATCATATGCCTAAGTAGGTTGCCCATGCTAAGTTTAGGGCAGCCATCCAAATGTTAGCACAAGCTTTGACCACCCAGGTCAACCAGCAGGCAGTGGCTTATGTTCCCCAGAATAGGAATGCGACAGCGGTAAGAGTTAGAGACTTTCTCAGGATAATCCCCTTAAGTTCCTTGGATCGAGAGTGGATGAGGATCCACATGAGTTTATAGATGAGATTCAGAAGATCACCCAAATTATGGGGGTGACAGGAGAGGAGTGTGCAGATCTAGCCTTTTATCAATTGAAGGGGGTTGCTCATATCTGGTTCAGACAGTGGAGGGATAGCAGGAGAGTTGGAGTGGGCCCCATTGGTTGGGATGAGTTTCTCATCGCGTTCTTGGATCAATTCTTTCCGCGAGAGTGAGGGAGATCATGGTAGAATAGTTTGTGAACATGAGACAAAACAACATGACAGTCCAAGAGTATGCCTTAGAGTTTACCCTCTTGTCCAAATATGCATCGGAGATGGTGGCCGATCAGAGGAATTGAGTGAGCAGATTTATGCATGGGATAGTGGACTATTTTGTCAAGGATTGCAGGACCTCTATACTCCATCAGGACACTGGTTTCTCACGGTTGGTTCTGCATGCCCAGCAGATAGAGGCGGCGCAGGTAAGTAAGAGAGAGAGAGAGAGAGGCCAAGAGGGCTAGACAGTTTTAGGTTCTCCCAATAGAGGCCTGGTGGTGGGATCGTCAGCAGTTCCACCAAAGATCATCAGCCTTAGTGCCATCAGCAGCGAGTGTGCCATCTAGATCTAGGAGAAATCAGAGGGGACGAGCATTAGGCTCTCAAAGTCAGGGGAGCAGGCACATCGAGCCCAGCATTCTAGGTTGTGATAGGTTGGTAGGAGGCACACTAGTCAGTTCTTAGTGGGTAAAGGTGCATGTTTCGGGTGTGAAAAGCCCGAAGATATTCTCAAAGATTGTCCAGCAGCTAGATAGGGCCATGGTAGAGGCCGAGACCCTGCCACTAGTTCAACAGCTCCACCAGCATGCTCAGCTTAGTAGAGAGCCTCCACTAGTGCATGTGGTGGTCAGCGTCAGAACAGGTATTATGCCCTCACATCTCATTAGGAGTAGGAGGTCTCTCCAGATGTAGTTACTAGTATGTTACGAGTATTTCACCTTGATGTATATGCATTGTTAGATCCAGGGGCTACTTTATCTTCTGTGACATCCTATGTTGGTATTAATTTAAGAGTTAGTCCTGAAATCCTATCAGAACCCTTCTCAGTCTCTACTCTAGTCGATGATTCAATTATAGTTCAATGGCTCAAAAAAACTGCCCTGCCACAGTCCTTTAGAAAGTCACCTCGACATATTTAGTGGAGTTAGCCATGATAGATTTTGATGTTATCTTTGGCATGGATTGGCTACATGCATGTTATGCCTCAGTAAATTATAGAACTCGTGCAGTAGAATTCCAATTTTTGGGTGACCAGTTCTATAGTGGAAGGGTAGATCAACTGTGCATGTAGGTAGTTTCATTTCCTACCTTAAGGCTTGAAAGATGATCTCTAAGGGTTGTGTATACCAACTAGTTTGAGTTAAGGATGCTACTTCCGAGACCCTGACTATTCAGTCAGTCTCTATAGTGTGTGAGTATCCAGAGATGTTTCCAGATGATCTACCAGGAGTCCCTCCCAAGCGAGAGATTGACTTTGGTATTGACCTCCTTCCTGATACGCAGTCTATATCTATCCCTCCTTATAGAATGGCTCCAACTGAGCTAAAAGAGTTGAAGGAGCAGTCGAAGGATCTCTTAGACAAGGGGTTCATCAGACCTAGCAAATCCCCGTGGGGTGCACCAGTTCTCTTCGTCCAAAAGAAGGATGGTTCTCTTTCGATGTGCATTGATTATTGGAGGTTGAACAAGGTCACAATCAAGAACAGGTATCCCCTCCCCAAAATTGATGACTTGTTTTACCAACTTCAGGGTGCCAAGTGTCTTTCAGAGAGAGACCTCAAATCTGAATATCATCAGCTCAGGCTTAGAGAGAGTGACATCCCAAAGATAGCTTTCAAGACTCAGTATGGTCACTACGAGTTTGTAGTTATGTCTTTTTGGCTAACAAATGCTCCTACAACTTTTATGGATTTGATGAATAGGGTGTTCAAGCCATATTTGGACACGTTCGTGATCGTGTTAATAGATGACATCCTCATATACTCTTGGAGCGAGGAGGAGCATGCCGCTCAATTGAGGGTGGTGCTGCAGACTCTTAACAATCGCCAACTATTTGCTTAATTCAGCAAGTGTGAGTTTTGGCTGAACTCAGTAGCATTTTTGGGTCATGTGGTGTCAATTTAGGGTGTGCAGGTAGACTCTCAGAAGATATAAGCTGTGAAGAATTGGCTTATATCAATTAGTCCTTCGGATATCAGGAGTTTCTTGGGTTTAGCTGGTTGCTACAGGAGGTTTATTGAAGGGTTTTGACCTCGAGTTGGTGGCGGTAGTATTCACCCTAAAAATTTGGAGACATTATCTATATGGGGTCCACGTGGATGTGTTTACGGACCACAAGAGCCTATAGTATATGTTTACCCAGAAGGATCTAAATCTATATCAAAGAAGGTGGTTGGAGCTTCTTAATGATTATGATATGAGTGTCCTTTATCATTCGGGAAAGGCTAATATGGTGGCAGACGTTCTTAACAGACTTTCTATGGAGAGTGTGTCTCACGTAGATGAGGGGAGGAAAGAGTTGGTGAAGGATGTGCATCGGCTTGCACGACTAGGAGTCCATCTTATTGATTCGATGGGTGGTGGTGTCATTATTCATAACGGTTCAGAATCTTCTTTGGTGACTGAAGTCAAGTCTAGGAAGGACGAGGATCCTATTCTAGTAAAGTTGAAGGAAGCGGTTCAGAATCAGAAGGTTGAGGTCTTCTCCCAAAGTGGAGATGGGGTACTTCGATATCAAGGTCGTTTGTGTGTCTCGGGTGTTGATGATTTGAGGGATCGGATGTTGCATGAGGCTCGTGGTTCCTGATATTCTATATATCAAGGTGTCACCAAGATGTATTGTGACCTATAGGAAGTCTAATGGTGGAGTGACATGAAGAAGGACATAGCAGAGTTTGTGTCTAAGTGTCCGAATTGTCAACAAGTGAAAGTTGAGCATCAAAGACCTAGAAGTGTGCTTCAATACATTAGTATCCCTACTTAGAAGTGGGAGGAAATCAATATGGACTTCATCACAGGGTTGCCTCGTACTTGTCGACAGTATGATTCTATTTGGGTGGTTGTAGAGAGGTTGACTAAAATATCTCATTTTCTACCGGTCAAGACTACCGACTCAGTGGAGGATTATGCCAAGTTGTATATTTAGGAGTTAGTTCGGTTGCATAGAGTTCCCTTGTCTATCATATCAGATAGAGGTACTTAGTTTGCCTCATAGTTTTGGAGATCATTTTAGAAGGAACTTGGTACACAGGTCAAGCTTAGCAAAACTTTTTACTCGCAAACTCTTGAGGATATGTTGATATCATGTGTGATTGATTTCGAGGGTAGTTGGGATGATCATTTACCTCTCATTGATTTCAGTTACGCATGTTTATCAGTTATGATATTATGTTTTTCTGCAGGTTTGGCCTAATGTTCAGTTTTACTTATGATTATAAGTTTTCAACTCTGGGTTATTCGATTTAGTTATGAGACTCGGTTATATTTAATCATGTTTTCAATTAATTGCATGCAAGACTTACTTTTAGAATTTTATGATGGAATATTTTATTACATGCATGATTTCAGTTTTACTTACCCAGCTATTTTACTTACCTTGCATACTTGTTACATTTCAAGTACTGACCGCGTAGTCTATGCTATATCATTTCATGATACGGGCTTAGACTTTCAGGCTCGATCCCGCCGTTAGTTACCTGTCAGAGTTAGCACATCCAGGTTGTTGGTGAGTCCTCATTCGTCGAGGACTTTTCAGTCAGCTTGTTATAAGTATCTTTAAGTTTCAGTCTATTAGTGAGCTAGTTGGGGGTCTTGTCCCATCAACTCGTCAGCATGTAGAGGCTTATCAGACATAATATGTATTCAGCTTCGGACTAGTGTTTTATGTTCCATTGTTAAGATGTTATTAAATCTTCAGACTTCCACTATTTAAGATGTTAGTGTACTGCAGTATTTATGTTGAGCTTAGTTATCATGTTCATTCCATGGGTCGACTTGGAGCCATTTATGGTTCTAGGTTCCATCTCTATATCTGGGGCTATGTTCGGATCATGACAAGCCTAAGAAGAGTTGAAGAGGTTTGAAGAAGAACCCTAGCTCCTTTCTTGAGAGAAAATCCCACTATCGATCTTTCAGAGAGGGTGAGGATTTTGACTAGGTTAATCTCTTTAATCTGACCTAAAGGAAGTCCAAAACAATGTCATTTAGGAGTTAAATGCATAGGAGTTTACTAAAATGCCCCCAAACTATCGAATAAAATCCTTCAATTGGCAGTTACTACGACAAACAGTACGGGTCGTTATTAGATTGTATGATCCGTATTGAGGTTTGTACAATGCCTGGTGTTGCATCATTAAACCACTCATAACCTTTTACTCTGAACTCCGATTGATGCAAGGTTTGATGCGTTGGGAAGAAGACTCAAAGGTCTTCTCTTTTATATTCTGAATCACCTAAAAACACTTTTTAAAAAGGGAGCTATAGTCTTTGAATTTGACCCTTATAAGAACTTATACTATAAATCAATCGGTAAGAAGGCTCTCAACTAAACTTTGTGCTAGAGGTTCCTTATGACCTTAATTTGCATCTAATGCACTTCTTACCCTTTATCTTAACACCTTGTTTCCATAAATTCATCAGGTTTGAGTCTAACCATGTACCTAGAAGGGTTCCAAACTTAGCCCGAAAGTCCGAGGCGTACAACATCTCAACTCATGACCAAAATGATGATTCATACCATCATATTATGACTCGTACTAAGTCTTTATAGATACTAACCATACCCTAAAAATACTATGAACCTCCTACCTATGATCCTTCCCTACGTCGTACCACCCTGGTACAGATAGTAGGATCTAGTCGTGGTTTCCTTGCCACTTTCTGCTAATCTCTGTGAACTCATACTACTAGTCTTGGTAGGACTCGTACCTCCATGTCACGAGTCATACTAAGACTCGTGCTAGGATGTTCCACTTTCATGCTTCCCTTATGAACCTCTTACTATGGCTCTTGGTACGACTTGTACCATGCTCACACAAGTTATATTGAGGGTCGTCCTGAGGAAAATCTTTAGTTTTTCAGCTGGTTCTGATTTCATATCTTGAGTCTAGTCTTAGGATCTTTTAGGGTGTTACAAAAAACAACCACATCCATCCTCAACACCAAAAAAGTCCCATAAACCTTAACCCTAGGTGATCATATGAACTCATCGCTTCTTAGCATTGTCTCATGAGTTTTGACCTTAGCACATCCCTAAGAATAGAAAACAATACACATATAAGTTTTTAGGATAGTTACTTACTTGGGAGGAAGGAGGAGTGCTCAAGATTTCAAGTCTTGGAACTCAAAAGGTTGTTCTTGACCTTGCTAGAGATAGGAAGATGATTTTAATGTTAGAATCATGAAGAAATTTATGGATTTATGTTGTACTAGGTTGGAGAATACTTGCCTAGCTTTAGGAGTGTAAATAGAGATTTTAGGATTGATAGGATTGATCTAGAGGTGGAAAAATATCAAAAGAACTTTTAAAGAGACTTATAAAAGCCTTGGAACCCCCACGTGAGGCCCCAAGCGACGGGCCGTCAGTCCCCTGACGGACTGTCAACTTACCCGTCACTTTGGGGTGCAATTTTGTAGTTTCTGGTTGAGACTGATGGACCAAACTGATAGGCCATCGGTTGTGTTGATGGACCGTCACTCTTCCCATCACACTTGATAGTGCTCCGCTAAACTGCTCATAACTTTTTACTCAGAACTTTGATTGACGCATGGTTAGATGCATTAAGACTTAAAGGGCTTCCATTTGATATGTTGAATCACCCAAACGTACTTCATAAATTAGGAATTATGGTCGTTTTATTTGACCCTTGTAAGAAATTATAGGAAAAATCAATCGGTAAAAAAGATCTCAACTCAACTTTGTGCTAGAGGTTCGTCATGACCTTTATCCATATCCAATGCACTTTTCAAACTTAAGAATCTATCTTAACACCTAGTTTAGTCAGGTTTGGGTCTATCTACATAACTAGACGACTTGAAACTTAGCCCAAAAGTTTGAGGTGTTACAAACAAGTCTGAGTCTCCTGCACCTCCAGATATTCAGGACAAAGTGGCAGAAGAGGTAGTAGTACCCATTCAGGAAGGTGTTGCACCTACTCCAACATCCTCGTATGTATTGGCTCAAGTTTAGAATTTGTTGAGTGGGTGATATCGGACGTATTTAAGCACTTATTTATCATATTTTTCCCATGCTTAGCTATGTTTTGAGAACTAATAATATGTGATTTCTTTGGTTTTATATGAAATTTATGTAAAAGAGCTAACACACTTAAACACACATGATTAAGATGTTTGCAGGATGAAAAGTGATGGATTTTGACTCATTTGCGATTTAAAAGAGCAAGTGTTGCCAAACCAGACTCAAAAAGAATAAGTGTCATAACAAAATAGAGGTTGGCATCACGCAGTCACATTAATGCACTGATCTGCATGACAGGGAGCAACATTGGCTCAGCTAGCTGTGCGATGCGGAGGAGGAACAACGTTATGGGCCATGCGACACAGACCCCTTGTTTTCGACTCAAAGCCTGCAAAGTTGAATCCCAATCCAAGTAGGAACAGATGCATAATTATTCTACTGCTATAAATAACCCTTTAGGACATCTAATTAAGAGACCAATTATTCATTGACTATTATTCATGCATTGAATCATTGTAAGTGTGGAAAATATTACTCCATACAATTTATTGAGAGAAACATCAAGTTCTTGTGGTTCTATTTAGCTTTCAAGATTTGTCCAACAATTTCATATGATTTTAAGTATTCATCACGACTTCTTATAAATATAATGTGATTGTTTCTTCAATCATGAGAAACAAATTTCTTTAGCTAGGGTCGTGGGAACCATGAGGGATTAACGGAAGTAGGCAAAATAAAATAGTAATTCTTGAATGGTGAATTGAGTGAATTGTTGTTATTATTATTTTAAATTAGTTTAGTAGTTGCAACCGTTGAGACGTGCCTGAATCATCAACTTGCTTGATCAAAGAGGTTGATGTTAGGAAAAGAGAATAGCAATGGAAATTTGAGGTTACCAACCCTCATCTAATTAACTTAAGCTCTAATCGATGATAGTTAATCTAAGACATATGACGAGGAAAATAATATGAACACCTAAAGTCTGAGAGGATTTAGAGTGAAATTCATCTTTGTTGGTCAAGAGACGTTAGGTGAATTTAATCATCAATCTTACACAAAATTCACTAGGATAGATCACTAAGAAAATAAGCCCACTATATTATGAAATCACGGAGAACACATTCCTAGTTTCTTCTCATAAATTTGATAAAAACAAAATCTCTGTTTAAAAATACTTTTTCTTTTATTGCAACCTCCTTTTCGAAATATTGACTATTGGTTGATTTAGTCATTATTAACATATTGTTTTTGACCTATTCACTGTGGATCGACCCCAACTTAGTTGGTTTACTATATTTGATGGTGATCAATTTATACTTCATTGCGAGGTGTAATTTGAGCGTGATCAAATTTTAGCGCCGTTACCGGGAATATGGTATAGAATAGTTAATTAGTGTTTAAATTCTTCTTGTAATCTTTATTTCAAGAATTTATTTTTTTTAGTTAATTTTTATATTTACTATGACATCATCGAATAAAAAAGGTTTGGTGGTTGCAACCCATATCTTGATGAGCCATATCCATATTGTGAAGGACCCTATTTTTGGCACGATTGAATATGCCCCCAGAAGAGAGATATGTGCACCTTCTCACTCCTATGATGGTATAACTGCACTTTCTATGGTGGTCATGGTAGGGTGATTGTCTCAATTATTTCACTTCTCAATACAGTTGTTATAACAAAAATGCCAGTTGTGCTTTTGAGTTTGACAGGAGCAATGATATGGCATATGAAGGACAAAGCATTGCATATGAACACATGGAAGCCATGCTCCAAACTTTTTTGGAGCGAGAGCCTAATTTGGAGAAGGATACCGACTCCTCAATGCCCATAGAATTGTCTACCCCTCAAGAAGAAATGGTTGAAGAAGAGATTTCAAACTCAAAGGATGAGCCAAAATATCTTTATGACCCTAATGAAAATTGTGGAATTGAAGAAGAGAAAAAATTTGAAGCAGAAATCTCTAGTTCTCAAAAAGAAGAAGTTGAGGAGATATTGAGAAGTATAATGGAGAAGAATGAACAATGGGGCCAAGTCCTGACTAACTAGTGGAAAAAAGTGCAACATGATGATGAGGAAGTTATTCAAAACATGGATTTTTCCACGAGAGGATTTTTACATGCCTTACGAAATTTCCATAATGAAGCAAAACTTGACAAGGTGGTAAGTGTGAGAGACGATTACCTATCAAAGCAAGCTTACCAACTTGGAGTAATGGGGATCACCTTGAGGTATTTCATAGCTGACAAAAGACTTCTTAAACATGCATGCGGAGAAAACTCAATAAGTGGAGCTATTAGAAATTGCTATTCAAAAATTGGAGGCAACATTAAACAATGATATGATTGAGGCATACAATGTTTAACATCAACTGGTCATGTATAGTAGTTTTGAGTCAACTCCCAATGAAGAAGAGGTTAAGATAGACTTTGAAGAGGTAAGGGAGATTTTCAAACCAACCAACCCAATAATAATGCAAGATACCAAAATTAAAGGACACTAGAGTTACAAAGAAAAGTCCATCCAATCATTTTTGAGGACTCTACCGCATTTTAGAGGGAGGATGTCAAAAAGGAAGCATGCTTGAAATTGAAGCAACTTAGACCATATTCCAATTATTTTTCAACATTGCACTTGGTTAACAATATGAAAATTGAGGCAACTGAGTCTATGTATTTTGGAGAGGAATATAAAAGTGACTTTATTTTAAAGTTGGTCATTCCAACGGGGAAAAATCACATCCCTCATTTAAGGGCCAAGAAGTGCAAGATGCGATATCTATTGCTTGATGCTTCTATTTTTACACCACCATCCCTCGACTGGAGTAGGAAATTGGAAAAGAAATTAGGGGTGAAATTCATAAGTTCAAAGTAGAAAGAAAAGTGGTAAAACTGATGACTTCGTGCCGCAACGTTAAATTAGTTGCTGCTTGGGAGGCAACCCAAGGTAACTTATTAGTTTTGTAAATTTTTAGATTTGATATGGGTGTTCAAGGGTGTAGGAAATAAATCATAGGTACAGGGGAAGACTCGCATGACGAAGGACGAAACTGGGTAGCAAGGCCACAACTCTGAATGGAGTTATGGGACATAGTGGCCCATCTGCGCGTATAGAGGTGCGACGCGGAGTGCCATCTACATGCTGAGTCATGTGATGCCCACATATAGGTCTCCCATGCAGACATGGCCATCTAGAAAAATGTGGTCGCCACATCCAACAAGGATTATGATCAGTGAGTTCTTTCTATCACCCTATACACGCACCTTATTATTTATACACTAAGGACAGTGCTATTTCTTAAGTATGGAGTGGGAGAAGTTGAATTTTCATATATTCTTGCATTGCTATATCGTTAGTTAGTCCTCCCCTTTGATTTTTTTTGTTTAGTCCTCCTCTCAGATTTCTTTTGTGATTTGCTATTCTTGCTTTTGTTTTGTTTTTGTTTTGTTTTTGTTTGGGTTCCTCCGATTTTTATTTTTTGTACTTTTTTAGTGGATAGTCCTTAGAATTGAAGAAAAGGTCCTAGATATTTTTTAGTCATAGTTATGACTGTTCCTGATGATGGATGGATGACAACCGTCTTAAGGGAAAATTATTCATTAGTAGAAGAATAAGAACTTGTAGCCTTATGAATGCTACATCAGGATATCATTCAGACTTTGTGTAATTCACTCAAAAATGCATGAAAATGTAGAAACATTTAGACTTTTTGAACTTGTCTCTCATGCTTGAAAAATTTGGCTTAATAATGTGAAATATTCAATATGGATATGTGTGTTTATGTAATCTTGATTTTCATTATTGAACCATTTATGCCATTGTATGTGTAAGATGATTTTGCATATACTCTATGCTTGCAATTTGATGTCTAGAACTTGCCTGCTGTGTATGCTAAGCGAAATGAGAATGTTGAATCTAGAAAGTGATATAGGTATTTCTTTGGTAGCCTATTTGTAATTCCAATTTTATCTACCTTGGTGTGATTATACTAGTTAGTCATTTTGAGCCTTAGCCTATTCTTTTAATAACCATATTACAAGATTAAGCCCTTTTGTTCTATTAACCTTTATTTGATCCAAATGAATACTAAGACACGTTAATTAAAAGCTTTGCATAGACGAGCACAAGTGAAGAGAAAAAAAGGGGAAAAAGCTAAAAGTGTGTAAATTAGAAGCAAAAAAGGGTGAAAGATGCAAAACAAGGAGCGTGATGTGGGGAGAAAGAAAAAAAAGTTTGAAAAATGAATGAATGAACAATAGTGTTTCCCAAGCACATCTTCAAGTAATATAGGACTGGAAGCTATCATACCTACAGAGACTTTTCAGTTTAATCATTATAAGGTTATAACTTTATTAGGATAATCTAACAAAACAATGAATTGGGAAATGATTTGAGAAACTAACTTCTAAAACTTTAAATACAAAATAACTAAAACAGTTGTAAGCTTGGTTTTACTTCGATGATGATGAAAATCTAGGGCAATGGCTCTTGGTTGGTTTCAAGTTGAGTTTTCAAGACTTATTTCACTAGAATGATTCTTCCTACGGTTGCTAGTCGCAAGTTACTATCTCATTTCTTACCACTATCCCGAGCATCCAAAAACTATCTCTGAACCCTAATGCCTATATCTCTATGGTCGCTGGAGAAACATGAAATGACAATTATGCCTACTTGTATTTCAACTAAATGGGGTTGAAGGGCATATCCCTATCCTCAACAACAACTTCTATACTCTCATGAATGGGTTTGAGGATCTTTGAATTCCCGTTCTGTATTTACCTTTAACCCTTCTGATTTCCTTTCCCAAGTTCAATCGGAAGCCAACAAATTACTTATAAGGTGATTAGTATCATAATAATTAATTTAACACAAGTAAGTACAAACAACCATAAAGACTAGATTAAATTAGTCTATTCAACAACAATATCCACCATGGCCAAAACCTTGGAATATGAGTTTATCCACTCATAGACAAGTGGAAAAACAAATACTTATTCATTATCATACAAAGTAAAGAGTAAAAAAGAGAAGAAAACTAGTGTAGACTTGGTCTTCCTTCCAAACGGCTTACAAGCATCTAAAGATAAACTATAGGATGTTAAACTCTACAAAACTAGTTCAATGATTTGCAAAAGAAAAAGATTCAGGATGCTTAACACACACCCTAGAGGTTATATTTATATTTGATCTTTGAAATAATGCTTCTTCCCTCCAACACTTGGCTTTAAAATCAACAAATTTTGGCCTGAAACAAGGCTGACGTGCTTCCCCCTCTATCTCACCACATACTTAGTCAAATTTCTAGCAATTTCAGCTCTGGGATGAACCTAGTGCGGCGTCCTCACCATCTCGCCAAAGACTTAGCCAATTTTTCTACACTTTTAGCATGTATAGCGTGCCACTCTCACTATCTCACCAAACTGTTAGTGAAATTCTTGCACTTTTGGACCCATCTGGCACGAGGCCTCCTCCATATCACTAGAATTTTTGTGATTTTCTCTAAGTCTGGGAAGCTCTAGGGCTCCACGCACACCATCTCGCCAAGGTGTTGAAATGATCATCTTATGAAGTCAAGTAGCTGGTAAGCACCAGAATTGATGATTTTTTGTCAAGAAGCTAAGGACCTGGTGCGGGGCACCCACCGTAGCCCCCGAAACTTCTTCTCAGTTTCTCAATTCTTCAACCTTGGTTCATTTTGGGTCCTTTTCCTTTGCTTTCTTGCTCAAAACACCTCAAAACGTTAGTTATCATACAAAACACAAACATATGAATTTATTCATTTCATATGAATTATGAACTCAAAATAAGGTAAAAGATAGGCAAAAACATGACAAATGGGCATAGAAATATGCCCAACATCAGCATCTCACACTTAAATCATTGTTCGTCCTCGAAAAATCCTTTACTCCACATATAAACTCATCTTTTACCATCATACTTGGTACCTCTAACAATTCGCACTCAACAAAGTAGCATAAAGTACATTAAGTATTTCATCAACCTACAACTATTCTCATCAAGCACATGTAAAGGTTTCACAATCAAGACTACACAACCTCTACAACTGACTCATCTTTTCAAAACAAAGGGCCAACGTGATTAAGTATGTAATATGCAACAAGTAGTACACTGACATAGACATCTTTTTCCCCTCACTTTTAGTGATTTTCCTCTCTTAGATTATCAATGCAAACTCATGGAACATAGAAATCAAGGCACTCTCACACTCACAAATGATGTAATGCATATATGTCACATACCATATGCTTGCTCTTCATATACACTTAGATTACTTGGTTGTTTCAAGAGATTTAAATCACAAGGTCTTTCTTTGTTGTAATGTCGGCTAAGGGATGGGTAGGAATAATATTTCTTTTATAGTGACTACTTTCCTAAGCACTTTTAAGACATTTTTTACTTTTCAAGTCCATCACCTTTTCTTCTTGCTTGTTCACCCTTCACTAACTCACCCTCTTTTTTCTTTTCTTCACATGCCTCTTTTCACTACTTGAATTCTAGTCTCTACTTATATGATTAATAAGAATTTTGCAATTAAAGCTCTATCTTTCATCGTCCTAGCAGCAAGTAGACGACACAATTTTGTGGGCACCCCTTCTTCCTATTTTTCTTTTCTTACCACTATTTTTCTTCTCCCTTAACATTATACTTCGGTGGACCTTTCCTTTTTAAGTCTCAAAGTGATTAAGACTACTTTGGATCAACAAGTCTGAGGTCTCACAAAGAAAGAGATTAAGCTACTTTCGTCGCTAAGAAAGAATAAGGCTTTATGGCTCCAATGGGGTTAACTAGGGAGAACGTAGGGAAAGGTAAAACAAACATGGAAAGAACTTGGCTTTTTCAAAGAAATTCCTTGATAATATCCCAACTCCCTAACAACTACTATCCTACATACACTAAGGCATGTTCTAGATGTTCCAATATGTACATACACGATAATTCAGCTCACCTCCTGTCATGCCCCACCTTGGGAGGCATGACTGGCACCTAATGCCACACTGAAATCTAGGCTGACTTGGCTGGGCACAATAACCTATGGTGCCTATCAATGACATAAACTCAGAAAACAAACTACTACATCTCGGCTATAAACACAGCCTCTGGCCAACAAGGCCACACAACACCTGCAAAAAACTAGCTAACCCAGCCAACATACGTCAATAGGGATCCTATGCGGGCCGACAAGAACACCATGCTGTCTAGTTATAACAGAAAGGAAAATAAGCAGCTATACTAGGCCCCCACATGGCCAACACCTAAATAAGACATACATAGTCCCCACACAGCCAACAACAGCTAACTAACTGGATACTGTAGTCTGTAGACCTCTAAGAATACAAATAGTGGTCGGGACAGGGCCCCGACCTATCTAAATGCTATATAAATGAAAGATTGTAATCTATACAACCTGGAAACTCCAAATGAAAGGAGCTGACCAAATTGTTGATTTTGAACAATTGCTACTGAAGATCCTGAACTTTGTCTATCTAAACCTGCAAGAAAGTTATGCAGCGCCCAAGAGTTGTGTGTCAGTAAAAGATATACCGAATATGTAAGGCAGTAAATAAGCTATTAAGGACTGAAAGTAAGTAGAAGGAAGGGGTGGAAGTTAACCTAGAAGTCTTCTTATTCATAACCTGCATCTAGTAAAACACTACACGTATATGAGCTACGACTGTACAATCATATATTCCTAAGGTATACCTAGCAGACAAGAATACGAACAAGAACCTAACCTAGCACCCATAAGCCTGGAAGGTACAATCAACACAGAATAAATCGCTCGGGGCCCCCATAACCCCTGGCGAGCACACTTCAATGTATATATCCCTAACAAGGTTCCTATGACTCTACTGGTGCTATAGCGAACCTACCTGTCCCCTAGGTCTGCAACTGAACCCACTTGGCTCCTGATCCGTAGCTGTGTCCGATTCTGATAGAGTCCTAATAGCTGCACCCTGGGCACCAGGCTCGACAAGGATTCGTGATGTTGGTATGACATAAAAATAATAGTCCAGCCATGGAATGGACTGCAATATGGCCTTTGGGCCTCTGCATTGTCCCTTGGAATGGCATATCGCTCTTTGGAGCAATTTCATATAGCCTTAATAGGTGACGACACAGCTAGTAACCCTGGGGTGGTCACGGAAGGCTCCTAGGTGAGGGCAATCCCAACTAGTGTGCTATACTAAAGTCTCAATCTAGCCACTCAAAATGCGTATCTGGCCTTCTGGTCCTAACACGACCACTGGTCACCCTAGAATAATCTATATAGTTGCTAGCAGGCACACCCCGTGTACCTGTATCTGATTAGAGGATCCTGATAGTGATCATAAACTCTAATGGTCTAGACCGGATGGGGCGAGGTCTGGAGTGGCGTAACAATACTCTGAATGTCCTACTCGAACAACTATAACTCCTAAGCAGTTGTAGGGTCGCGGACGACCAATTACTTAGTTTTTTTCTTAGAACGACTGTAGGGCAGCTACTAACCGAACCTACTTTTGAGCGGTCGGCTCCTAATCCTCCACCGGTAGTCTACTGAAATTCTTAGTCGGGGAGTAATACTGTGCTAACATGGTTCTAGTCCTTTATACCTTAACTTGGTCTGTTCGGATCTTATATGACTCTTCTGGATGGTTCCTAACCTTGTAGGTAAGTTTACATGGACTTAGCCACTCACGACAACCTGTACCTGAGCATCTTATAGGTGTATGCTGGGGCGTTGCCCCACCTCAAATGGATGATAAGGTCCCCTTCATTAGGGTATCCACGGGTCTATTTGACCTGAACGACTAGGATGGCTTCCTGGGCGGCTTGTATGATGAATACTAAGTCAACTAGGACTTACAGTCACTGGTAGTAGCTAACTAGATGGCAAGTTGTCATTCAGTTTACTAGACAACCCTAGTGCTGCTTCCTCTAAAGTATGGCTGTCCTATATAAATTTCTGGCCTTGGGGCGTGAGGGTATTCCAATGGCCCCTGAGCGTACTTCACTGATAATACAGGCACCAAACTGGCAGTTATATCGCGTAGCTGTGCCTATATTGTTCAACTTACTAACTCAGGCCCAATAACTATCCACGAGCTTCTAAGGTCTAGGCCTGACAAAAAAACATCTAATTCTACTAAAGCAATGAATTGCTGTGCAGAGGAGTTCCTTTGATGCTTCTAGCGTGTGTCACACTTAAAATGTTCCTTCCCAACAAGGGATACTATGATATAATCTTTATACATTTTCTAGCAGCTAACTACGACATATGTAACCGTAATCTATTGATAGAAGCTAATCACGACATACCTAGTCCTTATATACTAGCAGTAGCTAATTACAACATATAGGATCATTATTTACATTTAACACATAGGTCGTATCTCTATATGACGAGAATAACTTGTCAAAGGAATAAGCCTTAACATACCTCGAATGCCGCTTTCATTTGATTAAGCAATTTTCCATCTGAAGCCAATAATTCAACTTAGTTTCCGCCTTTACACTAAGAGAATACAACTATTTTCAACAATAAGAATGGACAATAACAATATCTTTTCAATAGAATTACTTATAACTTTAGCTCCATTTTATTCAGTCGAAAACTTATAATTTCTAGAGAGTTTAGAAGGGAGAAATACTTACCTATTTTCTGTGGCCGTTTAGAGTCCAATTTGGAGCAATTTTGAAAACCTTTACTCAGCGGAGTTCTGGTGTACCAGGCGAATTTTCAAGAAATAACTCCGTAAAAATGCTTCTCGTAGGCCAAGAACTTGTTACCTAAAGTTAATTTGCATTTGGACGGAGTTTAGCAGCGTAATTTGGCAAAAAATAGAAGGAAAATAGAGAAACCCTTCATGAGCCTCGACTTCTGAATTTAGGGAAATGTTTGATATGTTTTAGAGTTAAACTTGACTTATATTTATATGTGGGAGTCGGTTGGCAGGGAGGCGCCTCGCTCTGGCCATCGCGCCAGGAGGGCTGCCGCGCTGCACTGCCCATCGCGCAGGCAGGGCCGGCACCTCCCGTAGGCAAGGCCGGCGTCTCGTGCTTCCCAGTGCACAGGTCGGCTGGCGCGTCGTGTTGGCCCCTCAAGGACTGGCCTCGCCCGACCCTACTTCTGAGGCTTTTTCCACGCGTCGGGCACTCCTTATCGTCACTAATCCACGCGTATGCCTCCTAACCGTTAATTTTACGGGGTGTAACATCCTTCCTTCTTAGGAACATTCATCCTCGAATGTCATCCTCATGCTTAAAGAGGTTAACTCTTTTGACTAATATTTAGAAAAATTTCGGTAGAGGCTCCTTTGTATTATGGACTATCCAAAACCCTGAAACACAGAAAATCCAAAATAGGAATCTCACAGGATGCTACAAGCAGCGATACAACACATCTTTACCAAATGTATACATAAATTACTAATAATAACGACAAAGGAAGGAACTTACCACACCTGTACTACCTTGCCTTAGTGAAACTCTCTAAGTTTGTACATTATAGGAGGGTGAGCCTAGAACTACCAGAGGGTATCCAGACTTAATGTCGTCCTTAGTTTCTCATTTCACCTCGGTTAAACTCTTATTTCTCTTTAAGAATTTTAATGGATCATATCTTGATTAGCAACATAACCCTTACGGACCTAGCAATCTAGTATAATTGTTGGAGCCTCCATGTGCGACGGCCCCCGTAACCTGAGCATTCTCAATTGGGTCAATCTGAAAAAAGGTTTCATACACGCTTGCATAGTGTTGATACATAGATCCTAGCCTCGAAGGTAACTCTATCTCATAGGCCTCTTGGTCGTTCTTTTGGAGGGTCCAGTATAGCTTAATGAACCTAGGTCTAGATTTTTCCTGCTTGTCATATCTCATAAAGCCCTTCATTGGCAAAGTTTTTTTTTAACATCCGGCCAATGCTTCAATTTCTAACTTCTCCATATGCTAAAGTAAGACTTCCGGCGGCCCTGGGTTGTCGATACATATCTCTAAATTAGTTTAACTATTTCCCTCTGACTGATGCAGTATGTTCGGTTGAATTATCCCTGAATCACCTGCTTTAGGCCATCATATAGGGTATTTGTATTTCCACCCATAACAGATTGCCGTGCGTCTGATCCGTGTGCTCTACGTGGCTATTTCTTAGGTGACGTGAAGTCATCCTTAAATTAACGTGCGCCCTAATATGTTCTAACAGCTTCACAGATCCTAGTGGTGCATTGGGTCTCTTTGTCAGAATTATTAGATGCTTGGGCTCCACGCAACCAAACTACTTCTTAAACATTTAACTCGGTATATCCTTTAGCTGAAATATAATCCATCCAGCGAGACATGAGTTGATCTTGTTAGCCTTTCTATATTGACTCAAATAAGGTCAATTTACACCTGGTATGAGATAACCGTGTTACTATATTCATATCGATTACTCTCCGCTTCCTTGCAGGCACAACCATCTCTTGAATTGGCTTGCTTAGCTCCTGATATCCAGCCTACTCCGTCTTGTCATTGGAGCTCTGTGCTCAGACTCAATAATATCTTCCCTTTTCCCCTACAATCAGTAAGTCTCTCTTTGCGATCTAATATTTTTTTTCATTAAACTCTAGATGGAGGGAGTAACAAACATGGTTCACCTTGGCCATAGTCTACTAACAAAGTCTTACCACCTTTGGAATGCAGAGTCGACATCTGGGTCCCATGATTCCGCACCCTATTACCTTAAAGGACAATGACTCCCTTCTGGACCTTGTCTCTGAGCTGTATTAGGTTAGGGTCTCCGTACTGTCACTTCTTCGCCCCCAAAATAATGGTGATATTGCAGTATCCTAGGTTACAACCTCACTATTCTTTAAATGTTAGCCCGATGTTTATTTCTCGACATTCAGTGGTGGTCCCATGCTCTGTCAATCTACTTCAACCTGGAGGTGATTCTGTTTTCCTCCAGAATTAGATACTCGTGCTTTTCCCTATGCTCCCTTAGGATGAGATCTGGGGTTCATGCCCTCTGCCTTATACTGTCAAAGAATTACTAACCAAGTCTACCGACCTGTATCCTTCTGACCCGCACTCGGACCCATTTTTTTCATATGGTCTCTCTATCCTTTGACATAACAAACTAGGGCCATAACCATCATCTTGCAGGTATGCCCTACCATCATTAGCACACTGCGCCAGAATTGGCCTATTTCTGACTTAAACTTTACTATAACTTAGGGCTTATCAATTATGGACTCTCCCACATGCACCTAAGTGCTGCTGCGGCCTTATTCACCCTCTTGATTTACTACTGTAAGGGTCTAGATAACTTTCTATACACTAAGCGTCTTAACCACTTTATAACCTTTCTCGAAGTCAACAATTCTAGCCCTCCTTTACTATTTATTCTAGGCAACATGGCAGTGCTACCTACACTTTCTGTTGTACTGAAAGAATAAACTAGGAAGTGGGAAGTAACCCTATTGTTCTATACTAGGACTAGGGTGTGAATTCCAACGACTCTAAAGGATGGTGGTATAAACTTCGCACAATCCTCCATATGTTCAAGTGGTCCAATATTAATTGTTGCCCCTATCTTATTCTAAGTAGCTAGCAGGCAAGCCAACTCATATATATATACTATTTTGAGGTACTATTTCAAAGATGAAAAAAGGAATTGGGGACGATGCTGACATATCGGTCACCTTACGAGTTCCTAGTACCTGGGGAGGGTAATGGGGAAATTTAAAACACATCTGCTTTCGCCATTAGGCTGACTATCCCCCAACCGTGGCACCTCACCGGTACTTCCTCCTGCTACTGTAGTTATCTTGCAGCTGGTTGGAGTTTGTCTTACATCACATATTATTCTAGACATGCATAGAAATGAAAGCTTAGGGACTCAACCATGTAAAACTCAGCTCCATAGAACAATTTGAGAAGAAGAAAGGGTAACCATACTATCATGCCTCGTAGCCTCCTGCCTATAAAATGTGGTGCACAATACATTTATAAGCAAGACTCTACTAGACACTGCTTGCAGACTCCCTAGGATACAACCTGCTCTGATACCAAGTTTGTCACGCCCCACCTTGGGAGGCATGACTGGCACCTAATGTCACACTGGAATCTGGGCTGACCTGGCTCGGCACTGGCACCTCTGGTGCCTATCAATGACTTAAACTCAAGAAAACAAACTGCTATATCTCTACTGTAAACACAACCTCGGGATGACAAGGCCACGCAACACCTGTATAAGAAAACAACTAACCCAGCCAACATGTGTCAATAGGGATCCTATGCGGACCGATAATACCACCATGCTATCTAGTTATAACAGAAAGGAAAATAAGCATCTATACCAGGCCCCACATGGCCAACACCTAAATAAGGCATACATGGGGCCCACACGGCCAACAACAGCTAACTAACTGGATATTGTAGTCTACAATCCTCTAAGAATACATATAGTGGTCGGTACAGGGCCCCAGCCTACCCAAATGCTATATAAATGAAAGAATGTAATCTTTACAACCTGGAAACTTCGCATGAAAGGAGCTGGCCAAATTGCTGACTCTGAACAACTGCTACTGAAGATCCTGAAATTTGCCTGTTTAAACCTGCAGGCAAGTTATCCAGCACCCCAGAGTTGAGCATCAGTAAAAGATATACCGAATATGTAAGGCAGTAAATAAGCTGTTAAGCACTAAAAGTAAGTAGAAGGAAGGGGCGAAAGTTAACCTGGAAGTCTGCTTATTCATAACCTGCATCTAGTAAAACACTACATGTATATGAGTTACGACTGTACAATAATATATTTCTAAGCTATACCTAGCAAACAAGAATACAAACAAGAACCTAACCTAGCACCCATAAGCCTGGAAGGTACAATCAACATAAAATAACTCGCTCGGGGCCCCCATAAGCCCTGGCGAGCACACTTCAATGTTTATACCCCTAATAAGGTTCCTATGATTCTACTGGTGCTATAGCCAACCTACCTGTCCCCTGGGTCTACAACTGAACCCGCTTAGCTCCTGATCTGTAGCTGTGTCTGAGTCTGATGGAGTCCTGATAACTGCACCTTGGGCACCAGGCTCAATGAGGGTTAGTGATGCCGATACGACATAAAAATAATAGTCTAGGCAATGGAATGGACTATAATATATCCCTTGGGCCTCTGCATTGTCCCTTGGGACGGCGTATCGCTCCTTGGAGAAATGTCATACAGCCTCTATAGGCGACGACATAGCTAATAACCCTGAGGTGGTCGCGGAAGGCTCCTAGGTGAGGGCAATCCCAACCAATGCGCTATACTGAACTCTCAACACTCAAAAGGCGTATCTGGCCTTATGGGACTAACATAACCGCTGCTTACTCTGAGAATAATCTGTATTGCTAATAGCAGGTACACCCCGTGTACCTATATATGATCGGAGGATCCTAATAATGATCATAATCTCTAATGGTCTAGATCGGATGGGGCGAGGTATGGAGTGACTTAATAGTACTTTGAATGTCCTTCTTGGACAACTATAACTCCTAAGCAGTTGTAGGGTCGCAGACGACTAATTACTTTGTTTCTTTTCTTAGAACAACCGTAGGGCTGCTACCGATCGGACTTGCTTTTGAGGGGTCGACCCCTAATCCTCCACCCATAGCCTATTGAAATTCTTAGACGGGGTAATATTGTGCTAACATGGTTCTAGTCCTTTAGAACTTAACTTGGTCTGTTTAGATCTTATATGACTATTTTGGATGGTTCCTAACCTTGTAGGTAAGTTTACATGCACTAGCCACTCACGACAACTTGTACCTGAGCATCTTATAAGCATAGGATGGGGCGTTAGCCCCACCTTTAACTACTAATAAGGTCCCCTTCCTTAGGCTACCCACGGGTCAATTTGACCTGAACTACTGGGATGGATTCCTGGGTGACCTGTATGACGAATGCTAAGTCAACTAGGACTGACAGTCACTGGTAGTAGCTAACTAGATGACAGACTGTCACTCAGTTCACTAGACGACCCTAGTTCCACTGACTTTAAAGTATGGCCATCCTATCTAAATTTTTGACCCTGGGGCATGAGGGTACGCCAATGGCCCCTGGGTGTACTTCAATGATAATACAGACACCAAACTGGTAGTTATATTGCCTAGCTACGTCTCTGCTGTTAAACTTACTAATTCAGGCCCAATAACTATCATGAGCTTCTGAGGACTAGGCCTGACAATAATTTATCCAATTCTACTAACAAAAGAACTACAAAGCAAAGGAGTTCCTACGATGCTTCTAGCGTCTACCACACTTAAAATGTTCCTTCCCGATGAGGGATACTGCGATATAATCTTTATACATTTTCTAGCAGCTAACTAAAATATATGTAACCGTAATATACTGATAGCATTTAATCACGACATACCTGGTCCTCATATACTAGCAGCAGCTAATTACAACATATAGGATCATTATTTACATTTAAAACATAGGCCGTGTCACTATACAATGAGAACTACTTGTCGAAGGAATAAGCCTTAACATACCTCGAATGTCGCTTTCATTTGATTAAGAAATTTTCCATCTAAAGCTAGTAATTCCACTTAGTTTCTGCCTTTACACCGAGAGAATACAACTATTTTCAACAATAAGAATGGCCAATAACAATATCTTTTCAATAGAATCAACTATAACTTCAACTCCGTTTTATTCAGTCGAAAACTTATAATTTCTCGAGAGTTTATAAAGGAGAAATACTTACCTATTGTCTGTGGTCATTTAGAGTCCAATTTGGAGTAGTCATGATAACCTTTACTCGGTGGGATTCCGGTGTACCGGGCGAATTTTCAAGAAATAACTCCATCGAAATGCTTCTTGTAATTTGGTGAAAAATGGAAGGAAAATAGAGAAACCTTCATAAGCCTCGAATTCTGTCTTTAGGGAAATGTTTGATATGTTTTAAACTTAAACTTGACTTATATTCAAAGGTGGGAGTCGGTTGGCAGGGAGGCGCCTTGCGCTGGCCATCGCTCCAGGGGGGCCGCCGTGCTGCGCTACCCATCACGCAAGTAGGGCCGACACTTCTAGCAGGCAAGACCGGCGCCTCGCGCTGCCCAGTTCACAAGTCGGATGGCGCATCGTGTTGGCCCCTCACGGCCTGGCCTTGCCCAATCCTTCTTCCGAGGCTTTTCCCACACGCGTCGGGCTCTCCTTACTCGTCACTAATCCACGCATATGCCTCCTAACCGTTAATATTTTATGGGGTGTAACACCTCTCATGGCAACAATAATCTAGTTGGCTTCGTATAACTACATATCCACACAATCATATTGAATGACATTGTTCATTATTAGGTCCCACGAATCATTTTGAGTGAAATCAAAGAGCTATATGTGTCTCTCATGGATTTCTCACTTGTGCATTTAAGATGACCACTTTACTAACTCTAGCGTAGAAGCTAAGTAGAACGTCACAAGAACACAAGTGAATGATCTACGACCCAATCCTAAAAAATAAAAATGTGACTAAATTCCCTTAAGATGGTCATCATCCATCAATCATAGGGAAGGGTCACTACTATACGACTACAACGACTCCTACAAAAATAAAAATTTACCCGGTTCAAAGAGCTCCCCTACGGAAAAGTACCGAGGCCATAAGAAAAATCAAAGGTTGGGTGAGATACACTAATTTTAATAATTTTCAAATAAAGCTCAGTAAACATACACCCTTGACCAACTACAAAACTAACTTCCAAAAAGATTAAACCTAAAACTAGAGATCAAATAGAGTATCCAACATCTCACGACACCATAAGTCATAAGAATACCAGTTATTACATACCAAGACCTAATAAATCATAAAGCTACTACTACGGGAATGAGACTATGCTACGGCCTACAGATAAAGCAATTAAAGACAAACAGGAATCTTTGCTCCACCCTACACTTAAACAGTGCACTATCCCCAGTGCACACAATCATATCGAAAGGTAAGGAAAAAGGAACTTCCTAACCGCTACGCATCATCATCAGGATTGTAATACTAATCCTCCTCATCATCATCATCACCATCAACCTGCATGGCACTCATAGTAGCATCATCCCCTCCTCCTCATTGTTATCCAGATCATCAACACTGTCGGTTGACACAGTAGCCTCATCATCGTCAATTGGATCCTCAAAAGTAGGTCTCGCTCTACACATCTGCATGACACTCTCCATAAGTGGGTGTCTATCCTCAAGGGAGTCCATCTCCTCAGTTGTAGCAGGTCAGCTGCCTATTCTCAACTAGAAGTCAAGCATCCCAAATATACAACCCTGCCAACTCTCATCATGAGTTTGACGATCAGCTATAGTGATGGCTTGATCTATAGAAGTGATGGAATCCTTTACCTTTGTAGCATCAATGATCTATCCTACTAAGTGCCCTGTGCAAGGTAGATGTAGGTCCGCTTCTTCCTCCTCAATGCTTGCCTCTCGCAAAAATTGGGTCAAAAAACTACCACTACAGTATTTTGGCCTACGGTTGTTTGTGATCTCCTCATATTTTCCTAGAGAATAACACCAAAAATAATCAGTATCCCCTTCATAAGCATGTACACAAGCACCACCCGCTCTATGGTGATTTCTGTCATGTGAGTCCCCCAGAGAAACACAAGACTAACTATCTTTACCCACACTTTTGCCTCTCATTTTATGTAGCAGAACACAAGTATGGAGTGGATGCCCTTGTGGTCCTGTGCCTATCAGTGGATGAATGCTCACTGTAGAGAGTATGACAGATGTCATGCTAAGGAGGCCTCTCGATGCAAGATAAAGTACTCTAAAGGATCTACTACAAGTGTGCCAAAAAAAAGAATTGAACCTCTTGTAAATGAACAACACGACCTGCCACCTTATCTTCACCTTGGTGCTCTCTCCAAATGATGTATCCCAGTTTGCATAGAACTCCCTCACCAAGGTGAGTTTGCACTCCTCTGGCTTAGCAAAGATGTAGCCAACTCCCAGCTCATGGACCTTGTCCCTAATACCCGGGATCTCCTATGCCAGGCGACCCTCATCAATCCAATGTTCAGGAATGTACTTAGCCTCCATCTGTGTGTTGAACCAGGTAAGCCCATGAGGCTCCACTGCCTATATCCCAAAGAGTTTAGCAGCGCTAGCCTTAGCTTTTGATGAACTAACTTCCTTTGTACCTTTCTGGAGCCTCTTTAATCCTTTTCCTGCTACTTCAATTTCCATTCCATTGCTGCCTTTCAGTGCCATGATTCCTGTCAAGAAAAAAATTAAGAACTACACAAGATTACTTCGTGAGTAACAAGGCTAGCTAATTAAGTGTCTAAAGGTGAAACTTTGACCCCAAACTTAATTTGCTAGCATAATGGTGAGACTTTGTCTAATGGGGTTCTTAAGGCTTCCCCCATCATCATCCAACCTCACAACATTAATTCATTCACAAACTCTAACTCCAACCAAGTTCATGATTTCTTTTCAACTCTCCTCTCGTATTAATATTTTCAAGAACGCCGTAATTTGGCCATCCCCTTACTTTCCCTCCTTCAATTCTTAATTCAAGAAATTCACACATGGAGGTAGCATTATTCGACTCATTCAACAACCCAACAAACAATTTACTAACATCCATAATGAAGTAACATGAGTTTTAACCATTCACGCATTATTTACATTCAAGCATTTAAGACCCATGTACTTTCTCTCTCTAAAATTAATGCATCTACCTACAAAATTCATGAATTCAAATCACCATCCCCATTCATCCCCATAACTTCACATAATGATATTCAATCAAAAATAAGTTAATCCAAACAATGATACACATTATCATGGAAGAAATTTAGACACTAAAGCTTATGGAACCCATAATATCATATTTAAGCTTTTCACCAACAATGGTGATTTGAGTCTTGAATCTTGGGGAAGAAGGGTGTGGGAACATGCTTTCAACATTACCTAAACAAGAGAGAAGGAAAATAATTACTTTAGTTGAGAAGATGAGCTTCACCAAAGCTTGAAAAGACAACAATGGAAGGGAGAGGGGAGAGGGAAGTTACGACTTAAGAGAGGAAGAGAGAGAATTTTTGCCTTTTTTTTCAACTTTTTGAAGGAAAAGGATGAGTGGGAATCTAATAAAGATATGGGGCCCAGGTTTTTGGTAATTTTAAGGTTTTGAGTCAACATTGACCTAAATTGACCAAAAAGTTTTGCCCAAAAAACCTCTGGCGCACCGCCTCTCTGTCTCACCACAGACTTAGAAATTCTTTTTTTCGGGAACAGGGGGTTGGCGTTGTGCACCACCCATATATTATACCCAAAACCAAAAGATCAGACTCGAGAGTTGAAATAGAGAAAAGTGTAAAAACTTGCAACAGGCACAAAATAAGATGTGGGATGACTCGTTCGTGCAGCGCACGAGTCGTGATGTGACTCACGGGAAGGCCAGTAAGGAAGTTTCGGAAGTTTGAGGAAAAGGATTCCTACGGGCATGACAACGACTCATGGTCAGACGCCACGAGTTGTTTGGTTAGTCGTGGGGTGGGTAAGGAAAGAAAAGGGAAGGAGGAAGGCAGTGCACTTGACAGAAGGACCCCACTAGTCATGGTCCAAGCAGGGAACATTTTTATTAAAGCTCAGGAAGTGTACTTAACCGGTTCCACGAGTCGTGACCTGTGACCACGAGTCGTTAGGTCCCTCGTTGGCACCACCTGACAGTTATTTTCTGCAAATTTATTAAGGACTTTTTCGTAATTCCTAAGTTCCTAAGGCCTAAACTATGCCGTTATGAGTTATGAATAGTGACTTTTAAAGGGGTCAAGTTCATTCTAAGACTCATTCATTCATGCATGCAAGGTAGAATACTTGAGAGGGTGATCAAGCTTAACATTCATCAATTTCTTTTCAATTTCCTATTGGGTGTCTAAAGGAGTGTTAGAATCATCTACCAACAGGTACGTTGGATTATGAATGGGTGATTTTTTTCACACCCATGCCCATTCTGTCACACCCCACCTTGGGGGGTATGACGGCACCTGGTGCCTGCTAAACTCTGGACTGTTAAATGGTCCAGCCTGAGCACATCTGGTGCTTTGGCTGGCTTTGGCTCTATTTCAAGAAACAAATCGGCTATCTAACGGCTGTAAACACAGCCTCCGGCCAACTGGCCTGTAGCCATCTGTACCTGTAACAACAGCTAACCAGAAACAGACTTGTAACAAGGAACCTATGTGGGCCGACAAGGCCGCCATGCTATCTGGTTATCTGTAACTCAACACAAGACTGCTGTAAAACTACGTGACCGGCAAGGTCACCACTACTGTCAAACTAAGGCCCCACACGGCCAACATAAACTGAAATTCTAAACAGCTACAGCAGACAGCACGACCCCATACGACCGGCTCAAGTAACCACAGGGAATATACACAGACTGCAAGCCTCTACGAATACTGTAAGAAACTAATAGAAATGATCGGGACAGGGCCCCTACCTACCCATACTGCACAACAAAAGAAAAGGAGCTACACCTCTGGGAATCAGACTCCGGATGACAGGAGCTGATGACTCACTGGCTGGCTGGAATCACGAGGGATCGGCTCCTCGTCCGTGAGTACCTGCAGGCAAGCAATGCAGCACCCCGCTGGGCGTTAGTACCACAGGTACTGAGCATGTAAAGCAAACTGAAATATGCAACTGAAATAAATAGCAACATTAACATGACGTATAAGCAAGAAGTAGCTGAGTCTATCTAGCTGAGGATAACTGGGAAGAGTTTGTTCATTCTGTAACTAACTGAACGTACCTGATGACGTGTCGTCCTACTATTGGTCAGTATCTAATAGCACATGTCAATATACATAATAGTACACAATACCTGACCGACCCCCATAAGCCGGAAGGTGCCAACCAAGCAAGCAATCTATATACCCCTACCCGGGTCTAAACCAACCAAAAATAAGTCACTCCACTCATCTAACACTGTGAGCTCCTCCTACCAGTCCCCTTGGGTACGCAGCTCAGGCCTTGGCCTCTGACAATAAACTGTGTCTGAGTCCGAAGACTCCTGCCTCTGGGCACAGGTGCGCACACAGAGTGGTCTGCCCCTGTAAACAGGGTGTGCTAGCTCTGTGCAGAGTAAACTAAACTACCCCTGCAAGCAGGGTGGTCTGGACCGTATTATCATGGTGGTCGGCCATCATCGTCCTTTAGTCGGACGGCATCGCCCAGCTGGTGGCGGTATCTAAATCTGGTATCGACACAGCTATAAACCAGGGGCGGTGGGGAAGCTAAAGGGTGCCCACATGCCACAACAAGTCTCAACATACAAACACATACACAGCAAGCATGCTCAAATGTAAAATACTAATCATATTTTCTTCTTTTGTTTCGAGGCTAATCTGTATTAAATAACTGATGCTATATGCTGTCTTACACTGTTTCTGGCTGCTGGACTTACTGCTACCTGACCTTTATCCGTCTATCTAATTATATCTGAATATAACTCAATGATATAAAATGTACCATCTACCACTGGATACAATCTCAACAGATGAAATACGTATTGCCTAAATATCTATTATTCTAATTATCACATGATATGTAATAATATACTAGCATGCTTGCTGGAATTTGTACTAAAATCATTCCTGTACACTGGGTATCTGCTAATAGTGTTTATTCTATTTATTTTCTACCCTGTACTTCCTGGCTTGTCGAAAGAATAACTTTACATACCTGGTTTCTGAGTACCCGATTGACCGATGTGATTTCCGTCGGTACTTCTGCTGTTTCTCCCAACTACATTCATATACACGTCAATTAGAACTAAATACATTAATATTCGGGAGAAATTGTCACTTTTGATATATATATTTATCCTAACTTTTACCTTTCGGGAAACGGTCGAAAACTCGTTATTTTTCAGCGGTCCAGAAGGGAGAAATATTCACTTCTCAGCTAGGAACACATAGACATTAATTTAGAGCAATTCTACTTACCTTAGTTCGGTGGCTCGACGATTCGTCGGCCGTATTTTGCGAAACTGAATCCGTAGGAATGCTCTCTGCTGCTAAATACCTCAGTATCTGGAGTTAATTTGAATTTGGGCAGCGTTTAGCAGCGTAATCGGACGAAAACTATTTAATTTCCTTCGTTCTTACTCCTCTCTGCCGTACCCTCTATTTTCTGGAAATTTTTTTAAAGGTTTAAATGAAATTAAACCGAAGTGGGGCTTATATACTTGAGCCTGAACCTGGGCAACGTGTCACGGAGCCATCGCAGAGGCCTCACCTCCGTGACATGCTGCCATCACGGAGGGGCTCTGCCTCGGCTCCTCCCGCGATGGTTCGATGGGTTTCTCGTCCGATCTTTTTCCCGGCCTTTCTCTAGCACGTATGGCCTTCGAATATGCTTAACCAACGTGCGAATAGGTCGTCTAGGTGCTGGGAATTCTACGGGGTATAACATTCTCCCCCCCTTAAGAACATTCGTCCTCGAATATACACTGTTATCTAGAGGACTACTTACTTTATTTTCTAGAAAAATTTCGGCAGAGTTTCCCCTGTAATATGGACTATAGCAAAAACCTGAAATGCAGAAAAGTCCAACACAGGCACTGCACATAATATTCTAGGATCCACTGGGTAACTAAATATCACTCTTTATCATTCATAGACATACAACCATAAGGTACTGCATAAGTAATAATACGGACATACCTGTCGCCTGACTAGGCCTGAAATAGGTGATGGTATTTGACTTTCATATCTTCTTCTGCTTCCCACGTCATCTCCTCACGATCCCTGTTACGCCACAATACTTTGACAGATGCAACATCTTTAGTTCTCAGTCTGCGAATCTGTCTGTCTAAAATAGCTACGGGAACCTCTTCATATGCTAACTCTTCTGTGACCTAGATATCTTGAACCGGAACTACTGTAGAAGGGTCCCCTACGAACTTCCTTAACATTGAAACATGGAGTACTGGGTGAACAGATGCTAACTCTGGAGGCAAGTTCAACTCGTATGCAACTCGGCCTATTCTTCGCTGAATCTGATATGGCCCAATGAATCTTGGGCTAAGCTTGCCTTTCTTGCCAAACCTCATTACCCCTTTCATCGGGGACACTTTCAGATATACCCAGTCATTTACCGAAAATTCTAAATTTCTACGCCGCATATCTGCATACGACTTCTGGCGGCTCTGAGCAGTCAGCAGGCGTTCCCTGATAAGCTTTACCTTCTCCTCTGACTGTCGAATGATGTCTGGCCCAATCAACGTTGATTCCCCCACTTCAAATCAGCCCATCAGCGATCTACATTTTCGCCCATATAATGCTTCAAAGGGCGCCATCTGGATAGCTGAATGATAACTGTTATTATAGGCAAATTCAATTAACGAAAGATGTTCATCCCAGCTACCCCGAAAATCTAACACACACGCTCGTAGCATATCTTCGAGCATCTGAATTGTACGCTCAGCCTGCTCATCTGTCTAAGGGCGGAACGCTGTGCTCAAGTTAATCTGCGTTCCCAAACCCTTCTGAAACGACTGCCAGAATCTAGCTGTGAGTTGTGCTCCCCTATCTGAAATGATGGATACCGGTACTCCATGCAATCTAACTATTCCTCTGATGTATAACTCGGCATAAAGCTCAGCTGAGAAGGTAGCCCCTACTGATAGGAAATGAGCTGATTTTGTCAGCCTGTCAACTATTACCCAAATGGAATCATGTCTGTGTCTGGTACGGGGTAATCCTGCCACAAAATCCACATTCACTGCTTCCCACTTCCAGAGAGGCGCAGCTATGTCCTGAGTTAACCCACTTGGTTTCTTATGTTCTGCTTTCACCTGTTGGCAGTTAGGACACTAGGCTACCAGTAGTTCTCTTAAATGTCATGGTACCTCTTTGTCGTATCGGGATGAAGAGAATAGCGGGCGTAATGAGCCTCGCTCATAAACTTCTGGCGATGCCCCAAAATATCTGGAGCACAAATGCGGCCTTTATATCGCCACACTTCATCCCCGGTTATCCAAAAATATTTCATCTCTCCTTACTGAACCTTGTGTTTAAGTTGAACCCGGCTAGGGTCTCCACACTGTCATTCCTCTACTTCCACTACTAACGACAACGCTGCGACATTCTGTATTATCGTTCTGTTATCCTTTATTTCTGCTATGTGAACGGCTAAACCGGCTAACTAGTGAAATTCTCGGGTCTATTCTCGCCGTTCAGGCGGCAAGTATGCCAACTCCCCATAGATTTACGGCTAAGGGCATCTGCCACCATATTAGCCCTTCTTGGGTGATACAAAATTTTCACTCTTTAAGGCATAAACTACTTGAAGCTAACTCCAGGTCATGGGTAAGATAATTCTTTTCACGTTTCTTCAACTGCCTGAAAGCATAAGCTATTACTTTACCATGCTGCATCAACCCTCTGTATCTCCTAGCGATACTAACACTGGAGCTGATGTTAACCTGGCTTTTAACTCTTGGAAGTTCTGCTGACACGCCTCAACCTACTGGAACTTTACTACCTCCTGTGTCAATTTAGTCAGAGGTGCTGCTAAAGTGGAAAATCCTTCCACAAACCCTCTGCAGTACCCGGCTAACCACAGGGACTGCGTACTACGATCGGAGTGGTAGGTCCAAGCTAGATCTTTATTACTTCGATTTTCTGTATATCTATCTGTACACCAGCCTCCGACACAATGTGACCAAAAGGCTACTAAACTCAACCAGAATTCACATTTACAAAATTTGACGTATAACTGACGGTCTTACTGGTTTATTATACTGGAGAATCTGACAAGTAATCTACCGATATAGCTAGAGCTTTATCTGGCCTTCTGACCGCATGCTAAGGCCACTTGTTGCTAAGGTAACCTTGAACGACTATCTGCACACCATGTGCCCGTATCTGATCAGGGGGTCTTGATATTGACCATGACCTCTAATGATCTAGCTGCATAACCTTAAGTAACCGCATAGTCGGGTTGAATGACCCGAATGTGGCAGTAGTCTAACAATATTCTAACCGTTCTACTTTAGTGCTTATAGTTCATTGATAACCGCAGACTTGTGGGCATCTAATTGCTCTGTTATTTTGCTTAAACCACTGTAAGGCTGTACTTAAGCAAACTTACTCCCAGGTGATCAACCTCTGGATCTTCATGGGGAGTCTACTGATCCCCTGGTCTTAATAAATACTGTGCTAGCGGGGTACTATCAATTTCTTACGCCTTGTGTGTATCCACTTGGATTTATACTGCTATTCTGGGGAATTCTCAGTCCTATGAGCTATTCTATAAATACTGGCCTTCTGCTAGGGCTCTATATCTAAATATATTACGAAAACCAGCTGAATTACTAGTCTGTCGCTGACTACTGATGTGGACCCTTCCTTGGGGTACCCACGGGTATTCTGACTGGGACTGCCAGCTGGCTTATGGGGTGTTCCACATAATAACTGCCAGGTTGGTTAAGGCCGACTCTCACCTACAAGGCTGGGGAAAATGACGTACGACCACTTAACATACTAGAACAATTTGGCATTGCTAATCTCTGAAATTTGCCTATTCGGCCTCTAATCCTGGTTCTAGCATATACACTACTGTTACCGATCTTCAGGGACGCCTCCCTGCTAATGCAGGCGCCAGCTAGTCAGTAGACCGTCTAACTGCGCCCTTATCATCTAGCCATCTGTTTTAGGCCATTAACTCTGGTAAGCTCTTAGAGCCTAGATCTGGTAACAACACATAAGTCTATTAACTTAATAACGAAAAACTGAGATAGTTTTTATGACTTCATACGTAATTCACACTTAATCTGCCCCTTCCCTACTCCTTTTCTTTCTTTCTTCACCCTCTTTCTTATTATTATTTTTTTTTGGCAAGGGGGGTGTCCTGCAATGCAATTTGTACATGCTTTCTATTACTAATCAGTATCTGTGATTGTAGCCCTTATAGGTAGCCACTCACAACATATCTGTTATCTGTATACATATATATCGCTAGCTACGTATAATATGTACTGAATTCTGCGGTAATTCATAATCTCTGACATGCTCTGCTGAGTCTCATACCGTATATGATACACCGCTTCTACGGCCTAATACTATCTCTTGCCCTGACTTATCATTTCGTTGTATTGTCACCCCATTCTGAGAGTAACGAACATAAACACCTTAGTTATTGTCTGCTGTTTGAAATTCCGCCACTCTTGCGATGTGGGGTCAACGTTCGAATCTTGTGGCCTTACTAGGCATATATTGAGAGCCCATGACTGTTTGCTGGGCCTTATCTCTATGCCACACTAGATTAGAATTGCTGTATCGGTAACTCCTTAACTTTTCCATAACGGACATACTGCGGTATTCTGAACCGCAATCCTACTGTCAGCCCGAAGCTTAATCCTTAAAACGATACTCCATTAATTTGGGGGGGGGGGGTAACCCTGATTTCCCCACAAAATCTGGCATTCCTGCTTCTTCCTCTCATCTTGCTTAAGCTGAACTCTGGGGTTCGAGGTACCTGCCTTTCGTTGCTAATGAGATTACTGATCAAGCCTCGGCCTATACTTCTTCTGGCTTATATTCAATCCCATCTGATTCACATGACCTCTATATCTTTCGATGTCACAACTAGATCATGACTATAATCTTACAGGTATGTCTTGCTATATGTTGGCATATATGGCGGACTTGGCCTTTTTCTGACTCAACCTTGACTATTATTAGGCATTCATCACTAGCAGGTCCGTTACCCCTACTCCGGGTAAGCTAACAGTCTTACTTTCTTTACTGGCTTGTTATCATAAGGGTCTGCACAATTTACCGAATCATAGGGGCTCTTTATACTTTCTAATACTTACTAGGATCAATCAGCCCATCTTTACTTACTGCTTGATTTGGCAACCTCATCTCAAGTCTTATGCCCCTTTACTATATTGGCATCAGAATCAAGAAGTAGGAATAGCCCTTTTCTTGTTGCAACAAATAGAAACATATAACTGTACCACATCTGAAAAGATGTGTTTGGGATTCCTGCATTTCCCTCTCTTTTTCATACTTACCTGATGGTCTGACCTTGTCTATAATCTTAATCAGATCTTATATAACTAATAAGTAAATCAACTCATATGTACATTATACTTCTGACTTCCTATTCTAACGTTATTGACATATACTGGGGATGATACCAATAAAAGAGATAACATTGGGAGGTCCCTGTTACCTCCTCCTGCTGCCGTAGTTACCTTGTAACTGGCTAATGCCTTCTTCTGTTGTTATATCTGATCTTCTGCCTGTAGTAGGGTAATGCTGATCTACCTTTGTATCTGTAATCAAAGAATACGGTAAGTTTTTTTAGGGACTCAACCCTATACTGTACCGCTCTAAAGCACGACTGACTGAGAAGGAAGGGTAACCATCCTATCATGCCTCGCAGCCTCCTGCCTATAGTATGTGGTGCACAACACATCCATAGACAAGACTCTACTTAGCACGGCTTGCAGACTCCCTGGGATACGACCTGCTCTGATACCAAGTTTGTCACACCCCACCTTGGGGGGTATGACGGCACCTGGTGCCTGCTAAACTCTGGACTGCTAAATGGTCCGGCCTGAGCACATCTGGTGCTTTGGCTGGCTTTGGCTCTATTTCAAGAAACAAATCGGCTATATAACGGCTGTAAACACAGCCTCCGGCCAACTGGCCTGTAGCCATCTGTACCTGTAACAATAGCTAACCAGAAACAGACTTGTAACAAGAAACCTATGTGGGCCGACAAGGCCACCATGCTGTCTGGTTATCTGTAACTCAACACAAGACTGCTGTAAAACTACGTGACCGGCAAGGTCACCACTACTGTCAAACTAAGGCCCCACATGGCCAACATAAACTGAAATTCTAAACAGCTACAGCAGACAGCACGACCCCATACGACCGGCTCAAGTAACCACAGGGAATATACACAGACTGCAAGCCTCTACGAATACTGTAAGAAACTAATAGAAATGATCGGGACAGGGCCCCGACCTACCCATACTGCACAACAAAAGAAAAGGAGCTACACCTCTGGGAATCAGACTCCGGATGACAGGAGCTGATGACTCACTGGCTGGCTGGAATAACGAGGGATCGGCTCCTCGTCCGTGAGTACCTGCAGGCAAGCAATGCAGTGCCCCGCTGGGCATCAGTACCACAGGTACTGAGCATGTAAAGCAAACTGAAATATGCAACTGAAATAAATAGCAACATTAACATGACGTATAAGCAAGAAGTAGCTGAGTCTATCTAGCTGAGGATAACTGGGAAGAGTTTGTTCATTCTGTAACTAACTGAACGTACCTGATGACGTGTCATCCTACTATTGGTCAGTATATAATAGCACATGTCAATATACATAATAGTACACAATACCTGACCGACCCCCATAAGCCGGAAGGTGCCAACCAAGCAAGCAATCTATATACCCCTACCCGGGTCTAAACCAACCAAAAATAAGTCACTCCACTCATCTGACACTGTGAGCTCCTCCTACCAGTCCCCTTGGGTACGCAGCTCAGGCCTTGGCCTCTGACAATAAACTGTGTCTAAGTCCGAAGACTCCTGCCTCTGGGCACAGGTGCGCACATAGAGTGGTCTGACCCTGTAAATAGGGTGTGCTAGCTCTGTGCATAGTAAACTAAACTACCCCTGCAAGCAAGGTGGTCTGGACCGTATTATCATGGTGGTCGGCCATCATCGTCCTTTAGTCGGACGGCATCGCCCAGCTGGTGGCGGTATCTAAGTCTGGTATCGACACAGCTATAACCTAGGGGCGGTGGGGATGCTAAAGGGTGCCCACATGCCACAACAAGTCTCAACATACAAACACATACACAGCAAGCATGCTCAAATGTAAAATACTAATCATATTCTCTTCTTTTGTTTCGAGGCTAATCTGTATTAAATAACTGATGATATATGCTATCTTACACTGTTTCTGGCTGCTGGACTTACTGCTACCTGACCTTTATCCGTCTATCTAATTATATCTGAATATAACTCAATGATATAAAATGTACCATCTACCACTGGATACAATCTCAACAGATGAAATACGTATTGCCTAAATATCTATTATTCTGATTATCGCATGATACGTAATAATATACTAGCATGCTTGCTGGAATTTGTACTAAAATCATTCCTGTACGCTGGGTATCTGCTAATAGTGTTTATTCTATTTATTTTCTACCCTGTACTTCCTGGCTTGCCGAAAGAATAACTTTACATACCTGGTTTCTGAGTACCCGACTGACCGATGTGATTTCCGTCGGTACTTCTGCTGTTTCTCCCAACTACATTCATATACACGTCAATTAGAACTAAATACATTAATATTCGGGAGAAATTGTCACTTTTGATATATATATTTATCCCAACTTTAACCTTTCGGGAAACGGTCGAAAACTCGTTATTTTTCAGTGGTCCAGAAGGGAGAAATATTCACTTCTCAGCTAGGAACACATAGACATTAATTTAGAGCAATTCTACTTACCTTAGTTCGGTGGCTCGACGATTCGTCGGCCGTATTTTGCGAAACTGAATCCGTAGGAATGCTCTGTGCTGCTAAATACCTCATTATCTGGAGTTAATTTGAATTTGGGCAGCGTTTAGCAGCGTAATCGGATGAAAACTATTTAATTTCATTCGTTCTTACTCCTCTCTGCCGTACCCTCTGTTTTCTGGAAATTTTTTTAAAGGTTTAAATGAAATTAAACCAAAGTGGGGCTTATATACTTGAGCCTGAACCTGGGAAACGTGTCACGGAGCCATCGCGGAGGCGTCACCTCCGTGACACGCTGCCATCGCGGAGGGGCTCTGCCTCGGCTCCTCCCGCGATGGTTCGACGGGTTTCTCATCCGATCTTTTTCCCGTCCTTTCTCTAGCACGTATGGCCTTATAATATGCTTAGCGGTTTTACTTACCTTGCATACTTGGTGTATTTCACTTACTGACTGTATACTCTATACTGTATCATTTCATGATACAGGACCTGGCTCTCAGGTTCAGCCCTGCTCATAGTCAGCTTATCAGAGTTAGCATCCTTATTGTGGGTGAGTCCTCATTTCCTGTCGACTATACTATTCATCTTTCCTTTATGTATTTCAGTTTCAGTTTTGTTGAGTTAGTTGGGGGTCTTGTCCCATCAACTCTTCATGTTTAGAGGTTTTTCAGACATACGTATGTATTCAGCTTCGGATTTCATATTCTGATGTTATGTTCAAGTTAGACTTCCGCTATGAGTATCCTATTGATTATTCAGTTTCTTGATTGAGATTAGATGTATGTTTATGCCATGGGTCGACTTGGGGTCTCCAGGGCTCCTAGTCCCATGTTATGATCTGGGCCTCCATTCGGGTCATGACAAACTTGGTATCAGAGCCATAAGTTTGAAGTGTCCTAGGGTGTCTGAAAGTCGCGTTAAGTAGAGCCTTTTCCATGTATGTAAAGCACGCCACACTTATGATGAAAAAGCTACGAGATGTTTAGGAAATGTTCCCTTCTTTCATGATCTATGTCATGCGATAAAAAGTCTTTCTATCCTTCTAATTTGTGCTATTCGCGATTGCAGGATCATGGCTCCTCTAAGAGTGAATGGTAGGAGAAATGGGAATGGTGAAGGCCACGACGATGGCAATGGTAATGGGCACTAGTAGGCCCCACCAGTTCAGGAGCACCAGGCATTGGAGCCAGTCTCTCACACTGAGTTTCCGGCTGCTATTCAGATGCTTGCGCAGGCCTTGACCGCTCAGGTGAACCAGCAGGCCATTGTGCATGTTCCACAAAATGGCAATGCAGCGGCGGCTCGAGTCAGAGACTTCTTGAGGATGAACCCGCCAGAGTTCCTTAGGTCCAAGGTAGATGAGGACCCATATGAGTTCATAGATGAGATTGTCAAGATCACCCAAATCATGGGGGTGAATGGGGCTGTGTGCACAGACCAGTTGAAAGGGGTCGCGCATATCTGGTTTTGCCAATGGAAGGATAGTAGGGTCGCCGGAGCAGGTCCTGTCACTTGGGAAGAGTTCCATGTTTCCTTTCTAGACCAGTTCTTCCCTTGTGAGATGAGGGAGCTGAAGGTAGCTGAGTTCGTGAATTTGAAGCAAGGGAGAATGATAGTACTAGAGTACTCTCTCGAGTTCACTCGCCTATCGAAGTACGCCCCAGAGTAGTAGCTGATCAAAGGGCGCGGGTGAGTAGGTTCGTGCATGGAGTAGCAGGCTATTTGGACAAGGATTGTAAGACCACTATGCTCCATCAGGATATGGATTTCCCTTGGATAGTTTTGTACACCCAAAAGATGGAGGTGGCACATCTAAGAGAAAGGGAGGCCAAGAGGGCCAGGATTGATGACCACATATTCTCCCAGCCGAGGGTAGGTAGTGGGCACCAACAACAGACGCACCAGAGATCATCAGCCCCAGCATCTTCGACATTGGATGTGCCATCCAAGCCTCGACATGATCAAAGAGAGTGGGAATCATTATCGAGGGGTCAAAGCAGCAGACCCGCAGATTCTTACAGCCCAACTTGTCGTAGATATGGTCGGGGGCACACAGGAAAGTGCTTGGCAGGGTCAAGTGATTGTTTTGGGTGTGGGAAGCCCAAACACATGCTTAGAGATTGTCCAACAGTGAGACAGGATTAGGTTGGGGGACGAAGCCTAGCTTCTAGTTCAGCAGCCTCTCCCGCACGCTCAGCACATCATGGGGCATCTACCAGTATAGCTGGCGGTCACTGCCATAACAGATTTTATGCTTTAGCATACCACCAGGAGTAGGAGGTCCCCCCGGATTTGGTCACTGGTATGTTACGAGTTTTCCATATTAATGTTTACGCTTTGTTAGATTCGGGGGCTACCTCGTCTTTTATGACACCTTATGTGGCCAGTAGCTTCAAAGTCAGTCCCGAAGTCTTGTCAGAACCCTTCTCACTTTCTACTCCAGTAGGTGACTCAATTATATAGAAACGGTTATATAGATGTTGCGCAGTCTTGGTCCTTCAGAAGGTCACCTCAGCAGATTTGGTAGAGTTATCCATGACCTATTTTGATGTTATTCTCGGCATGGATTGGCTATTTTCATGCTCTGCATTAGTTAATTGTAGAACACGGGCGGTAAAGTTTAGATTTTCAGGCGATCCAGTCTTAGAGTGGAAGAGTAGTTCAGTTGTGCCTGTAGGTCGTTTCATTTCCTACCTCAAGGCCAAGAAGATGATTTTTAAGGGTTGTGTGTACCATCTAGTTAGGGTTAAGGATGTTGAGTCCGAGACCCTGACTATCCAGTCAGTTCTAGTAGTACGTGAGTATTCGGAGGTCTTTCCTGATAATTTGGCAGGTGTTCCTCCCGAGCGGGAGATTGACTTTGGTATTGACCTTCTTCCCGAGACGCAGCGTATAACTATTCCTCCCTACAGAATGGCTCTATCCGAGCTAAAAAAGTTGAAAGAGCAGTTGAAGGACTTGTTAGATAAGGGTTTCATTAGACCGAGCAAGTCCCCATGGGGTGTACCAGTTCTCTTTGTCCGAAAGAAAGATGGTTCTCTTCGCATGTGCATTGATTATCGGCAATTGAACAAAGTCACTGTCAAGAACAGGTATCCTCTACCCAGGATTGATGATTTATTTAACTAGCTTAAGGGTGCCAAGTGTTTCTCAAAGATAGATCTCAGATCCGGGTACCATCAGCTCAGAGTTCGGGAGAGTGACATCCCCAAGACAGCCTTCAAGATGCGGTATGGTCATTATGAGTTTGTAATTATGTCTTTTAGTCTAATTAATTCCCCTGCAACTTTTATGGACTTGATGAACAGGGTGTTCAAGTCATATCTAGACATGTTCGTGATCGTGTTCATTGATGACATCCTTATATACTCTCGGAGCGAGGAAGAGCATGCCGCTCATCTGAGAGTAGTGTTTCAGACCCTCAAGGATTGTCAATTATATGCCAAGTTTAGAAAGTGCAAGTTTTGGTTGAACTCCATAGCATTTTTGGGCCATGTGGTATCAACTGAGGGCATAAAGGTAGATTCTTAGAAAATCGAGGTGGTGAAGAATTGGCCTAGACCGGTGAATCCTTCAGATATTTGGAGTTCTTGGGCTTAGTCGGCTACTATCAAAGATTTGTTGAGGGTTTCTCATCTATTGCAGCACCTTTGACCAAATTGACCCAGAAGAAGGTGAAGTTCCAATGGTCGGAAGCGTGTGAGAAGACTTTCAAAGAGTCGAAGACCTGACTTACCTCAGCACGGATGTTAACCCTACCCGAGGGTACCGATGGATTCATAGTGAATTTCGATGCTTCAAGGATCGGACTTAGGTGTGTATTGATGCAGAACGGGAAGGTTATAGCATATGCCTCTAGACAACTAAAAGTCCACGAGAAGAATTACTCGACCTATGATCTTGAGTTGGCCACGGTGGTGTTCGCCTTGAAGATATGGTGATATTATTTTTATGGGGTCACATGGATGTGTTTACGGACCCTAAGAGCTTACAGTATGTATTCACGCAGAAAGATCTCAATCTTCGACAAAGAAGGTGGTTGGAACTACTCAAGGACTACTATATGAGTGTCATTTACCATCCGGGTAAGGCTATGTGCTAGCGGACACACTTAGTAGGCTCTCTATGGAGAGTATGTCCCAAGTGGATGAGGGGAAGAAGGAGCTGGTGAAAGATGTGCATCGACTTGCAAGGTTAGGAGTTCGGTTGGTCAACTCGACCGATGGCGGTGTTGTTGTCTAGAACGGATCAGAGTCGTCCTTGGTGACTGATGTGAAAGCTTGACAAGATGAGGACCCAATCTTGGTAAAGTTGAAGGAAGCTGTTCAAAGCCAGAAGGTTGAGGTCTTGTCCCAAGGGGGAGATGGTGTGCTTCGGTACCAGGGTGCTTAGCTGGATGTTGCATGAGACTCATAGATCCAGGTATTCTATCCATCCAGGTGCCACCAAGATGTAATGTGACTTACGGGAAATCTATTGGTGGAATGGCATGAAGAAAGATATTGCAAAATCCGTAGCTAGGTATTCGAACTGTCAGTAAGTAAAGGTTGAGCATCAACAACTGGGAGGTGTACTTTAGGATATCAGCATTCCCATTTAGAAGTGGGAAGAAATTAATATGGACTTCATCAAAGTTCTGCCTCATACTCATCGACTACATGATTCCATTTGGGTTATGGTAGACAGGTTGACCAAGGCTTCACATTTTCTACTGGTTAAAACCACGAATTCAGTAGAGGATTATGCAATTGGGAGTTGGTCTGATTGCATAGAGCACCCGTATCCATCATTTCCGATAGAGGTACTCAATTCACCTCCTAGTTTTGGAAGTCATTTCAAAAGGGGCTTGGTACACAGGTTAAGCTCAGCACAACATTTCACCCACAAACGGATGTTCAAGCGTAGTGGACAATCCAGACCCTCGAGGACATGTTGAGAGCATGCGTAATTGACTTTAGAGGTAGCTGGGATGAGCATTTACCACTTATTAAGATTTCCTACAATAACAACTATAACTCTAGTATTTAGATGGCGCCATTCGAGGCTCTCCATGGGCGGAGATGTAGATCGCCCATCGGATGGTTTGAGGTTGGTGAGGTGGCAATGATAGGGCCGGATTCAGTTCATAAAGCAATGGAGAAGGTTCAATCAATAAGAGACAGGTTGAAAACTTCCTAGAGTCGCCAAAAGTCTCATGCGGAAGTGAGAAGAAGAGAGTTAGAATTTGAAGTCGATGACTGGTTTTTCCTGAGGGTGTCTCTCATGAAGGGACTGATGCGGTTTGGAAAGAAAGGGAAACTTAGCCCCCTCTTTTGTTGGCCCGTATCGGATAGTAAGATATGTTGGCAAGGTGGCTTATGAGTTGGAGTTGCCTCTAGAACTAACTTCTGTGCTTCCTATGTTTCACGTATCGCTTTTGAAGAAGTGTTTGTGTCCTGGTGGACATTGTTGGTGTAAGAGACAACCTTAGCTATGAAGAGGTTCTGGTGGAAATATTGGATCGTCAGGTTCAAAGGCTAAGGAACAAGGAAGTATCTTCAGTTAAAGTGTTATGGAGAAATCAGCATGTTGAAGAAGCTACGTGGGAAGCCGAAGCGGATATGATGGCTAGATACCCACATTTGTTCTCTACAGGCTTAGTTTTAGCTTTGCAGTCAGACATTATCTAGTTTCATGTTCAGTTCAGGTGCGCAAGTTTCTTTTACATATATGGATGTGTGTATGATTCATGAAATCAGTTCAGTTATGTGATTCGAATCAGAGGTAGTCATTCTGTCAGTTTTTGGTTTAAATGCTCAGTATTTGAATATGATGATTGCATTTTCTCTTCTTTTCTGGGTGTTTCCTAACATTCTAGGATGAATTTTCAAAGGGGAGATGTTGTTATACCCCGGAAGCCCAAAGATCAGACCCAAGAGTAGAAATGGAGAAAAATGTAAAAACTTGCACCAGGCATAGAACGAGTCATGGGATGACTCATCAGTGCAGCTCACGAGTCGTGATGTGACTCATTGGAAGGCTGGTGAGGAAGTTTTGGAAGTTTGAGGAAAAGGATCCTCACAGGCGTGAAAGTGACTTGTGGTCAGACCTCACGAGTCGTTAGGTTAGTCATGGGGTAGGTAAGGAAAGAAAAGGGAAGGAGGGAGGCAGTGCACACACGGAAGGACCCACAAGTCATGGTCAGTCCCCACGATTCGTGAGGTGAGTCGTGGTCCAAGCAGGGAAGGTTTTTGTTGAAGCTCAGCAGTGTATTTCACGTCCGGTACAACGAGTCAGGACCTGTGACCACTAGTCGTTAGGTCCCTTGTTGGGACCACCTAATAGTTATTTTCTATGAATTTATTAAGGGCTTTTCCGTAATTCCTAAGTTTCTAAGGCCTAAACTATGACGTTTTGAGTTATGAATAGTGACTTTTAAAGGGGTTAAGTTTATTCTAGGCCTCATTCATTCATGCATGCAAGGTAGAAGACTTGAGAGGGTGATCAAGCTTAGCATTCATCAATTTCTTTTCAATTTCCTATTTGGTATCTAAAGGAGTGTTAGGATCAGCTACCAACAGGTATGTAGGGTTATGAATGGGTGATTTCTTTCACACCCATGCCCAATCCCTCTCTAAAGTATGAAATTCTATGTCTAATCTATGGGATTTTAAACCAAATGCATGAATCTTCTATTTCTATACAAGGGTATGATTTGATTATGATTCTACTATTGAATTACGAAGCATGGGTAAATATTATAATGTTTTCAATTTAAAATCATGATTGTAGTTTTATGAATTTAAAGCCCATAGATGAAATGTTCATGAAGGATGAGACTTGTGATGAGTATATGATGATGATGATGATGATGAGATATTATGATGAAAAGCATGTTTTGAAGCTACCCATGTTTACGATTATGTTTTCGGTAAGAACTTAGTATTCCTAAGTATGAGAAAGCTTTGGGAAATGCCCACATGTTAAGTATGAATGATGATTTTTCCCTAGTTAAGCTTACCACATAGTTTTGGAGCAAATACTTCTGATTATATTTTCATCTTTTGGTACGTTTTGAGTTAAAGCTTTCCTATGCATAGCTTACCACATGGTTTTGGAGCGAAGGCTCCCAATTATTTTTTCAGCTTATGGTATGTTTTGAGCTAAAGCTTCTCATATGCATGATTCATATTTGACATGTATTTGATCATTGAGCTTCGTCAATAAATTTTGTTGAGCTTCGTTATAAAATGATGTAGAGCATGTGCATGTTTTGGGAGTGATGTCTAGCACCGAGTAGGCTAAGAGTCGATCACCCTATGCCTCAGAACTACGTGCCAACGTAGTTTTATACATTATGACTTAGGAACTCCCTTGTGAGCTTCCCCTGCACGTATGGGCCTTCAGCTTCATATCGATATCATGGTATCGTCCCTATCCCTGAAAAGGCTTTGGAAGGCTCTACCCACTTGAGTGTTATAGTTGGGACCACGTAAGCTCTCTAGTGGTATATTGGTTAAAAGACGAGTCTCCCACTGTTCGTCATGATTTCAGATATGTATATTCATTACTCATGAGATTTATGTAAATGCATGTTCTGAAGCAGGTTTCACTCAATGTTCAACTTTATTTATAAATGTCAGAATTTAGGTTTTAGTCAATCAATTCAGTTATGATATTATGAAGTTATGTTATGTTATGTTATGAAGAGGTCATGATTTCGAAAGACTGCATGCAAGCCCAACTCTCAGACTCTTAATGTTTATGCTATATTATGCACTGTCTTTGAAGGATTTTATTACTTTAGTGGTTTTACTTACCTTGCATACTCAGTACATTCCACGTACTGACCGCATTCTCTATACTGTATCGTCTCATGATACAGGACCCGACTCTCAGGTTCAATCCCGCTCATAGTCAACTTATCAGAGTTAGCATCATTATTATGGGTGAGTCCTCATTTCCTGAGGACTAGACTATTTTGCTTTCCTTTATGTATTTCAATTTCATTTTTGTTTAGTTAGTTGGGTTTCTTGTCCCATCAACTCATCATGTTTAGAGGCTTTTCAGACATATGTATGTATTCAGCTTCAGATTTCGTATTCTGATGTTATGTTCAAGTTAGAATTTCTCTATGAGTATCCTATTGATTATTCAGTTTCTTGATTGATATTAGATGTATGCTTATGCATGGGTCGACTTGGGGTCTCTCGGGGCTCCTTGTCCCATGTTATGATCTGGGCCTCCGTTCGGGCCATGACACCATAGCACCACCTATTAGAATTTTTTTCTAGAGTTTAACACTTGGATACAGGTATCTCACCCCAGACTTAATCTTTTTTAGCTCATTTTCCCAACACTTTTTGCCTCTGAAGCTCTATTCATCCCTGCAAAATAAAGAAAAAAATGTAAAAATGTCAGAACGATGGGTTGCCTCCCACCAAGCGCCATAGATATATTCATTTCATGACATTCATGGGTTGCCTCCCATGAGTCACCTGATTTAACATCACGGCACGACTATAGTCCTCGTCACTCCTTCATTCGAGTGAAATGGTGACCAAACCGACAATTTAAAGAACTTTCATGTAGCTTACGCTGCTCAATCAACTGATTACATCCTCCAGGTTCTACTATTGACTTAACTGTGAAGTCGTTATAGTGAGGAGGCATCCTTGGAAATCTAAACACTTCAAAAACTTCTTCTTGACCATTAACCTTCATAGACACCTTTCCCTTCTTTACCTATATGACGACATCCACGGTGGACAAAAATCCTCTCCCCAAAATGAGGGGAACTGCTACATCGACTTCGTAATCTAGGATTATGAAGTCCACCGGAAGAGTGAAAGGTCCCACCTTTATCAAGAAGTCTTCTATTATCCCATCAAGATAGGCTATAGATCGGTTTGCAAGCTGCAGAGTCACTATGGTAGGATATGGTTCACCTAACCCCAACTTTTTTGAACTAAGATGCAGCCATCAAATTGATGCTAGCGCCCAAATCACGCAAGGCTGAACCAACTTCCTTGTCTCCAATTATCACAGGAAGGGTGAAGCACCTAGGGTCCTTAAGCTTTTTTTTAATTTTATTCTGGACACAAAAACTACACTCTTCTATAAAAGCCACAGTCTTAAACTTTGTTAACCGCCTCCTGTTGGCTACAATTTTCTTTAGGTACTCAACATATTTTGGAACTTCCTGAAAAAGCTACACAAAGGGAATGTTAACATGTACCTACTTCAATAATTCAAGAAACTTCTTGCAAGCTATATCCTTCTTCTGCTTTTGAAACAACAGTGGGAATGGGGGTAGTGGTCTAGCTACAAAAACTTTTGGTTGTGAGTTTCTTGACTCCCTAACCTCACTCTTGGACTTCTCAACCTATTCATCATTAACCTTAGTTTCTCTAGGGATAACTTCACCCAGTTCCTTTCCACTACGCAAGGAGATTGCGCTCACATTTTCTTAGGAATTTTTCTCGATGTTACTTGGAAGTGCTCCCTTTGGCCTATTCGTTTTCTGTAGAGCCAATTGCCCCATATTAATTTGAAGCTCATGGATGAACTTTTGCATCTTATTCACTACCTGAGTCTGTTACACCATCCATTACTTTAACGTCTCCTTAAGAGAACTGCTCAACTGCTGGTCCTGAGGCCTTTGACAACCATTTTGGGGCCTTTGGAAGTTCTGGTTCCCTCCCTATGAGGGATTTGCTGCATTCCGGTACCCTTTGAAGCCATTACCTGCAAAACCTCCACCACAATTCTATTATCCCACAAAATACAAATTCGGGATTAAGTGAACAACCTGAATAAGCATGACCTTCTCTACATGCTTCACAATACGGTGGTGGTGCCTGCACCTGATGTACCTGGCTTCCTACTGGTGTGTTACAAGTTTGCTAATCACATTAACCAGCTGGTTAATGTCTGCTCTAATTACCGCAACACCATCTACCTCAAGCTTTCCTGACACATTTGTTTCCGTGAATACTCTGCCTAAGTCTTGGTAATCCTGACTTCCCACGGACATGAGGTTCAAGAGAGCCTCAATTTCATCATAACTCTTGGATAGAATCTGTCCCTGTGCAGTAGCATCAAGAAGGATCTTTGACTCGGGCTTCAAACCCTCTATAAAGTTGTGTCCAATTATCTCCTTAGGTTGCATATGGTGCAGACAATCTCTCAAATAACCTTTGTAATGTTCCCACACCTGAGCCAAGGTTTCACCATCTTTTTGTACAAACCCGGAGATCTTCCCTCTCAACTCCTTGGTTCTCCTTGAAGAGAAAACATTGTTGATGAATATGTTGGAAAGAACCTCCCATGTGGTGATGGAACCTGCTGGTTCATTACTCCTTGGCTTCACTAATCAGTGAAAACGGAAACAAAGTCGGCATCACATATTCATCTGACACGTTCTTAAAATGGAAATTCTCGCTCAGCTCCACGAACATCATCAGATGCCTGTGGGGATCCTCATACGGCTTGCCTTGATATTAGAAAGCGTTTGTACCAAATGCACGGTCCTTTCTTTCAGCTCAAAGTTTCCAGTGGTAGTCGGGTTGACGATCGCTTTAGAAGCAGTCTCCAAGTTCAGCCTAGCAAAGTTCAACTCTGGAACTCTCTCTTGGTTGTTGCAATGTGCCTACTTGTTGTTCTCCATGATTAACCTTCTAAAGGTTCTCTCAATTTCAAGATCAAGAGAAGCCAAAAGTGATTCTTGACTTCTCGTACTTGGCATACACTGAGCACACAACCTTGTAAACTTTACAAAAATAAAGAAAAAACATAAAATACTAAATAGAAAAATAAAATCCTAACCTACAAATGATCAAAAACTACACGTCCCCAGGAGCGACACCAAAAACTTGGTGTCGCCTAAGCGCATGCAAGTGCATGTGGTTCAAGTAATATAGGACTGGAAGCCCCGATTATCATACCCATAGAGAATTGTCAGTTCAATTGTTATAAGATTATAACTTTATTAAGCTAATCTAATAAAACAATGAATTGGGAAATGGTTTAGGGAACTAACTACTAAAACATTAATTACAAAAATAACTAAAAAGGTTGCAAGCTTGGTTTTACTCCGATGATGATGATAATCTAGGGCAATGGCTCTTCATTGGTTTCAAGTTGAGTTTTCAAGACTTATTTTACTAGAACGGTTCTTCCTGCGGTTTCTAGTTGCATGTTACTATCCCATTTCTTGCCATTATCTCTAGCATCCAAGAACTATCTCATAAACCTTAACGCCTATACCACTATGGTCACAGGAGAAACATGAAACGATGGTTATCCCTACTTGTATTTCAACTAAACTGGGTTAAAGGATATATCCCTATCCTCAACAACAAGTTCTACCCTCTCACCAATGGGTTTAAGGGTCTTTGAATTTTCATTATGTATTTTACTTTAACCCTTCGATACCCTGTCCCAAGTACAATCAGAACCCAATAGATTACTTAAAAGGTGATTAGTCTCATAAATAATAAATTAACACAAGTAAATACAAACAACTACAAAGAAGAATCGAATCTAGATTAAATCAGTCTATTCAATAACAACCATCAACCATGGCCAAGACCCTAGAATATGAGTTTAGCCACTCATAGATAAGTGGAAAAACAAATACTTATTAATCATCATTCAAATTCAAGAGTAAAGAAGAGAATAAACCTAGTGTAGACATGGTCTTCCATCAAACGGCTTGCAAGCATCCAAAGATAAACTATGGAATGTTAAACTCTACAAAACTAGTCGAATGATTTGTCAATAAAATGACTCAATATGCTTAACTCACTCCCTAAAGGTCATATTTATAGTTGAGCCTTGAAATGATGCTTCTTCCCCTCCAATAGTTGAATTTAAAATCAGCAAGTTTTGGCCCTGAACAAGGCTGGCGCGCCGCCCCCACCATCTCACCACATACTTAGTAAAATTTCCAACAATTTCAGATTTGAGATAAACCTGGTGTGGTGCCCTCACTATCTTGCCAAAGGATTAGCTAATTTTTCTACACATTTAGCATGCTGGCGCGCCACTCTCACTATATCGCCAAAGTGTTAGTCAAATTCTTGCACTTCTGGACCCATTTGGCACAAGGCCTCCTCCATCTCACTAGAATTTTGGTGATTTTCTCTAAGTCTGGGAAGCTTTGGGGCTCTACGCCCACCATCTCTTCAAGGTGTTGAAATGATCATCTTCTGAAGTCAAGTAACTAGCGTGGGGCGCCAGTCATAACACCAGAATTATGAAATTTTGTCAAGGAGCTAAGAACCTGGGGTAGGGCGCCTACTATAGCCCTCAAACCTTCTTCTCAGTTTCTCAATTCTTCAACCTTGGTTCATTTTGGGTCCTTTTCCTTTGCTTTCGTGCTCAATGTTCGGTGGTTTGCTATATGGGTTATAAAACCGACACGCAAGTGCACGTGGTCAAACAAGTAATAAAGTGGCTAAGTAAGCCAAGTATCGAACCAAGGAGACTCTGGATAAGTAAAATTGCTTAAGTATACTATATTCTAGCTTACTTCTAATTATGCTGACAACAACGTAACCAAAAGTTAAATAATTTCTGTTTATAAATTATATACTAAAACTATTAACAAATATTTACTGTGAATTGAAACTATAGATATGAGCATGCCAAGGTTAAGAACAAGTAATGAACTTGATTATAATCATAATTTGGTTATTCTTCTCTTCTAGTTGCTAGCCAAGAACATTAGCCCAGAGATTAAAACTCTCGTATTTAATCTTACTTAAGAATCATAAACCATCCGTCTACATTTCTGTGATCAAATGCAATTTATGACCTAGCAATACAATTCCGGTTCCTAAACTGACTAATACGGCTTTCAAGTATATTTCTATCAGGAAAGCACATCAAAACCCAATTTTCCCAAATCAAGTTAAGAACAATACCCTATTAATTCACAACTTTCCAATTTCGTGCTCTCTCGAGTGAAATCGTACTTTTTAGATGTACATTAATGTCGGCCACACACTAATGCAGCAGAAACAAGAATTAATAGAACAACATAGAAGAAGAAGATGAAAAACCATACAATTCAATAATCAGAATTCATCACCATTGTTCACAACCTCAGCAAGGAAGAGAATTAGCCACTCATTTGTGGATTAATTATCCTAAAACAAGTGGTAATCATACAAACAATTGATTGAAAGAAGAAAGAAAGAGAGAAAAACCCTTAGCTTTTTTGTCCCTCAACTGCCTGTAACCCACGTCCTTGCTCCACCAAGTCTGAATTCATTAAAAATAAACCTAAGTGTTCTATTTATACTAGTGGGAATTTTTCCCGGAATAACAAGCAACGTGTCACGGAGGCCAATGCGGAGCACTGCCTCCGTGACACGGCGTGGACGCGGACCCTCACTGGAAATCCAGGGTCCGGGAATATAGCCTCAACGTGGCACGACATGCAACGCGGAGGCTTGCCTCCGTGCCACGGAGCTGTCGCGAGGCTTCACTGGAAATTGCCAAATTAATTCATCCTCCATGCAGTGTGCCTCCGCGATGGTAGTGTGGCACGGCTCCATCGCGGAGCCCCTTTACATTGTGCATTCCAATGTCTTTTCCGTGCTCGCATCCAAGTCCAACTCCGATATTGTTCCAACATGCATTTTAGCTCCTCAAAATCATGTTTTACCTACAAAACAATGCTAATCATGTTGGTTAGTATAAATTCACATTTTATTACCAATTACATGAAAATGTATACACATTGCACAATAAACATGGCGAAAATGATAAGTTTGAGTATCACTTGGGAATATAAATCTGCCCAAGATCACTTACCCCACACTTAAATCCTTGTTCGTCCTCGAACAACACATACACAACTCATGCAAATTACATCCCAACCTTCACCACTATGGTGCGACAATTTGAGCTACGGTCATGCCGATTATTCAATTTTTTGCAAATCATCAAGAAAACATGCATGGTCTTAACAATGCAATGACCTTTAATACATCAAGACTTCCTAGGCTTTAAGAATCGACCCTCGATATCGGCAAACTCATGCAAATCAGCTAATCAAGATATCCGACACGAAAATCAGTCTTTTATCAAGCATGTGCCCTCACAACTCAAGAGAATTTACCCCTTTATGTTCATGCAACACACAAACATTCAAGTAGGGGCATGTAGAAATTAATTTCACTCTCTCTCCCAAAAGAATTCACATGCATCATGTCATGACCCATAGGCTTGCCCTTAGTGTATTACTCCACTAATATAAAGAAATGCAATGTAAGATCACGTAGGACTTTAATGGGTTGTAATGGAGGCTATGGAACTAGTATGTATTGGATTAGTCAATAATAGTCACTAGCATCCTTAAGCGCCTTTTCAACACATTCCCATCAACTCATGAACATTGTTTCTCTCTTTTCTTTTTTTTCATCATCCCATTCATGCTGGTTTACTTTCGTATGGCCCATTTCATCAAACACACTTGACACGATACAAAGGTTTTTCATGCACCTTCATTATCATTTTATTATAACAAGTGCCTCTTCAACCTTTTCTTTTCTTTCCTCACTCTGCTTTTCTTTTTCTTTTCACCCTGCTCACTCTTTGACACTTTGCGAAATTTTTTTCTGTTCTTCTTAAGCGCTTAAGAGTTTTGTATAGACTTTACGGCTCATGAAAAGAAGGAATAAAGCTTAGTTTATACATTTTTGGACAAAAGAAAGAAAGAATCGGCTAAAGGCTCAATGGGTTGACTAGGGTATACAATCACATAAAAAGGTAGAGTATGACAAGAGAAAAAAAAATATAGAAACTCTCGGTTAAGACAAAGAAATGCCTACATCCTTTCTAACACTACACCTCCTTCATTTCGTTTTGTACACACACCAGGCAAGTTCTAGACACTTCACAATAGCATGGAATAACAATACCTCACTTCACACTTTATGCACATGCTCGATTCAAGATGCATTCACAGACTCTTTAATTAGCCAATTACATGAATTCAAATTAAGCCTCAATCACACCGAATCGAATTCTACAGCTTAGGTAACTCAACATATTTACAAAATTGCATGCTTTCATACGAATCACTTTTACATTTTGAATATCAGTTACATCACGCAACCAAAATTTCACAACCATATAGTAACTACAGGTTCAGTGATGCAATCCACCAAAGAAAAAAAACTGAAAACTAATTAAAATCACTACTCCTACCGACTACATTTCCCTTAAGACGGTCGTCATCCATCCATCATAGGGAACGGTCACTAACTATGACATCGGTTCAATGGGACTATTCTCGGTAAAAGAACCGAAAACAAACTCCGAGAAACCCAAAAATAAAAATCGAAAAATTTTACAACACATCGATCATTTCGATGGAAAAATATTTACAAAATATTTTACTATGTACAAAATATTTTCGCAAAATGTTTTAAAAATATCGATCATTTCGATAAAGAAAAAAAAATATTTACAAAATTTACAAAATTTGTACTAGCTGGCAACCACAACATTTCACAACACACATCAAGTACCACAAAAATATGTACCTATACAGATACAAACCAGTTTGCACTCACAACCACAGGGAAACATAAACATACATACAAAACAAAGGAAGAACATACAGCAAATCAGCCCAGCCCTAGCACCTAGCTACTCCCCACCCCACACTTAAATCGAACACTGTCCTCAGTGTTCACAAAAATTAAAAAGCACAAAAATTGGGTGGTGGAACTCCCTGATCAGTCGAAATATTCGACTTCTTCATCCGGTGCTGCTGCCTCATCGCCCATGTCCGAGTCACCTCCATCATCGTCATCGGACTCCACATCAGAGTCCTCCCGACGTGTCTCCTCGTTCGTGGGGACATCATCGTCAGTGGGCTCAACGAAGGCTGGCCCCACTCGGCACAAAGCTCTGGCGTTTTTGCCAAATGGGTAATCCAGCTTCAGCTGCCATAACTCTTCCTCCGTGGCTGGTCTCCCACCAATTCGAAGCTGAAGCATTTGCATACCAAACATTCGTGCCATGTACTGATCGTCACGAGCATGTCGCTCGCCCAGTGTCAGCACTGGCCCATGTGTGTTGTCGGGGGCCTTAGTTTTGGTCACATCAAGGATCCTTCGCTCCAACTGCGAGATGTAGTCCAAAGCCTCTTCCTCGACATCGAGGCCCCGGATAAAGGTGGTGATGAGTCCGCCGAACCCATACCTGTGGCCCTGGTGTAGTCGGGCTCTCTTCATGGCGGATATGATGACCGCCCCAACATTAATCTCTAGCCCTTTCATCAGGGCATACACCAGGCACACACGGTCCCGGGCCACATCCGTCATGTGCACCCCCGGGATCAAGCACGAACAAACTATTTTCAGCCATATTCTGGCCTCCCTGTTCATTTGAGAATACGACAGAGTCTGGTGGTAACCCCTCTCCTTATGTCTGCTCCATCGAGCTGTGGATCGAGCCCCACACAAAGTGCGTCTGATATCGGCATATGGTGGGGTGATGTTCAGCTGGCAGAGAACGTGGGCGTCTGTGTCCCGCGCTCCAATGATGGCATTTAATTTCTGGGGTTCCAGAGTGACAATTTGCCCTCTGATTTTTATTGTGTGGTTTCTGATGGCCGGGTTCCAATTTGCATAGAATTCCCAGACTAAATGTAGGTTGCACTCCTTGGGCTCCTGAAACATGAAGCTGAGCCCAGCTGCCTCGATTCTCTGCACAATACGAGGGAACTCCTGTGCTAGTGGTTCCCTTGCAATATGCTCCTCAGGGAAGTACTTATTCTCCTTATGTTTAGCGTACCACTTCTTCCCTTCATCGGTCACCCACCTCGTTCTGTATTGGCGGCGTTGGCCGCGCGGAACAGCTGGTGCAGCTGGGACTGCTGTGCCCAATCTCATGTGTTTTCTCCCGGTGCCTGAAGTAGAAGCACCTTTACCCTTATCCTGCCTACTTGCCATTGTACCTGTCAATACAAATAAACAAGCACCATGTCAAGCTAAATGCATATTAGCTTCGGCTAAGGTCGGGTTAAACTAAGTTTACCCCATACTTAGTCCTTAGCTACTTTAACGATACTACGGCAAGGATTACTTTATTTACAACCCAAACACAAACAACTATACAATTTATGCTTAGTGCGTTCACAAAAAAATTTCGACAGTATAACTTTTAGCGTACTACTCAGACTTCATACAGCTAATCTCAATCCTACCATCGCTAGCAATTCAACCATCGCACTTAGCAACGAAAACAACAAACAAAAACAACTACAAAAATTCTATCTACATACGAATCCAAATAACCAAACCAATTTGAACAATTTTTACATTTTCCCAAAACCCGAGAATTCGTCGTCTATTACCTTCAAACAATATTTACAACGACTATCTCAATTCACAAACACACCCCGACATATAATTCACCAATCTACCAAGTTACCCAATTCGATTTTAACAACCCCAGCCCTAGAAATCAATTTTACAATCAAATTCGAATCATTCACGCAATCGACAAGTTCAAACGCTAATTACAACATTCCGAACATTTATCAATCAAAGAATAATTCAATTTCATGCTAAATTGCTAATTAGGGTGATTTATCTCACCTCCCATGCTCAAATTCGACTAAAATCGACAAAAACTTGGAAGAGTAGAGGAAAACATACCTTTACATTGAATAACCGAAGAAACTTGAAAAATTGTTTGCTTAGTAGCGTGGCACGTTCGTTGGGAGAGGGAACTTAGGTGTTTGGTCGCGGAGAAGAGAGGAAATGGGGAAAAAGGGCAAAAATTCGGGGTTTAAAATGAAAGAAATACGCAGGTCACCCGGCAACCCGGTGTGACCCGTCACAAAATATAGGGCAACGTGTCATGGAGGGTAACGCGGAGCCCCTCCTCCATGACACGGAGCTAACACGATGGTCCTCTGGAATTTTTAAAAAATCCAGATTTAACCTCAACGTGTCACGGAGGGTAACGCGGAGCCCTTCCTCCGTGACACGGAGCCATCGCCCCAGTGCACTGTCTCTTCATTTTATTCATTTTTTCATACCTTGCCTTTTTTTTCCCGATTCCATGCACATTTTTCTCCGGTTGACCTGAAAATCACCTTACTAAACAAAATTAGTTAGATTAATAGATTTCCCTAACTAAAATGAAAAATATACTAACTAAAAACGAAAAATTTGTACTAAATCAAGAAAAAGAAAAATTAAAATAAAAACTATTTACACTTTACTAAACAAAAGAAAAAAAATATTTTTCACGGGTTGCCTCCCGTGCAGCGCCTGGTTTACCGTCGCGGCTCGACGTACCAAGTCTCACCACTTTTTCCTCCACCTTGAGGATATGAATCTCACCCCTAATTTCTTCTCTAATTTCCTCTTATGCTCCAGGGGTGGTGGTGAAAAATTGTAAGGACCAAGCAGTAGATGTTTTCTTTTGAACCTATTGGCCCTTAAGTAAGCGAAGTCATTTTGTCTCTCTGAGTTAGCAAATTTCAAAATATACGGGGCTTGGTCCTCCGCTAAACATTTCTCTATAAGCTTGGAAGACTCTATTTCTATGTTGTCAACCAAACTTAATGTCGAAAAATGCTTCGAGTGTGGTCCCATACACCTCAACTTTGAAACTGCATTGTGCTTGACCTCCTTACTTGTAAACCCCTTCTCAGCATCGACATCTCTTTCTCCATTAATGTCAAATGGGGGATACTCTATCTCTTCTTCCATGAATGGATTTTCCATAAGTGTGAGCCCATCATGGGGACACTCAAGAGATTCTAATTGTTGAGCTTCATCCAAAAATTCACCCTTGTCTTCCTCTTGTAGTTCCTCTTGAATATCGGCTAAAACTGTCACCTGCAAGTTATCACAAGCTTCATCTTCAGCGATCATCTCCGTGAATTTGAAGCTCATCCTTTCTAGAGCCTCTGCATTCTCTTCTTGTTGAATTCTCAATACTGCCATCGCCTCCTTCATTGCTTCTGATTGCTCCAAGAGTTGTTTCAGCATGTCTTCTATTCGAGCTTGGCGTCCCAAGTCCTCATTCTCAGCATGCCTATATTCAGGAAAAACAACAGAAGGATCATAGTAGGGGCTTGGGGGAGGGGAATATGCATTCGGACAGCCATCCCAATGGCCATCTTGACCACCACATATATTGCACGTGTTACAGTGTTGCCATGAGTGGTGTCCTCCGCAATTCAGACAAGATTCACTAAAATATGAGTATCCACCATTGAAACCATTTATATTCCACGATGTCATGTCAATCAGGGTATACGAACAAGCAGAAAAATAAAATAAAATAAAATGAAAAAAAGAATTAAAGCAAACACTAGGACCAACTTGTCAGCACTTAAGAAGAAAAAAAAATAGTAAATTTACACTTAAAACAATTTCACCAATTGCCAAGTCTCCCCGGCAACAGCGCCAAAAACTTATTCGGTGGTTTGCTATATGGGTTATAAAACCGACACGCAAGTGCACGTGGTCAAACAAGTAATAAAGTGGCTAAGTAAGACAAGTATTGAACCAAGGAGACTCTGGATAAGTAAAATTGCTTAAGTATACTATATTCTAGCTTACTTCTAATTATGCTGACAACAACGTAACCAAAAGTTAAATAATTTCTGTTTATAAATTATATACTAAAACTATTAACAAATATTTACTGTGAATTGAAACTATGGATATGAGCATGCCAAGGTTAAGAACAAGTAATGAACTTGATTATAATCATAATTTGGTTATTCTTCTCTTCTAGTTGCTAGCCAAGAACATTAGCCCAGAGATTAAAACTCTCGTATTTAATCTCACTTAAGAATCATAAACCATCCGTCTACATTTCTGTGATCAAATGCAATTTATGACCTAGCAATACAATTCCGGTTCCTAAACTGACTAATACGGCTTTCAAGTATATTTCTATCAGGAAAGCACATCAAAACCCAATTTTCCCAAATCAAGTAAAGAACAATACCCTATTAATTCACAACTTTCCAATTTCGTGCTCTCTCGAGTGAAATCGGACTTTTATAGATGTACATTAATGTCGGCCACACACTAATGCAGTAGAAACATAAATTAATAGAACAACATAGAAGAAGAAGATGAAAAACCATACAATTCAATAATCAGAATTCATCACCATTGTTCACAACCTCAGCAAGGAAGAGAATTAGCCACTCATTTGTGGATTAATCATCCTAAAACAAGTGTTAATCATATAAACAATTGATTGAAAGAAGAAAGAAAGAGAGAAAAACCCTTAGCTTTTTCGTCCCTCAACTGCCTGTAACCCACGTCCTTGCTCCACCAAGTATGAATTCATTAAAAATAAACCTAAGTGTTCTATTTATACTAGTGGGAATTTTTCCCAGAATAACAAGCAACGTGTCACGGAGGCCAACGCGGAGCATTGCCTCTGTGACACGGCGTGGACGCGGACCCTCACTGGAAATCCAGGGTCCGGGAATATAGCCTCAACGTGGCACGACATGCAATGCGGAGGCTTGCCTCCGTGCCACGGAGCTGTCGCGAGGCTTCACTGGAAATTGCCAAATTAATTCATCCTCCATGCAGTGTGCCTCCGCGATGGTAGCATGGCACGGCTCCATCGCGGAGCCCCTTTACATTGTGCATTCCAATGTCTTTTCCGTGCTCGCATCCAAGTCCAACTCCGATATTGTTCCAACATGTATTTTAGCTCCTCAAAATCATGTTTTACCTACAAAACAATGCTAATCATGTTGGTTAGTATAAATTCACATTTTATTACCAATTACATGAAAATGTATACACATTGCACAATAAACAAGGCGAAAATGATAAGTTTGAGTATCACTTGGGCATATAAATCTGCCCAAGATCACTCAAAACACCTCAAAATATTTGTTTGCTTGCAAAACATACTAACATATGAATTTATCCATTTCATAAGGATTATGAACTCAAAAAAAGGTAAAAGATGGGCAAAAACATGGAAAATGGGAATAGAATATTCCCAACATCAAACAAGAATGAAAATAAAAAAAGAGAAAGTGAATGTGCTTAATGTCAATTCCTACTAGTCACCTAAGTTGCAAATTGAAAACGAAAGTGATGTATAAGGAGAAAAATAAGAAGATTGAAGAATGAGCTAAAAAAGTCAAAGAGTTGTGAAGTATTGCTGTGTTTAGGGAGATTAGTCAGTATATTGGCCAAATAGTTCCTACCCGTCCCTTAGCATACATTTCAATCATCTTAAGTCCTAATTGATCCTAAATTTAATGTTCTATATTAGTGGAGTATTTACACTAAGGGCAAGCCCATGGGTTGTCTTTTGCATGCAAATTGAGTTCTTTCACAAATTTTGCGAAACGACTCCAAAATTGTGAGGTGAACTAATTTCCCCTATAATAAATGATGGAAAAAGGGACTCCATGTGATCTAACTAAATCCCCAATGTAAAGCCTAGCACAATCCTTGGCTAAATTTGTAGTATTAACTGGCAAAAATGTGTTGACTTGTCATCCGGCCTACAACTGCCCATATCGAATCATGCTGTTAATGTGTACGAGGTAAACCTGTCATAAAAACCATATTTATCTCTTCCCATTTCCAAGTAGGAATGCTGATATCCTAAGTCGAACCTCCCAATCTCAGATGTTCAACCTTAACTTGCTGGTAATTAGGACACTTAGCCACAAATTCCATGATATCCCTCTACATGACATTCCACCAATACACTTCCTGTAGATCATGGTACATCTTAGTGGCACCTGGGTGAATAAAGTACTGAGAACTGTGAGATTTTGTCAATATCTCCTGCCTCAACCCGTCTATATCTGAAACATACATGAGATTTCAATAACGAAGCATACCGTCTTCCCCTTTGGAGCACGCCTCTACCTCTTTCCTGAGGATTGCTTCCTTCAACTTAAAAAAATTTGATCATCATCCTACTTTGCCTTAACATCCATCACATTGCATGCATGAGATTCTAATGGCTTATAATAGACTAAACCCTCTTAAAACACTCCTTTGTATTAAAACGACGTTATATGTAGAGTCTTGTATCATAGCTACATTACAAGAGAATATGGATATTTCACAGATTCAAGCATTCGCTCAGAATATAGAGAAAATCAGGTAGCGTCAATATGGGATCAACAGGGCAGGTCAGGAGCAGTGTTGGAGGGCTAGACCCGCTGAATTTCAAGTAGAGTTCCAGGATGGGCCCAGGCCTCGCCTGTTAGGTAGGCCACCTAGGCCCCATTTCAGCAGCAACAGGGTAGTAGATCAGATCATCATGGATAGTTAGCTTATGGCGAGAGTTCACGAGCATCAGGGTCACAGTAGCAGAGGGGCCCATATCAGATTAGACCAGCTATACCACATTTTAGTACTTGTAATAGGAGACATCTTAGGAGTTACAGATATGGATCCATCTGTCATGCCTGAAAACTAGGGGAGGGCGCGACTCGCTCCCGATACCTGACTAACCAGGAAGTTGACTATATAGCTTCTGTAACTGTAATACCTAGGCCTTCCAGGCTACCTGTCACAATCAACTGGAGTAAATATCTGGACCCATAAGATCTCAACTACCACAAATAAATAACTAAAATGCCGATAAGGCTATGACTATGCTAAACCATGCAACGGAAAGACGACAAGGCCACAAACTAGTTAATACTATACATGCTAAGTCCACAAAGCCTCTAATGAGTAAACTGAACTGATGGTCGGAATAGGGCTATCACCTACCCGTAACTATAACTCAAAACTCAAGCTGAAATAACTAAGCCCTAGCTCTAGGAAGAAAGGAGTATACCAACTTATTTGTTGATCTCATGAACCGCTACTGCAACTGACAATCCCAGCCTTTGCCTGCATCTGCGGCATGAACGCAGGTCCCCAGGAAATGATGTTAGTACGAATGAAATGTACTGGTATGTAAGGTTGAAAACCATAAATATATAAGATATCAATGATAACTAAGCCAGAAATACAGAATAGTAATAACTTGGAATCCTGGAAACTGAAAGCTGACAATAAATCAATACAAGGGGCAAATGCAACCACGTAATGCACAAGAAACATTATAACTGTAATACCGGCGGTCAGCAAACAACAAAATTCATGTAAAAAATTCCTCAGCCGGTGTACCACACCGAGGTAAAATAAAAATATCTCTAGCTAGTGTACCATACCAGAGTAAAATAAAAGTATCTCCAACAGGTGAACCATACCAGGGTAAAATATAAATATTTCCAACTGGTGTACCATACCGGGTAAAATAAAAATATCTCCAGCCGATAGAGCTTATACTGAGTCAATTTAACACATATAGCATTGAAATGACAAATGCTAAATTTGTGGCCATAATATGTCTCTTCCGTAACATATAAATGCAAGTGAGCAAATATACCATGTAAAATTAGCAAATATGCACATATATCACGTAAAATTGTCATATTATATACAAACATGTCAACTCAGTGATTCGACGGACCTGCAGGAGATTTAGACAACATAAGAACTTTAGTAGGCTTAGAAGCAATGTCCTACAAATAATCGTACCAATTTAACGTATTGCTTGAGTAGAAGCACATAGATTCCCATTTCTATACAATCCTTTAACATTTGGGAAATATATATATATATATATATATATATATATATATATATATATTTACATGTATCAACAACTATACACTGGAATTCTGTTATCAACTTATCACGTCGATGAGCATATGTAGTTCTTAATTCATTTGTCTTATTTGTAGGAAAATATGGAAATTATAACTTGGAACTTGGAGTTATTTGTCATAAACCTTAACATATACATAGAGCTGAGAGTTGAACTACATACATACAATGTATAGGACTTCTGTATAACATATAAACTCGTATTTAGTTACTGAGTGACCTCCAGGAGACTTTCTAGTATACAAAGTTTTGAGCTTAACTGATCATTGTCATAGCATGTTCTTATACTTACTTAGACATTAGGAACATTGGTACATGAGAGAATCTCTCCTCTAAATTTAGGAAATTCAAATGATAACTCAACAAGAGCTAAACATATAGATGTATGACTTGAATATAAATGTAAGAATCCAACTGTATACATGAAAATCATATACATTAATACTTCTTACTGGAAAGACATAAAGACTTGAGTTCTTAGACTTGTACACAACTTCAAATACTTGAATGAGACACTAGCATGATTCTTGGGATATGATCTCTTGAAAACATCTTAGATTAGCATAACACACTTGAACATAACTTAGTGAAATGAAGACATAAAATAAGAATATGAGAAATGGAAATAAAAATGGCCACGAGGATGGCAATGGCAACGGGAATCAACAAGCCTCACCAGCCCATGAGAACCATGCACCGGAGCCGGTTGACTACGCTAAATTCAGGGTAGCCATTCAGATGCTAGCACAGGCCTTGACCGCCCAGGTCAATCAGAAGGTGATAGCGCATGTCCCTCAGAACAGGAATGCGGAGGCAACACGAGTCAGATATTTTCTAAGTATGAACCCTCCAGAATTCCTTGGGTCAAAGGTGGAAGAGGATCCACATGAGTTTATCGATGAGATTATAAAGATCACCCAGGTCATGGGGGTGATCAGAGAAGAGTGCGCCGACTTAGCCTCATATTAGTTAAAAGGGGTTCTGCACATTTTGTTTAAACATTGGAAGGATAGTAGGGCAGTAGGAGAAGGCCCTATTGGTTAGGATGAGTTCCATGCCGCTTTCTTATACGGGTTCTTCCCTCATGAGATAAGGGAGCTGAAAGCGACCGTGTTTGTGAATCTAAAGCAAGAAAAGATGACAGTGTAGGAGTATTCCTTAGAGTTCACTCGTCTGTCCAAGTACGCACCAGAATTAGTGGTTGATCAGAGAGCTAGAGTGAGCAGGGTTGTTCATGGAGTGGTGGACTACCTAGACAAGGATTGCAGGACTGTCATGCTTCATCAGGATATGGATTTTCCTCTGATGGTTTTGTACGCCCAGTTGATGGAGGCGGTGAATCTGAGAGAGAGAAAGAGAGGCAAAGAGGGACAAAATAGATAGCTATGGGTTCTATCAAAAAAGACCAGGTGGTGGGCACCGCTAGCAACCAAACGAGAGATCTTCGGCCCCAGCGCCGTCGGCTATGAGTGTTCCATCATGATCTAAGCACGATCAGAGGGGGAAAGTATCAAGCTCGAGAGGTCAGGTTAGAAAACCCATAGAGACTAGCCCTCCAAAGTGCAGTAGATGTGGCCGGAGACATACAAGTCAGTGTCTGGCAAGTATAGGTGCTTACTTTGCATACGGGAAGCCTGGGAACATTCTTAGCGATTGCCCCGCAGCCAGACATGGTCATGATAGGGGCTGAGGCCTAGCTTCTAGTTCAGAAGCTCCATCAGCACGCCCAGCTTAGCAGGGAGCATCTACTAGCACAGGTGGCGGACAGTGCCAAAATAGATTCTTTGCACTAGCATCCCTTCAGGAGCAGGAGGTCTCCCCAGATGTAGTCATTGGTATGTTACGAGTATTCCATCTTGATGTATATGCATTGTTAGATCTAGGGTCTACCTTATATTTTATGATGTCCTATATCGCTAGTAGTTTCAGAGTCAGTCTCGAAACCTTATCAGAACCCTTCACAGACTCTACTCCAGTTGGTGATTCAGTTATAGTTCGACGGGTGTATAGAAATTGCCCTATCACAGTGCTTCAACAAATCACCTCAGTAGATTTAGTAGAGTTAGACATGACCGACTTTGATGTTATCCTCAGCATGGATTGGCTATTTTCATGTTATGCCTCGGTTAATTATAGGAAGGGTGTGGTAGAGTTTCGAGTTTTGGGTGAGCCAGTCCTAGAGTGGAGGGGTAGTTCAGCTGTGCATGTAGGTCGTTTCATTTCCTACCCTAAGACCAATATGATTTCCAAAGGTTGCGTGTACCATCTAGTTGGGGTTAAGGATGCTACTTCCGAGACCCCGACAAACCAGTCAGTTCCAGTAGTATGCAAGTTTCCAAAGGTCTTCCCAGATCATCTACCGGGAATTCCTTCCAAGTGGGAGATTGATTTCGGTATTGACCTTCTTGCTGATGTGCAGCCTATATCTGTTCCCCCTTAAAGAATGGCTCTAGCCGAGCTAAAGAGTTAAAGGTGCAGTTGAAGGACCTTTAATACAAGGGTTTCATCAGACCTAGCAAATCCCCCTGGGGTGCACCAGTCCTCTTTGTCCACAAGAAAGATGGTTCTCTTCGTATGTGTATTGATTATCGCCAATTGAATAAGGTCACCATCAATAATAGGTATCCACTCCTCAGAATTGATGATTTGTTTGACCAGCTTCAAGGTTCTTAGTGCTTTTTGAAGATAGACTTCAGATTCGAATACCATCAGCTCAGGGTTCGGGAGAGTGACATCCCGAAGATAGCCTTCAGGATGTGGTATGGTCATTATGAGTTTGTAGTTATGTATTTTGGACTAACAAATGCTCCTACAACTTTTATGGATTTGATGAACTGGGTGTTCAAGTAATACTTTGATATGTTTATGATCGTGTTCATAGATGATATCTTGATATACTGTCAGAGCGAGGAGAAGCATGCCGCTCATTTGAGGGTGGTGCTACCGACCCTCAAGGATCGCCAACTATATGTTAAAATCAGTAAATGTGAGTTTTGGTTGAACTCAGTGGCATTTTTGGCTCATGTGGTGTCAAAAGAGGGTGTACAGGTAGACTCTCAAAAGATAGATGCAGTGAGGAATTGGCCTAGACCGGTGAATCCTTCGGATATCAGGAGTTTCTTAGGCTTAGCTGGTTATTATCGAAGGTTTGTAGAGGGGTTTTCATCTATTTCAGCACCATTGACCAAATTGACCCAAAAGAAAGTGAAGTTCCAATGGTCAAAGGCTTGTGAGAAGAGCTTTCAAGAGTTGAAGACTCAACTCACCTCAGCACCTGTGTTAACCCTACCCGAGGGTACTGATGGGTTTGTGGTATATTGTGATGCTTTGAGGACAGGCCTTTGGTGTGCACTTATATATCATGGGAAGGTTATAGCATACGCTTCCAGACAACTAAAAGTTCATGAAAAAAATTACCCGACTCATGATCTCTAATTGGCGATGATAGTATTCGCCTTGAAGATGTGGTGACACTATTTATATGCGGTCCATGTGGATGTTTTTATGGACCATAAAAGCCTACAATATGTGTTTACCTAAAAGTATCTAAATATGCGCCAAATGAGGTGGTTGAGCTACTCAAGGATTATGATATAAGTGTCCTTTACAATTCGGGAAAGGCTAATATGGTGGTAGACGCTCTTAGTAAGCTTTCTATAGAGAGTATGTCTCATGTAGATGAGGGGAGGAATGAGCTGGTGAAGGATGTACATCAGCTTGCATAGTTAGGAGTTCGTTTGGTTGACTCGATCGATGGCGGTGTTAATGTTAAAAAAGGATTAGAATCATCCTTGGTGACTGATGTAAAAGTGATACAAGATGAGTATCCTATTTTGGTAAAGTTGAAGGAAGTCGTTTAGAATCAGAAGGTAGAGGTATTCTCCAGAGGGGGAGATGGTGTGCGTCATACCATGGTCATTTGTGTGTTCCGAATGTTGATGATTTGAGAAATTGGATGTTGCACGAGGCCATGGTTCCAGATACTCTATACATCTAGGTGCCACCAAGATGTACCGTGACCTAGAGGAAGTCTATTGGTGGAATGGCATGAAGGAGGACATTGCAGAATTTGTGGCTAAGTGTCCGAATTGTCAGCAAGTGAAGGTTGAGCACCAGAGTCTAGGAGGTGTGCTTCAAGACATTAGTATTCGTACTTGGAAATAGGAGGAGATCAACATGAATTTTTCATTATAGGGTTTCCTCACACTCGTCGGCAATATGACTCAATTTGAGTTGTTGTAGACAGGTTGACAAAAGAAGCTTATTTTTTATAGGTCAAAACTACTGATTAGGTAGAGGATTAGGCCAAATTATACATTCGGAAGCTAGTTCGGTTGCATGGAGTGCCCTTGTGCATCATATCAGATAGACGTACTCAGCTACCTACCAGTTTTGGAGATCATTTCAAAAGGGGCTTGGTACTTAGGTCAAGCTCAGTACAACATTTACCCGCAAAATGATGGTCAGGCGGAGCAGAACATTCAGAATCTCGAAACATTTTGAGAGCGTGTGTAATTGAATTCAAGTATACTTGGGATGATCATTTGCCTCTTATTGAGTTTGCATATAATAACAATTATCGTTCCAACATTCAGATGGCTCTGTTTGAGGCTCTCTATGGGCGAAGATGTAGATCTCCTATTGGTTGGTTTGAAGTCAGTGAAGCTATGATGATAGGACCAGATTCAGTCCATGAGGCCATGGAGAAAGTTAAACTCATACAGGACAGGTTGAAAATACCTCAAAGTCGCCACAAGTCCTATGCGGAGGTGAGGAGGAGGTAACTTGAGTTTAAAGTTGATGATTTGGTGTTTCTGAAGGTGTCCCTGATGAAGGGAGTGATGAGGTTCGGAAAGAAAGGAAAAATCAGTCCCCATTATGTTGGCCCATACCGGATTGTGAGACGTGTGGGAAAGGTGGAGTATGAGTTGGAGTTACCCACAGAACTAGCGTTAGTTCATCTAGTTTTCCATGTATCGCTCTTAATGAAGTGTTTGGGTGATCCAGCTCTAGTTGTTCCGGTAGACAGTGTCGGTATGAAAGACAGTCTTAGTTATGAGGAGGTTCCTGTAGAAATATTAGACAGTCAGGTTCGAAGGCTGAGAAACAAATGAGGGAGCTATGTGGGAAGCCGAAGCACACATGATGGCTAGATAGCCACATTTATTCCTTTCCGACTCAGTTCCAACTTGAGGTATCAGTTATCTCCTTAAAACACTATTCAGTTTCATGTTCAACTTATGTACCTCAGTTTCTTTCATGTAAATGGATGTATGTGTGACTTTGGAATTCAGTTCAGTCATGTAGTTCAATTCAGTGTCAGTAACTCTGTCAGTTTTCAGCATGTATGTTCAGTGTTTGAATATGGTGATTTCATTTCTCTGTTTTATTTATGTTTTCCCACATTTGAGGATAAATGTTCCCAAGGGGGAGATATTGTAGTTCCCTGAAAGTGCCTAAGACTAGACCCGGGATTTAAAAATGAAAAGTAGCAGAAAACTAGAAAATTTTCTTAGAATGGGTCGTTGGACGGATTAACGACTCGTTGGATGTGTCCGTGAAGAGATATTGCAGGCCTGGAGTTAGGAGTCACGGGTCTCAGGATTACCCATGAGACGTTACAACGAGTCGTTGAAGGTAGTCGTGGTGAGGTTGGTTCTGGATCAAGGGGGAAGTAATGAGGCATGGCACGATCAGTTATTGGAAGCAACGGGCCATTGTCATTGGAATGAATTCCAGGTTAGGGAATGGTGACAACGACGAGAAGCAACGAGTCGTTGGAGCTTTTGGTAACTCGTTCTGTCCAGTTGTGGTAGGGGATCTGAGACCTGATTCAGGGGTGTAACAAAAAGGGGTGTGACGGACTATTGGAGCCAGTAACGGTCCATTGTGACACTTGTTATCACTGGCATAGAAGTTTTTCTAGGAAATTCATTAAGGGTATTTTCGTCATTCCTAAGCCCTAGGGTCCTAAAATAAGTCATTTTAAGCTTGAAATAGAGTGTTTTAAGAGTGGTTATGCCATTCTAAACCTATCCTAATTCATGCATGCAAGCTTAAGGGTTTTTAGTGGAGATCAAGTCTGGCTTCTTCAAGTTCTTCCTCAATTCTCTTTGGGCTATCAAGGAAGTGCGAGAATCAGATCCTTTCAGGTATATAAGGCTATGAGTGGGTGCAATTGTCCACACCCTTGCCCAATTCCCTCTCAATTCATGATGTTCTAATTGATGATTCCATGGGGTTCTTACCCAATGCATCAATTCTTAAGTTCTATTCATGGGTTTGATCTAAGCATGTTTTAAATGATGAATTATGATTGAGCAGATTTTACAACATTTTAAATTATAAAATATATTTTCAAGTTTCTAAACTATGATTTCCATCCATTAATGCTTATTAAAGTTGAGATCTATGAGATATATGTTCAAGTATAATGTGATGTTTTTGAAGAAATCATGATTTCGAAATACCCATGTTTATGTTGATGTTTTCAAAGTGAATCAAGTTGATTTAAAGTATGTCAAAGTATTGGGCAAGCCAATATGATCAAGTATGTCTTATGATTTCATCAATTAGCTTACCACATGGCTTTGGAGTTAAGACTCCCATTATTTTCAACTTGTGGAATGGTTTGATCCAAGGCTCCTCATGTTATGATTTCTAATTATGCATATATATTATTATTCATCTTCATTACTAGATGATGGTCAGCTTCGTTGAAAAATGATGGAGAGCCTATGCATGTTTTTGGGAGTAGTGTCTAGCACTGAGTAGGATAAGGGTCAGTCAACCCTATGCCTCAGAACTACACGCCAACGTAGGTATGATCAGATTATTTGGGACCTCCTTTGGAACTTTCCCCTGCCCCCAAGGGCCTTGAGCTTGATATCGATATCTTGGTAGCATCCTAGCCCTAGCAAGGTTTTGGATGACTCTTCCCACTTGAGTGTAATAGTCGAGACCACGTAAGCTCTATCGTGATTATGTCGGTTATAAGACGAGTCTCCCATTATTCCTCATGATTTCAATCATGTATGTTTATCATTCATGATATATATATGTTTCAAGCAGGTTTGACCCAATCTTCAATTTTACTTATGATTATCAATTTTCAGCTTTGGGTCATTTGAATCAGTTATGATATGCAGTTTTGTTTAGATCATGATTTTAGAAAAATAGCATGCAAGCCTTAATTTCAGAATCTTATCTTGATTATATTTTATATTATGCATGTTTTAATAATTTTATTTACTTAAGAGGTTTTACTTACCTTGCATACTCGGTATATTCAACATACTGACTGCATACTCTATACTGTATCACTCTATGATACAGGCACCGATCTCCAAACTCAGTCCCGTCACTAGCCAGGTTCCAAAGTTAGCATCCAGCTTCAGTTGGTGAGTCCTCATCTACCAAGGACCATTCTTTTTCAGTTATCTTTACATTTCCAATTTCAAACTTAGTAAGTTAGTTGGGGTCTTGTCCCATTAACTCATCAGAAGTAGAGGCTTTTCAAACATAGATTGTATTTAGCTTCAGACTCGTGTTGAATGTTCTGATGTTATACTATGCTCAGACTTCCTCTATGTTATTATGCTGATTTTCCTCTTTTATTGATTGAATTAGATGTATGTTCATGCCATGGGTCGACTTGGAGTCTCTCGGGGCTCCTTGTCCCGTGTCTCAATCTGAGCCTATGTTCGGGTCATGACACTACTGGAACTAGGACAACATGAGGGGCCGAATCCCTTCCCATGGTACCTTTGATTGGAACTAGAGGAACTGTAACATGGGGAGTAAAAAAAACTCACTTTGAGCCTCTAATCTATCTCTCATATTGATAAGAGGGCGACTGGGACCCTCTTCCAACATTAATGCCAATAAATCTCGTAGCCATCTGCTTTACTGCATGTGAATTCTAAAACAGAGGCATGATTTAGATTTGAAGCACCTCTTACATCTTTTACTATAGCACGATCTATTAATGAACAAAGTGAAACAACTCCTAAATGCCCTGTAGCCTCCTGATTATAAGTATGGTGCACAACTTGCCCACAAGTAAGATTCTACTAGACACGGCTTGTGGACTCCCTGGGATCGACTTCGCTTTGATACCAAGTTTGTCACGCCCTAAAACTGGGGGAGGGCGTGATTAGCTCCCGATACCTGCCTGACCGGGAAGCCGACTATATAACATCTATAACTGTAACACCTAGGCCTTCCAGGCCAGCTATCACAATCAACTGGAGTAAACATCTGGACCCATAAGGTCTCAACTACCACAAATAAATAACTGAAATGTCAATAAGACCATGACTATGCTAAACCATGCAACGGAAAGCCGACAAGGCCACAATCTGAATAATTCTATAATACTATATCAACAAAGCCTCTAATGAATAAACTGAACTAATGGTCGGAACAGGGCTCTGACCTACCCATAACTATAAATCAAACTCAAGCTGAAATAACTAAGCCCTAGCTCCAGGAAGGTAGGAGAATACCAACACATCCGCTGATCTTACAAACCGCTACTGCAACTAACAACCCCCACCTTCTCCTGTACCTACGACACGAACTCAGGTCCCCAAGCGATGGGACGTTAGTTCGAATGAAATGTACTAGCATGTACTAAAAAATGTAAACATATAAGATAAAAATGATAATAGAGCCAGAAATAAGGAATAGTAACAACCTGGAATCCTAGAAACTGAAACCTGACAATAACTCAATACTGAAGTGCAAGTGCAACAAAGTAAGCACAAGCAAAGTTATAACTATAATACCGGCAGCCAGCGGACCATAAAATTCATGTAAAATATGCCTCCAGCCGGTGTACCATAATGGGTAAAAAATATCTCTAGCCGATGTACCACACCAGAGTAAAATAAAAATATATATAGCCGGTGTACCATACCGGGGTAAAATAAAAATATCTCCAGCCAGTGTATCATATCGAGGGAAAAATAAAAATATCTCCAACCGGTGTACCATACCAGAGTAAAAGAAAAATATCTCAATCAAAATCATGAATGGAGCTGATAGAGCTTATATAGAGTCAATTTAACACATATAGCATTGAAATGACAAATACTAAATTTGTGGCCGTAATAGGTCTCTTTTGTAACATATAAAAATGCAAGTGAGCACATATAGCATGTAAAATTAGAAAATACGAGTGTATATCACATAAAGCTGTCAAATTATATACAAACGTGTCAACTTAGTGACTCGATGGACCTTCAGGAGGTTTAGACAACATAAAAACTTTGGTAGGCTTACAAGCAATGTCCTACAAATAATCTTACCAATTTAACGTATCGCTTGAGTAGAAGCACATAGATTCGCATTTCTATATAATTATTTAACATCTGGGAAATATATATATATATATATATATATATATATATATATATATATAATGCCCGCAGGGTGGTTCTTTTACATGTATCGAAAACTATATCAACTTATCACGTCGATGAGCACATATAGTTCTTAATTCATTTGCCTTATTTGCAGGAAAACATGGAAATTATAACCTGGAACTTGGAGTTATTTTTCATAACCATTAGCATATACATAGAGCTGAGAGCTGAACTACAGACATACAAAGTATGAGCCATATACATTCTATATAACATGAACGAGTTCAACTGCATGTTATAACATGAAAATCATATGCATTAAGACTTCTTACTGGAAAGACTTATAAAGACTTGAGTTTTTAGGCTTTTACGCAACGTCAAATACTTGACCAAGACATTAGCATGATTCTCAGAATATGATATCTTGAAACATCTTAGATTAGCATAACACACTTCATCATAACTTAGGGACATGAAGACATAACTTAAGAATCTGAGATTGGGATTTGTTCAGCTTGAGAACTCATAAGAAACTCTCTAAGTGCTGCCTTATAGGCAAAAAAAAGACTTATAGCCATAATTCGAACGATGCTGGATTGACTTACACAACTTTGTAATTAAAAGCTATGCATCACTATGCATAGCTTAGAAACTTTAGGATTAACCCCCTTAATATTTGAAAGATAATTTCATTATTTAGAATGGTAACCTAACAAAAATCGTTTAAAAACATAACAAAAAACTTCTCTTTAACTTGTGTTACTATCTCAAAAACATTCGATTCTAATCATTTGATAAGAAGTTAAAACTTTACTGGACATTTCATCAACATAACACATACTAAATAGAAATAGCTTTGTTTATAACTCTTTTACTAAACATCTTTAGAGAAGGGTTAATCTTCCTAGTTGTTTGCCTAACTTGTTCACTTTCGTAATCCGTATCGTCCAATTTAACAACCTTTAGCTCTACTTTCCTTATTCCTCGTAACTTCTTTTCCAAACATGATTTACTCTACGCTCAAGTCTTTACTCTCGTGTTCACTGTTCCATCAATTCTTATACACACTTACCTCTTTACCTAATTGACAACTTTATCTGCTAAACCTCGTCTTGCTTATATTTTAATGTTGTTCAAAGATTTGAGAAAGAAATTACGTGCAGAGAGAATATTAATCACATATTGCCTTAAAAGGTCTAATATTTACTCTTATATTTTCTTTTTATAAGATCACAAAAAGATTAACAACTTAGCCACACTTTCCTCATTAACATCTATCGACTTAGCCTATTTGTTACACGTGTTTGCTTAGCTTTAAGGAGGGAAAACCTAAAATCTTATTTTTATCTTAATCACATTAAAACATAAACATATAGGAGGTATATGTAATACCCCAGATGCCTTGAGATCAGACCCGAGAGTTGAAACAGAGAAAATAAAATTTTCCGCACCAGGTCACAAGACTAGTCGTCTAATGACCCGTGAGGTGCACAATGAGTCGTTAAGTAACTCATGGGGAGGAAGGAAGACTTGGTTGAATTTTGGGATTTGGGAGTGACACGGGTGTGACCATGAGTCGTGGTCAGCACCACAAATCATTGTGTTAGCTGTGGTTGATAGTTGAGTGAAGGTTGAAGAAGTTGGGCAGTGCAGGCCACGACTTGGTCACCACGAGTCGTTGGGTGCACCATGAGTCATGGTGTCCCTCATGGTGACCCTCAAAGGTGTGAATTCCATTATAGGCCACGAAAGGAAGACCGCGACTCCTTCCCTCAAGCCACAAGTCGTCCAGTCCCTCGTTGGGCCTAGTAGAGCATTTTTTCCTACGAATTTATTAAGGGCTTTTCCATAATTCCTATGTTTCTAAGACCTATACTACGTTGTTTTAAGATAAAAAAAGTGTGTTTTAAGAGGGGTAAGTTCATTCTAAGCCTATTCTCTTCCATGCATGCAAGTCTAGAAGCTCCTACGGGTGATCAAGCTTAGATTCATCAAGTTCTTGCCCAAATTCCTTTGGGCTTTCAAGAGGGTTTATGAAATCAGATTTCTCTAGATATGTAGGGTTATGAATGGGTGTATTCATCCACACCCATGCCCAGTCCCTCTTCAATTTCATGAAAAATTATAATTGATGAATCTATGGGGTGTCATCCCAACATATGAATTCTCTAAGTGTCAATCTTGGGTATGATGTATACATGTTTCTAATATTGAATTATGATCATGGGTATATTTTACAATATTTTCAACTATAAATTATGTTTTAAAGTTTTATAAATTATAATGCCCATCCATGGATATTCATGAAAGTTTACATTTATGATTTATGTATGCAAGCATGATGAGATGTATATGTTGAAAGTATGATTTCGAATTACCCATGTCCATGTCATATTTTCAAATGATCAAGTCTATGTCAAGCATGATTAAGTATAGGGAAAGCCCATATGATCATGTATGTTTCATGATTTATCTAAATTTCATATTATTAGCATACCACATGGATTTTGGAGTCTAGACTTCCACTATTTTCAACTTGTGGTATGGTTTGAGCCCAAGGCTCCTCATGTTATGATTTCAGATTTATACATGTATGTTATGAGTCAGCTTTATCACTAAATGATGGCTCAACTTCGTTGAAAAATGATGGAGAGCATATGCACGTTTTTTTGGGAGTAGTGTCTAGCACTGAGTAGGCTAAGGGTCAGTCAACCCTATGCCTCCGAAATACGTGCCAATGTAGGTATGTTCAAATTATTTGGGACCTCCCTTATGAGCTTCCCCTGCCCCCAAGGGGCCTTCAGCCTGATATCAATATCATGGTAGCGTCCTTAGCCCTGACAAGGCTTTGGATGGCTCTGCCCACTTGAGTGTAATAGTTGAGACCACGTAAGCTCTATCGGGGTAATGTCGGTTATAAGGCAATCTCTCTTATTTCCTCACGATTTCAGTTATGCATGTTCATCTGTCATGATATTATGTTTGCAGCAGGTTTGACCCAATATTTAGTTTTACTTATGATTATCAATTTTCATCTTTGGGTTATTCAATTCAGTTATGATATTTAGTGATGTTTAAATCATGTTTTCAAATAACAACATGCAAGTCCTGCTGTCAGACTCTTTTGATGAAATGTTTTATGTTATGCATGATCACTGATTTTACTTACTGTCACACCCCACCTTGGGGGGGGGGGGGTATTACTGGCACCTGGTGCCCTACTAGGACCTGAACTGCTAGACTACTGAGCCTAAGCACATCTGGTACCTGGCTGGCTCTAACTCAGATTCAAGGAATCAACGGTCTATATAACGGGTGTAAATACAGCCTCCGACCGACTAGGCCTATAGCCACCTATACTATAACGACAGCTAACCAGAATCATGTCAATATAAGGGAGCCTATGCGGGCCGACAAGGCCACCATGCTGTCTAGTTGAGTCTAAACCAGCATAACAAATGCTGAACAGCTACGTGACCGACAAGGTCACCACTACTGACTGGATAAGGCCTCACACGGCCAATATAAACAACTAAACATATGCACGACCCCACACGACCGACACAACTAACCACAGGGAAATATATACAATCTGCAAGCCTCTAAGAGTAACAATAGAAATGATCGAGACAGGGCCCCGACCTACCCATACTGTACAACAAAAGGAAATGGTATAAACCTCTAAAATATCAAGCTCCGGATGACAGGAGCTGATGACTCTGCGCTGGCTAGGGTCACGAGGGATCGCCTCCTCGTCTATGAGTACCTGCAGGCAAGTAATGCAGCGCCCCACTGGGCATCAGTACCACTGGTACCGAGTATGCAAAGCAACTGAAATAATACAACTGAATACAGATAACATAACTAACAAGTCTGTAAGCAGAAGATAACTGAATCTGAAGAGCTGATAGGAACTAGATCAAACCTTTCTGCACTGATAGGCAGGAATGTGTCCGTAGTCACAGCGGCCTGCTGTCTATTAACTAGTATATATATATATATATATAAAGCACATAAATACATATATATTTAGCAAGCAAGATCCAATACCAACCCCCATAAGCCGGATGGTGCCAAGCAAGCAAACAATCTATATACCCCTACCCGGGTCAAAACCAACCAAAAATAAGTCACTCCACTCATCTGCTCACTCGGAGTTCCTCTACCGGCCCCCTTGGGTCTCCGGATCAGGCCATAGCCTCTGATATAAATAACCGTGTCTGAGTTCGGAGGACTCCTGTGCAGACAGTAACAGATAGGGTCTGGTTCCCTGGAACTCTCCTCAGGGCTATCTGAAACCGGACCTGCACCTGTAATAAGATCTGTACTGTAACTGTATTTGTATCTGTTCCCTGGGCGCTTGCGCATAACAGGGCTATCTGTACTGTAATGCTGATCAGCCCGATATGGGGAAAGCTTCATCCCATCTTCGTCCAAATTGGGGACGGCATGCCACTCCTTGGAGTGACGTAAACCCACCCGCTCAGTGGGCGACACGATTACCAACCCAGGGGCGGCGAGGACGCTCAATAAGGTTCCCTCACGCCACATCAAGTCTCAACAAACAAATAGCACATACAAATAGCAAGCATGTATAACCGAAAAAGACTATCTGAAAGTCTGATTTCTTATTCTGATCTCTTTCTGTATTATACTGATTCCTTACTGATTATACTGATTCTGAAATCTTTATTTAACTATTTGGCTAATCTGTAGCCGGGATACTTATCTGTCTGGATGGATAATCTGTGGCCATAAAACTGTCTGTCCATCTGATTTTACTTTATTAGCCTTTATTCTGAAAACCTGTATCTTTTTATTCTACAACATGCTTGCTAATCATACAATAATCTATACTGAATCTGGAATGCTAACTCACACTTTGGCGCATGCTTTACTAACTTTCGGACTGAATACGATACGGCAACACAACTCAGAATCTATTAGACTCACTTAATTCTCTACATTCAACTCTGAGAGTTTCAAATACGGAGTTTACTATGACTTACCAAGCTAAGGCTCACTAACTTGCTGAAGAGCAACTTGACATACCTTAACCTCGATTTATTCGACTGTCGGATGAGGATCGGTCAGTACTCCAGCTATTTCTCCCAACTGCATTCATATACACGTTAATTAGTGCTAAATACAGCTTTATTCTGAAGGACAACGTCACTTTCGATATAATTATAGCCTAAACTTAGGCTTATCGAAAGACAGTCGAAATCTTGTTATTTTTCCGAAGTACAGAAGGGAGAAGTATTCACTACACAACTAGGAGCACATAGACACTAGTTTGGAGCAATTCTACTTACCTTACTCCGGTAGCTCGACGATTCGTCGGCCGTATTTCGCGAAACAAAATCCGTAGGAATGCTCCCTGCTGCTAAATACCTTGATATCTAGAGTTAATTTAAGTTTGGACTACGTTTGGCAGCGTAATCGGATGATAATATATTAACCCTCTTCGTCTCTCTCTATTTTCTACGAATTCTCTGGAAATTATAATGAATAATCTGATTTAAAATCGAAGTGGGGCTTTATATACTTGGGCCTGGACAGGCCCAACGTGTCACGGAGCCAACGCAGTGGCCCGCCTCCATGACACGCTGCCATCGCAGAGGGGCTCAGCCCCGACGCCTTCCGTGGTGGTTCGACAGGTTTTTACGTCCGATCTTTTCCCGAGCCTTTTTCTAGCACGTATGGCCTTCAAGTAAGCTTAACCAATGCGCGAATAGGCCATCTAGGTGCCGGGAATGTTACGGGGTGTAACATTCTCCCCCCTTAAGAACATTCGTCCTCGAATGAAACTGCTATCTAGAGGACTATTCAATTAGCTCAACTTGTTTCTAAGAAAATTTCGGCAGAGTTTCCCCCTGTAATATGGACTATCCCGAAAACCTGAAACGCAGAAAAGTCCAATACAGGTACTGCACACAATACTTTAAGATTCACTGGATAGCTAAACATCAATCTTTCTCATTTATACATACACAACCACAAGGTACTGCATAAGTAATAATACGGACATACCTGTCGCCTGACTAGGCCTGGAATAAGTGAGGATATCTAGCTTTCATATCTTCCTCAGCCTCCCACGTCATCTCCTCTCGGTTCCTGTTATGCCACAATACCTTGACAGACGCAATATCCTTAGTTCTCAATCTACGAATCTGTCTGTCTAGGATAGCTACTGGAACCTCTTCATAGGCCAGCTCCTCCGTAACCTGGATATCCTGGACTGGGACTGCTCTGGATGGGTCTCCTATGCATTTCCTTAGCATAGACACATGAAAGACCAGATGAACGGATTCCAATTCTGGAGGCAAGTTCAACTCATATGCTACTCGGCCTATCCTTCGACGAATATGATAAGGCCCAACAAACCTCAGACTGAGCTTACCTTTCTTGCTGAATCTCATCACCCCTTTCATCGGAGATACTTTCAGAAATACCCAGTCATTCACATCAAATTCCAAGTTTCTGCGCCGCACGTCAGCATATAATTTCTGGCGGCTCTGCGCAGTCAGTAGGCGTTCTCTAATGAGCTTTACCTTTTCCTCCGACTGCTGAACCATGTCTGGCCCAATCAATGCTGATTCCCCTATTTCAAACCAGCCAACCGGCGATCTGCATTTGCGCCCATACAAGGCTTCAAAAGGCGCCATCTGGATGGCTGAGTGATAGTTGTTATTATAAGCAAATTCAGTTAACGGAAAATGCTCATCCCAGCTACCTCCAAAATCTAGCACACACGCTCGTAGCATGTCCTCGAGCGTCTGAATAGTGCGCTCAGCCTGTCCATCTGTCTGAGGGTGAAATGCTGTACTCAAATTAATCTGCGTTCCCAGACCTCTCTGAAATGACTGCCAAAATCTAGTCGTAAACTGTGCTCCTCTGTCTGAAATAATGGATTCTGGTATTCCATGCAACCTGACTATTTCTCGGATATACAACTCCGCATAATCTTCGGCCGAGAAGGTAGTTCTTACTGGCAGGAAATGAGCTGATTTTGTCAATCTATCAACTATCACCCATATAGAATCATGTCTGTGTCTGGTACGAGGTAATCCTGCCACAAAATCCATATTCACTGCTTCCCATTTCCAGAGAGGCACAGCTATGTCGTGAGTCAAACCGCCTGGTTTCTGGTGTTTCGCTTTTACCTGTTGGCAGTTAGGACACTGGGCTACAAATTCGGTAATTTCTCTTTTCATTCCTGGCCACCAATAATTTTCCTTGATATCATGGTACATTTTCGTCGCACCGGGGTGAAGAGAATAACGGGCGTAATGTACCTCATTCATAATCTGCTGGCGGAGCCCTGAAACATCTGGAACACAGAGGCGGCCTTTACATAACTACACTTCTTCCTCAGTTATCTAAAAATATGGCACTTTACCCTGCTGGATTCTACCCTTAAGCTGGACCAGGTCAGGATCTTCATATTGCCGTTGTTTTACCTCCACAACTAATGACGACATAGCGGTGTTCTGAATTACCGCTCTGTTGTCCTGTGCGTTTCCTATACGAACGGCTAGGCTGGCTAATTGATGTATTTCCCTGACCAACTCCCGCTACTCGAGATGCAAATATGCCAAACTTGCCATGGATTTACGGCTAAGAGCATCCGCTACTACATTGGCTTTTCCCGGATGATACGGAATGTCCACGTCATAATCTTTCAATAACTCCAACCAGCGACGCTGTCGCAAATTCAACTCCCTCTGAGTGAAGATATATTGTAGGCTCTTATGATCTGTGAAAATATCCACATGGACGCCATACAAGTAATGTCTCCATATCTTTAAGGCGTGGATCACCGCGGCTAATTCCAGGTCGTGGGTAGGGTAATTCTTTTCAGTCTTCCTCAGCTGTCTGGAAGCATACGCAATCACCTTACCATGCTGCATCAACACACAACCCAACCCAATTCCTGATGCGTCGCAATACACTAAATAACCTTCTGTACCTTCCGGCAATGTTAACACTGGGGTGGAGGTTAATCTATCTTTTAACTCCTGGAAACTCTGCTCGCATGCCTCTGTCCACTGAAATTTCACTGCCTTCTGTGTCAGTTTAGTCAGAGGTGCCGCTATAGTAGAGAATCCCTCAACAAATCTCCTGTAATATCCCGCTAATCCCAGAAAGCTACGAACTTCAATCGGAGTGGTAGGCCTAGGCCATGATTTGACTGCTTCTATCTTCTGCGTGTCAACCTGTATACCAGCATCCGACATAATATGCCCTAGAAAGGCTACTGAATTAAGCCAGAATTCACACTTGGAGAACTTAGCATATAACTGGCGGTCCCTGAGAATCTGGAGTACTGTCCGTAAATGAGTCCGATGATTTGGTGCGGAGCGAGAATACACCAGAATATCATCAATAAACACGATCACGAACAGGTCCAGGTATGGTCTGAAGATACTATTCATCTGGTCCATGAATACTGCTGGGGCATTCGTTAACCCAAAGGACATAACTAGAAATTCAAAGTGTCCATATTGGGTCTTGAACGCCGTTTTGGGGATATCTCTTTCACGAACTCAAACCTGGTGATATCTGGACTGCAAGTCAATCTTGGAAAAGTATCTAGCCCCTTGTAGCTGATCAAACAAATCATCTATTCCGGGAAGCGGATACTTATTCTTTACTGTAACTTTGTTCAACTGCCGATAATCTATGCACATACAGAGCGAGCCATCTTTCTTTCTCAAAAATAGAACTGGCGCACCCCATGGTGAAGTACTCAGCCTGATGAAACCTTTATCTAGAAAATCTTTTAACTGCTCCTTCAACTCTCTGAGTTCTGCAGGAGCCATACGATAAGGAGGAATTGATATAGGCTGAGTGCCTGGTAATAAATCAATAGCGAAATCTATTTCCCTCTCTGGGGGAATACCAGGTAACTCATCTGGAAACACATCAGGGAACTCGTTCACCACCGGAACAGACTAGAGTGTCGGAGATTCTGCTCGGACATCCTGAACCCTGACTAGGTGGTAGACACATCCCTTAGTTATCAATTTCCTCGCCTGAAGGTAGGAAATAAACCTACCTTTTGGAGTAGCTGTGCTACCTTTCCACTCTTGCACTGCCTCTCCTGGAAAGTGGAATCGGACCGTCTTGGTCCAACATTCTACATTGGCGTAGCATGGCACTAGCCAATACATACCCATTATTTCATCGAAGTCTATCATTTCTAGCTCTACCAGATCTACTGTAGTCTAGCGGTCAGCAACCTCCACTGTACACCCTCGGTAAATTCTGCTAGCTATAATAGAGTCACCGACGGGCGTGGATACTGAAAAGGGCTGCTGTAATAACTCTGGTGCAATATTAAACTTTCGTGCCACAAATGGGGTAATATATGACAAGGTGGACCCTAGATTAATCAGTACATAAGCAGGGCATGAACAGATAGTCATCATAACTGTCACCACATCTGGAGACGCCTCTGAATCCTGTCTCCCTGGTAATGCATAAGTACGGCTTGAGCCCATACCAGAACTGGAAGCTCCTGATCTACCTCGGCCTCTTCCTACTGAACCTGAAGGCCCACGCCCCGCTGAGGCTGCTGGGGCTCGTGGCCCTGCGGATCCCCTGTCCTGGCTGTCTCTACTCCCCTGACCTCTGGTCGGACAATCTCTCATCTGATGCCCCTCCTGTCCGCAAATATAACACCCAATGGAGCCATATCTACAAGCTCCAGTGTGAGGTCGGTCGCAATTAGGGTAGGGTGGGGGTATAAATCTGCTCTGCTCTCCCCTTCTCTGCTGCGGGAACTCTACTGTTCTGGAACTGCCACTGGGCTCTGACTGCCCTCGTCACACATATCTACCTCGCTGCTGCTGCTGCTGTGGAGGAGGTGGGGGTCTAGGGGGTCTATCTGATAGTCGAGGCCTGGGTCCTCTCTGAACTTCTCTTTGCATCTCGTCCGACCTATCTCTGTGGCGCTAATCCTGACTGGTCTATCTACTACTCTGTTGCCGCTGTCTAAGACCCTTAATGGTTTGAGCAAAGGCTAGTACTCGGGAAATATCCATATCTTCTCGTAGCGTAGCCGTCATGCAGGCCTCAATATATTCCAGGTTCAGACCCATAATGAACCGGTGGACTCTGGATGGCATAGTGTCCACAAAGGCTGGAGCATAGCGGGCTAGGGAGTCAAACTGTAGGGCATATTCTCATAAACTCCTCGCCCCCTGCTCCAAATGCAAAAACTGATCCATCTGGGACTGTCGGATCTCCCGTGGCAAATAATGGTCCAGGAAGGCCTCCGAGAAGCTGGACCAGGTCGGAGGGGCAGCATCTCTCCCTCGAGACCTTTCCCAACTCTCATACCATAATACAGCTATGTCCCGTAACCGAAACACTGCCAGCTTAACTGATTCTGTAGGGGTCACATGCATAACCCGGAAAATTCTCTGCATATGATCTAGGAAGTCCTGGGGGTCCTTTGCCTGATCTAACCCAGTGAACTGTGGGGGACCTAGTGCCAAAAACTCCCTGACCCTGGAACTACCTGACCCACCTGAAGACTCTACTGCTACAGGTGGCACTGACTGGCGTTGTGTGGCCATCATCTGTGCCAACATAACTACAGTGCTACGAACCTCCTGATCTGATGGCGAAGGCATAGGAGCTATCGGGGGCGGTGTAGTGCCCAACGGCTCCTGATGTGAGGGGGACTGCTGAGAGGGCTGTGATGAAGCCTCTATATTGCCCTCAGATCGGGCTGACTCTGAATGGAACTGAGGCATCCCGCTGGTGCCTTCTCCTGTTGCTGTGTCTAATCTCCTGCTTGTGGCAGGGTGTCGCTGATCTGCCATTCTTATCTATAGACAAAGAATACGATAAGTTTTAGAAACCCGACCCTATCATATACCGTTCTATAGCACGACTGAGTGAGAAAGAAGAGTAACCATTCTATCATGCCTCGCAGCCTCCTGCCTATAGTATGTGGTTCACAACACATCCATAGACAAGACTCAGCACGGCTTGCAGACTCCCTGGGACACGACCAGCTCTGATACCAAGTTTGTCACACCCCGCCTTGGGGGGGGGGGTATAACTAGCACCTGGTGCCTTACTAGGACCTGAACTACTAGACTGCTGAGCCTAAGCACATCTGGTGCCTGGCTGGCTCTAACTCAGATTCAAGGAATCAACGGGCTATATAACGGCTGTAAATACAGCCTCCGGCCTACTAGGCCTATAGCCACCTGTACTATAACGACAGCTAACCAGAATCATGTCAATATAAGGGAGCCTATGCGGGCCGACAAGGCCACCATGCTGTCTAGTTGAGTCTAAACCAGTATAACAAATGCTGAATAGCTACGTGACCGGCAAGGTCACCACTACTGACTGGATAAGGCCTCACACGGCCAATATAAACAACTAAACATACGCACGGCCCCACACGACCGGCACAACTAACCACAGGGAAATATATACAATTTGCAAGCCTCTAAGAGTAACAATAGAAATGATCGGGACAGGGCCAAAAAAGGCCCGGGAAAAGATCGGACGTAAAAACCTGTCGAACCACCACGGAAGGCGTCGGGCTAGAGCCCCTCCGCGATGGCAGCGTGTCACGGAGGCGAGGCCACCGCGTTGGCTCCGTGACATGTTGGGCCTTTCCAGGCCCAAGTATATAAAGCCCCACTTCGGTTTTAAATCAGATTATTCATTATAATTTCCAGAGAATTCATAGAAAATAGAGAGAGACGAAGAGGGTTAATATATTATCATCCGATTATGCTGCCAAACATAGTCCAAACTTAAATTAACTCCAGATACCGAGGTATTTAGCAGCAGGGAGCATTCCTACGGATTTTGTTTCGCGAAATACGGCCGACGAATCATCGAGCTACTGGACTAAGGTAAGTAGAATTGCTCCAAACTAGTGTCTATGTGCTCCTAGCTGTGAACTGAATACTTCTCCCTTCTGACTTCTGAAAAATAACAAGTTTTCGACCATCTTTCGATAAGCCTAAGTTTAGGCTATAATTATATCAAAAGTGACGTCGTCCTTCAGAATAAAGTTGTATTTAGCACTAATTAACGTGTATATGAATGCAGTTGGGAGAAACAGCTGGAGTACTGACCGAGCCTCGTCCGACAGTTGGATAACTCGAGGTTAAGGTATGTGAAGTTGCTCTTCAGCAAGTTAGTAAGCCTTAGCTTGGTAAGTCATAGTAAACTCCGTATTTGAAACTCTCGGAGTTGAATGTTGAGAATTAAGTGAGTCTAATAGATTCTGAGTTGTGTTGTCGTATCGTATTCAGTCCAAAAGTTAGTAAAGCATGAGCCAAAGGGCGAGTTAGCATTCCAGATTCAGTATAGCTTATTGTATGATTAACAAGCATGTTGTAGAATAAAAAGATACAGGTTTTCAGAATAAAGGCTAATAAAGTAAAATCAGATAGACAGACAGTTTTATGGCTACAGATTAGCCATTCAGACAGATAAGCATCCCGGCTACAGATTAGCCAAACAGTTCAATAAAGATTTCAGAATCAGAATAATCAGTAAGGAATCAGTATAATACAGAAAGAGATCAGAATAAGAAATCAGACTTTCAGATAGTCTTTTTCGGTTATACATGCTTGCTATTTGTATGTGCTATTTGTTTGTTGAGACTTGATGTGGCGTGAGGGCACCTCATAGAGCGTCCTCGTCGCCCCTGGGTTGGTAATCGTGTCGCCCACTAAGCAGGTGGGTTTACGTCACTCCAAGGGGTGGCATGCCGTCCCCAGTTTGGACAAAGATGGGATGAAGCTTTCCCCATATCAGGCTGATCAGCATTACAGTACAGATAGCCCTGTTGTGCGCAAGTGCCTAGGGAACAGATACAGATACAGTTACAGTACAGATCTTATTACAGGTGCAGCTCCGGTTTCAGATAGACCTGAGGAGAGTTCCAGGGAACCAGACCCTATCTGTTACTGTCTGCACATGAGTCCTCCGGACTCAGACACGGTTATTTATATCGGAGGCTATGGCCCGAGCCGGAGACTCAGGAGGCCGATAGAGGAGCTCCGAGTGAGCAGATGAGTGGAGTGACTTATTTTTTTGGTTGGTTTTGACCCAAGTAGGGGTATATAGATTGTTTGCTTGCTTGGCGCCATCCGGCTTATGGGGGTTGGTATTGGCTCTTTCTTGATAAATATATATGTATTTATGTGCTTATATATATATATATATATATATATATATATATATATATATATATATATATATATATATATATATATATATACTAGTTAATAGACAGTAGGCCGCTGTGACTACGGACACGTTCCTGCCTATCAGTGCAGAAAGGTTTGATCTAGTTCCTATCAGCTCTTCAGATTCAGTTATCTTCTGCTTACAGACTTGTTAGTTATGTATCTGTATTCAGTTGTATTATTTCAGTTTCTTTGCATACTCGGTACCAGTGGTACTGACGCCCAGTGGGGCGCTGCATTACTTGCCTGCAGGTACTCATAGATGAGGAGGCGATCCCTCGTGACCCTAGCCAGCGCAGAGTCATCAGCTCCTGTCATCCGGAGCTTGATATTTCAGAGGTTTATACCATTTCCTTTTGTTATACAGTATGGGTAGGTCGGGGCCCTGTCCCGATCATTTCTATTGTTACTCTTTGAGGCTTGCACATTGTATATATTTCCCTGTGGTTAGTTGTGCCGGTCGTGCGGGGCCGTGCGTATGTTTAGTTGTTTATATTGGCCGTGTGAGGCCTTATCCAGTCAGTAGTGGTGACCTTGTCGGTCACGTAGCTGTTCAGCATTTGTTATACTGGTTTAGACTCAACTAGACAGCATGGTGGCCTTGTCGACCCGCATAGGCTCCCTTATATTGACATGATTCTTGTTAGCTGTCGTTATAGTACAGGTGGCTATAGGCCTAGTCAGTCGGAGGCTGTATTTACAGCCGTTATATAGCCCGTTGATTCCTTGAATCTGAGTTAGAGCCAGCCAGGCACCAGATGTGCTTAAGCTCAGTAGTCTAGCAGTTCAGGTCCTAGTAGGGCACGAGGTGCCAGTCATACCCCCCCAAGGCGGGGTGTGACACTTACTTAGCGGTTTTACTTACCTTACATACTCGGTATATTTTACATACTAACCGCATACTCTATGTTGTATCGTTTCATGATATAGGCTCAGATATTCAGGCTCAATCCCGTAATTAGCCAGACTCTCAGAATTAGCATCTCCCAGTCTCAATTGGTGAGTCCTCATCTTCCGAGGGCCCTTTATCAGTTGTATTTAGTAATTTTAGTTTCTGACTATAATGAGTTAGTTGGGGTCTTGTCCCATCAACTCGTCAGTAGTAGAGGCTTATCAGACATAGCATGTATTCAGTTTCCGACTCGTGTTATATATGCATATGTTATGGTATTTTTAGACTTCCGCTATATTATATATGTTAGACTTCTGCTTGATTATGTTGAGTTTAGATGTCATGTTCCTGCCATGGGCTGACTTAGAGGATCTCGGGGTTTTTTTTTCTGTGTCTCAGTCCGGGCCTATGTTTGGGTCATGACAGAATAACCATATTATGAAAATGTCATTTCAATAAGCTCATTTACCCTCAATCGGCTTAGCATCGTCTTCTTAGCTGAAATTTAATCACACATCGTTGTCTTAGCATTTATACCAATTTTACTTACTAATCAGATATGGACATGTATTCAACATCACATGTAAAATATACTGTAAAGGACCAGCTCACGGTGCCCATGTTATGGGGACTTCAGACTCAATTTACAACTGTGACACAATCGTATAGAAATTACGTCTTTTACTTCACATTTCTTCGCTTCAAACATTCTTCACGATTAAAGCTTTATGCCATGTACTTCAAACCCTTTGGACAGAATAATACATACCTCAATATGATTTTAAAAACATAGGAATATTGGTCCTTTCCATGACTTAGTTTAGTGCATGAAAAACAAGGAAAGGGACGTCTTTATATACCTTGGCACGTCCACTCTAATTGTTTTCCTGAAAACCTTCCTTTCAAACTTACACCTTAAGGCTCCTTCCAAGTCCAATTTTCAACCACAACAAGCAGCAACTTCACTACCCAAAGTTCTGGAAAATTTGGGCAGCAACATGCCACAAGAACACACAAAAAAACAACAACACAATACTAGAATATTCTCCAAGTTTTAACCTCACAAACTCATAAGAATCAAAAAGGGAACTACTTACCATTTCTTGGATATGTTATTAGCTAATTAGGCATAGGCTCCTACTCTTTCCTCTGTCTAGAACCAACTAAAAATGCAGCAACACCACAATCAACAACAAGGCAACAACATGCCATGACTTTCTTCCAAGGTTCTATTTCCAAATCCCAAAAGGGACAAGAGTGAAGTTTTTTACTTGGCATATCTTTTCACCATGTGATAGGGCTCTTAATTCTGTGAGTTTTGAAAAACAATAAGGTGAAACGGAATAGAAATGAACTTTTTAGCACAAAATTACTTCATATGGGCAAGATAGGCGGTGCCCTCGTGCGGCACGCGTGCGACGTGACCTCGCGTGTGCGTGCATGCGCACGCCTACTTCCTTCTTGTCTCAGTGCCTACGTGCCATGACGCTTTCCCTGTCGATAGTGCTTTCTTCAAACAAGCATAACTTTATAATTCGAACTCTAATTGATGAGCAGTTATTTTCACTGTAAACTAGACTCAAATACCTTTCATTTGATAGGAAAGACTTCCTAAATCATTACATATTTGGATATATACCCATTTACAGTTGACCTTTACTTACAAACTTCACATACTCTTTTCTTTTTCCTTTGCACATGTTTCCATCTACACCTACGGCCAACATACAATCCATAATCCCCTTAATACGACATATAAACATCAAATAATCATTAAAAAAAATTTGGAGTGTAACACTGCCGCCTGTTATTCCTGTGGACAGGAGGGACACATGATGAGGGATTGTTCGACTAAAAACTAGAGTGATCGGGACCAGCATAATAGGTCCTCAGCAGGTTCATATGCTCCATCACCTTCTACATGGCGCAGGCCATCAGCTCTAGCAGGCAAAGGCAGAGGTAGATCAGGGGCATCCAATTCTGCCAGTGGTCCAGATCGTACTAATGCATTAGCAGCGCGACAAGACTCCGAGGTGTAACCAGATGTGGTGACAGGAACATTGAATGTTTTCTCCCATTTAGTTTATGCCTTGATAGATCCAAGCTCTACCTTGTCGTGTGTTACTCCGCTAGTGACATAGAGGTTTAGTATAGTACCAGAGCACCTACTCCTATCAAAAAGAGAGACTTTACTAAACAAGCAAGAAAGGCTCTTTCTTTCTTATTAGTCAAGCACTAAAGAGAAAGCTACTCCAGCAACCATTTTATGTATCCACACATGTTGGTGAACATATTGTTGCCAAGAAGATTTATCGAGGTTGTAAAATGGAAAATGTTGGCTACCAAACCTCTGTGGACCTATTAGAACTAGAAATGATTGATGTTGATGTAAATATGGGTGTGGATTGGCTAGCACCATGTTATGCCAATGTTGAGTGCTGGACAAAGATTGTCCAATTCCACTTTCCAAGAGAAGTAGTACGGGAATGGAAAGGAGATGCACTGTCATGACCCGAGCTAGGGCTAGATCGAGACAAGGACAAAGAACCCGGAGAGGATCCAAGTCAATCCATGGCATGAACATATCATTTAATGCATTCAAATAAAGTGGAAATCAACATAATTAACATAGCAGAAGTCTGAACATAACATAACATATGAATACATAACATAAGTCTAAACATGGATACATACTATGTCCGAAAAGCCTATAATACTGACGAGTTGATGGGACAAGACCCCGACTAACTCACTATAGTTTGAAAACTGAAAATACGGAACATATCTGATAAGAAAGGCCCTGGAAAGATGAGGACGCACCAACTCTGATCGGGAAGTACTAATGCTGGGAATTTGGCTAGCGTCGGGACTGAGTTTGGATATCCGAGCCTATATCATGCAACGGAATAGAGTATGCGGTCAATACATGGAATGTACTGAGTATGAAAGGTAAGTAAAATTGCTAAGTAAGTAAAATAATAAATCATGTATATTATAAAACATATCAAGATAAGATTTTGAGAGTAGGGATTGCATGTTATTTTCTGAAATCATGATCTGAGCATACCTAAACATCATAACTAAATCGAATAACCCAAAGCTGAAAACTGATAATCATAAGTAAAGATGAACATTGGGTCAAACCTGCTGCAAACATAATATTATGACTGATGAACATGCATAACTAAAATCATGAGGAACAACGGGAGACTCGTCATATAACCGACATTACCACGATAGAGTTTATGTGGTCCCGACTATCACACTCACGTGGGCAGAGCTGTCCAAAGATTTGTCAGGGCTAAGGATGCTACCGTAATATCGATATCAAGCTGAAGGCCCCTTGGGGCAGGGGAAGCTCACAAGGGAGGTCCCAAATAATCTAAACATACCTACGTTAGTGAGTAGTTAAGAGGCATAGGGTTGAATGACCTTTAGCCTACTCGGTGCTAGACACTACTCCCAAAAACATGAATATGCTCTCTATCAGTTTTCAAGGAAGCTGAACCATCAACTAGTGACGAAGATGACTCATAACATACATACATAAATCTAAAATCATAACATGAGGAGCCTTGGCTCAAACCATACCACAAGCTGAAAATAGTGGGAGTCTAGACTCCAAATCCATGTGGTAAGCTAATACATGAAGTTCAGATAAATTCATGAAACATACTTGATCATATGGGCTTGCCCAATACTCAAAATATGCTTAACATGGACTTGATCATTTAAAAACATGAACATAGACATGGGTAATTTGAAATCATACTTTCTTCATAAACACCTCATCATGCTTGAATACATATTTCATAGATCTCAACTTTTATGAACTTTCAGGGATGGGAATCATAATTTATAAAGCTTGAAAACAAAATTTATAATTGAAAACATTGTAATATCTGCCCATTTATCATAATTTAACATTAGAAACGTGCTTAGATCATACCCATGATTGAAACTTAGAGAATTCACACATTGGGTAAAAACCCCATAGATTCATCAATTAGAATTTTCATGAATTGAGATAGAATTAGGCATAGTTGTGGACTATTGCACCCATTCATAGCATTACATACCTGAAGAGATCTAATTTCTCAACTTCCTTGATTGCCCAATGAGAATTGAGGAAGAACTTTTAAGAGACTAGGCTTGATCACCTCTTAAGCCTCTAAGTTTTCATGCATGAATTAGAATAGGCTTAGAATGACTTAACCCTTCTTAAAACATACTATTTTGAGCTTAAAACGACATAGTTTAGGCCTTAGGAACTTAGGAATTATGGAAAAGCCCTTAAAAAATTTGCAGAAAAATACACACTGCTAGTCCCAACGAGGGACTGAACGAATCATGGTCTGGGGGATGACTCATCGCCCGCCTGTCGTGATCAACACTGCCATTTTTGGTCTAAGGGTCACCACGAGGGACACCACGACTCGTCATGACCAATCCGTTACCACCATTGCCGGAAATTCTCATCTTTCAAGCATCCCTTGGCCACGGCTGACATAACGAGTCGTGGTGTTGACCACGACTCATGGTCACATCCGTGATCACCCCGAAACTAAAATTTCAACCAAGATTAAACCCCCTCCCTATGAGTCACTCCACAACTCATGGTGCACCCCATGGGTCATGGGACAACTCGTCTTGTGACTTGGTGCAGAAAATTCAGTTTTCTCCATTTATACTCTTAGGTCTGATCTTAGGATTTTTGGGGTACTACAGTATCTCCCTCTTGGGAAAATTCGTCCTCAAATGTTGAAAATCATACTGAAAATTGTAGAAATGCAATCATCATACTTAAATACTAAGCATACATACTGAAAACTAACAGAGTGACTGACTCCGATTTGAACTACATGACTGAACTGAATTCCTGAATCACACATACATTCATTGACATGAAAGAAACTGGGACACATGAGCGGAACATGAAACTGAATAGAGTATTAAAGAAGAATTTGATACCTCAAGCTGAAATTGCACTGGAAGGAATAGATGTGGGTATTTAGCCATCATATCTGCTTCAGCTTCCCAAGTAGCTCCCTCGACATGCTGGCTCCTCTATAAAACCTTGACTAAGAATTCTTCCTTGTTCCTTAGATTACGAACCTCACGATCAAGTATTTCCATCGGAACCTCTTCAAAACTAAGGCTATCTTTCACACCGACACTTTCCACCGGAACAACCAGAGTTGGATCACCCAAACACTTCTTTAAGAGCAATACATGGAAAACTGGATGAACTAATGCTAGTTCTGAGGGTAACTCCAACTCATAGGCAACCTTTCCCACATGTCTCACAATTTGGAATGGGCCATCATAACGTGGACTAAGTTTCCCTTTCTTTCCGAACCTCATCACTCCCTTCATGGGACACACCTTTAGAAACACCCAATCATCGACTTCAAACTCAAGTTCTCTCCTCCTTACATCCACATAGGACTTTTGGCGACTCTGAGCTATTTTCAACCTATCCCTTATAAGATGAACTTTATCCTTAGCCTCATGGACTAAATCTAGACCTATCAATGTAGCTTCACTGACCTCAGACCAACCGATAGGCGATCTACATCTCCACACTTAGAGAGCCTCAAACGGAGCCATCCGAATGCTGGAATGGTAGCTGTTGTTATATGCAAACTCAATGAGAGGAAAATGATCATTCCAACTACCCTTGAAATCAATTACACACACTATTAACATATCCTCAAGAGTCTGAATGGTCCGCTCCGCCTGACCATCTGTCTATGGGTGAAATGCTGTGCTAAGCTTGACTTGATTACCAAGTCCCTTTTGAAATGATCTCCAAAATTGGGAGGTAAACTGAGTACCTCTATTTGATATGATTGACAATGGCACTCCATGCAACCGAACTAACTCCCAAATGTACAACTTAACATAATCCTCCGCTGAATCGATAATTTTCACTGGTAGAAATGAGCTTCCTTAGTCAACCTCTCCACAACCACCCAAATAGAGTCATTCTGTCGGCGAGTGTGAGGCAACTCTGTAATGAAGTCCGTATTGATTTCCTTCCACTTCCAAGTAGAATGCTAATATCTTGAAGCACACCTCCAGGTCTTTGATGCTCAACCTTCACCTGTTGACAATTTGGATACTTAGCCACAAATTCTGCTATGTCCTTCTTCATGTCATTCCACCAATTGAAATCCCATAGCTCATGGTATATCTTGGTGGCACCTGGATGTATATAATATCTGCAACCATGAGCCTCGTGCAACATCCGATCTCTCAAATCATCAACATTTGGAACACACAAACGACCATGATATCGAAGCAAACCATCTCCCCCTTTGGAGAAAACTTCTACCTTCTAATTCTGCACGGCTTCCTTCAGTTTCACTAGAAAAGAATCCTCTTCTTTCCTAGCTTTAACATTGGTCACCAAAGATGATTCTGACCCATTCTGAACAACAACTCCACCATCAGTTGAGTCAACCAGACAAACTCCCAACCGTGCAAGCTAATCCACATCCTTCACCAATTCCATCCTCCCCTCATCTACATAGGGCACACTCTCCATGGAAAGCCTACTAAGAGTGCCTGCTACCACATTAGCCTTGCCCGTATGGTAGAGAACACTCATATCACAATTCTTCAAAATCTCCAACCACATCCTCTAACATAGATTCAAATCCTTTTGGGTGAACACATATTGTAGGATTTTGCGGTCCATAAACAACATCTACATGGACCTCGTACAGATAGTGTCTCCAAATCTTCAAGCCAAATATTACGACCGCCAATATGAGATCATGAGTCAGATAATTCTTTTTATGGACTTTCAACTACCTGGAAGCATAGCCTATAACTCTACTGTGCTGCATCAACACACAACCAAGGACGATCCTCGAAGCATCACAATATACCACAAACCCATTGGTACCCTCGAGTAGGGTCAACCCCGGTGCTGAGGTGAGTCGAATCTTCAACTCTTGAAAGCTCTTCTCACAAGCCTCCGACCATTGACACTTCACTTTCTTCTAGGTTAATTTAGTCAATGGCGCTGCAATGGATGAGAACCCTTAACAAATAATAACCAGCTAAACCCAACAAACTCCTAATATCTGAAGAATTCACTTGTCTAGGCCAATTCTTCACTGTTTCTCTCTTATGAGAGTCTACCTATACACCCTTACTTGACACTACATGACCCAAAAATGCCATTGAATTCAATTAAAACTCACATTTGCTAAACTTAGCATATAATTGGAGATCCTTGAGAGTTTGTAGCACCACCCTCAAATGAGCGGCATACTCATCCTCGCTCTGAGAGTATATAAGAATATCATCTGTGAACACAATCACAAACAAATCCAAGTATGGATTTAGCACCTTGTTCATCAAATTCATAAAAGCTATAGGGGAATTCATTAGTCCAAAAGACATAACTAAAAACACATAGTGACCATACCGAGTCCTACAGGCTGTCTTCGGGATGTCACTCTCCTGAACCCTGAGTTGATGGTATCTAGATCTGAGGTCCACCTTTGAAAAGAACTTAGCACTATGAAGCTGGTCAAACAAATCATCAATCATGGCAAGAGGATATCTTGGTTGTGACCTTGTTCAATTGTCGATTATCAATACATATGCAAAGAGAACTATCCTACTTGCGAACAAAGAGAACTAGTGCACCCCATGGGGATTTGCTTGGTCTAATGAAAGCCTTGTCTAAGAGGTCTTTCAAGTGCTCCTTCAACTCCTTTAACTCTATTGGGGCCATTTTATAAGGAGAAACAGATATAGGTTGCGTATCGGAAAGAAGATCAATACAAAAACCAATCTCTCGCTCGGGAGGGATTCCCGATAAATCATCTGAAAACACCTCTGGATACTCACACACTACCAAAACTGTCTAGATAGTCGGGGTTTCGGATATTGTATTCTTACCCCTAACAAAATGTTACACGCAACCCTTAGAAATCATCTTTCTGGCCTTAAGGTAGGAAAAGAAGTGACCAACAGGCACAACTGAACTACCTTTCCAGTCTAAGACTGGTTCACCCGAAAATCTAAACTCTACTACATGGGTTCTACAATTGACTAAGGCATAACATGCATATAACCAATACATGCCGAGGATAACATCAAAATCGATCATGGATAACTCTTCTAAATCTACTGAGTTGACTTTCTAAAGTGTTGTGGCAAGGTAATTTCTGTATATCCATCTAGCTATAGCTGAATCACTAAATAGAATAGAGACTGAGAAGGGTTTTGACAAGATTTCGGGACTGACTCCGAAACTACTAGCAATATAGGGCGTCACAAAAGATAAAGTAGCCCCTGGATCTAACAATGCATACACATCAAGGAGGAATACTCGTAACATACCAGTGTCTACATCTAGGGAGACCTCGTGCTTCTGGCAGGATGCTAGGGCATAGAATCTATTTTGATGTTGACCACCACCCACACTAGTGGATGCCCCCTGCTAAGCTGGGCATGCTGGTGGAGCTGCTGAACTGGAAGCTTAGCCTCGACCCCTATCATGACCATGTCTGGCTGCCATACAATCCCTAAGCATATGTCTGGGCTTCCCACACCCGAAACAAGCACCTGAACCTACCAAGCATTGACCCACATGTCTCCGACCACACTTGCCACACTCTGGAGTGGTGGTCTCTTCGGTCTGCTACTTTGTCCCCTAGATCCTGATGCTCGTCCCTTCTAATCGCATTCTGATCTTGATGGCACACTCATAGCTGAAGGTGCTTGGGCTGATGATATCCGGTGAGACTGCTGATGATGCCCACTAGGTCTCTCTTGGGAGAATTCGAAGCTATCAGTCCTGGCCCTCTTGGCCTCTCTCTCCCACTCACTCATCTGCATTGCTACCATCTACTGGGCATACAATACTATTCGAGAAAAGTCAATGTCCTGAATAAGCAATGCGGTCCGGTGATCCCTGACCAAGTAGTCTGAAATCCTATGCACAAACCTGCTCACTCGGCTCTCTGATCCGCCACCATCTCAGGTGTATACTTGGACAGACGAGTGATCTCCAAGGCATACGCCTGAACTGTCATCCTCCCTTTCTTTAAGTTTGGAAACTTGGCTGCTTTGATCTCCCTCATCTCACAAGGTAAAAACCGATCTAGAAAAGTGGCATGAAACTTATCCCAACCAATAGGGCCTGCTCCAACTGCCTTGCTATCCTTCCATTGGTTAAACCATATGTGCGCAACCCCTTTCAACTGATACGAGGCTAGATCAGCGCATTTCTCTCTGTTTACCCCCATGATCTGGGTGATCTTCAGAACCTCATCAATAAAATCGTACGGATCCTCATCCACCTTTTATCCAAGAAACTCTGAAGGGTTCATCCTCAGAGAATCTCTAACTCTTTCCATCGCCGCATTGACATTCTGAGGGATATATGCTACCGCCTGTTGATTGACCTGGCGATCAAGACCTGAGCTAACATCTGAATGGCTGCCCTGAACTCAGCATGAGCAACCTTCTCGGGCACATGCTTCTCATAGATCGGTGGGTCCTGCTGGTGCCCATCCCCATTGCCATTCTCGTGGCCATTTCCATTCCCATTTCTTCTTCCATTGACTCGGCGAGGAGGCATGACTCTGCAAACGCGTATAGCACGAGTTAGAAGGATACAGAGACATTCCATTGCATGACATAGATCATGAAAGAAGGGAACATTTCCTAAACATCTTATAGCCTCTTTTTCATAAGTGTGTCATGATTCACACCCATGAAAAAGACTTTACTTAACATGGCTTTTAGACATCATAAGAAACTTCAAAACCTAATTCTCTGATACCAAGTTTTTCATGACCCGAGCTAGGGCCTGGATCGAGATACGGGACAAAGAATCCTGAGAGGCTCCAAGTCGACCCATGGCATGAACGTATCATCTAACTCATACAAATAAAGAAGAAGATCAACATGATTAACATAGCGGAAGTGTGAACATAACATAACATCTAAAGTTGCATACATACTATGTTCGAAAATCCGCTAATACTGACGAGTTGATGTGACAAGACCCCGACTAACTTACTATAGTCTGAAAGCGGAAAATATGAAACACATCTGATGAGAAAGACCCTCGAACGATGAGGATTAACCAACTCTTAATGGGAAGTACTAATGTTGGGAATCTAGCTAGTGGCAGGACCGAGTCTGGATATCAGAGCCTGTATTATGAAACGAAATAGAGTATACGGGTAGTACGTGGAATATAGCGAGTATGCAAGGTGATTAAAACCGTTAAGTAAGTAAAATCATAAATCATGCATATTATAAAACATTCAAGATAAGATTTTGAGACTATGGCTTGCATGCTATTTTTTGAAATCATGATCTGAGCATAACTAAACATCATATCTAAATCGAATGACCCAAAGCTGAACACTGATAATCTTAAGTAAAACTAAACATTGGGTCAAACCTACTGAAACATAATATCATGACGATGAACATGCATAACTGAAATCATGAGAAACAATGGGATACTTGTCATATAACCGACACTACAACGATAGGGCTTACGTGATCCCGACTATCACACTCAAGTGAGTAGAGCCATCTAAAGCTTTTCCAGGGCTAAGGACACTACCATGATATCGATATCAAGATGAAGGCCCTTAGGGGCAGGGGAAGCTCACAAGGGAGGTCCCAAACAATCTAAAAATACCTATATTGGCACGTAGTTCTGAAGAATAGGGTTGACTGACCCTTAGTCTACTCGGTGCTAAACACTACTCCCAAAAACATGCATATGCTCTCCATCATTTTTCAACGAAGCTGAAAAATCTTTTAATGACGAAGCTGACTATCATAACCCAAACGTATACCCATATTGTAGACACAGGATAAGGAGACCCGAGAGACCCCAAGTCGACCCATGGCATGAGCATACATCTAATTCAATGACATGAATGGAAGACTTAACATAAAGAACGTAATTATAACATAGCATAAGGGAAAAAAAGCACAAGACTTGTAGAATACAACGGAATGCAACTTGTAGTCTGATAATCCTCCAAACATGAAAAGGAGAATTGATGGGACAACTCCCCAACTAATCCAATATCCAGAAACTGAAAGAAATAACATTGAGTGTGAACATGTAGACCTCGGAACATGAGGACTCACCAAGTGCGCTGAGAGCAAGGTTCATACTAGCTATCGTCTCATACACAGTAACAGGAGCCCAGAAGGCTCAACTACAGTCTTAGTGGTCAATTGTACCTTCGTACAACTTGTTTATGGGCCTATAGTTGTTCAAATAGGAAGAGTATGGATTGCTTGCACTTGTCGGGACTTATGGGGTCACAGGTAGGTTATTTTGTGCTATTTGGACCTTTTAGGCTTATAGGGGCCAGGTTTGGTTCTTTTTTGTACATTGCCTATTAGCTATAGTCCATATTGTGAGGTTATTCAGGTTAACTTCTAGCCCTTATTACTGATTACTTTCAGTTCCTTACTAGCTTTCATTCAGTTATTATTTACTGCCTTACATATTTAGTAAATATTGTAGTGATGCCCACGCACGGGCGCTGCATACTTGACGGCAGGTCCAGACAAATAGGGTTCGAGGCTGTCTTAGTAACTGTTCAGATCAAGTAGGTTGGCTAGCTCCTTTCTTTTGGAGTTTCCAGACATTAAAGGTTTGACATATTTTGTTGTAAAGTTTTGGGTAGGCCGGGGCCGTTTCCCGACCATTTTACTCCTAGAGTCTTGCAATCTACAGTTTTTGGTTAGTTGTGTGTTATTGGCTGTGTGGAGCCTATCTGTGATATGATATGCGTTGTTGACCATGTGGGGCCTATTTATGTTATCTATTAGGAGCATGGTGGTCTTGTTGGCCCGCATAGGATGACATTACTTTTGCAACTGTTGGGTTTAGTTGATTTACTACAGGTGTTGTGTAGTGGCCTTGTCGGCCTAAGGCTGTGTTTACAACCGAGATATAGCTGGTTGTTTCCTTGATTATGTGCTACTAGTATACACCAGGAGTGTATAGGTCCAACCAGGTCAGCTCAGAGTCCAGTGTGGCATGAGGTGCCAGTTACGCCTCCCAAGGTGGGGCGTGACAGAATTCTCGTATGTTCTTTAAGGGGAATCTCAATATCTTGCATGCATGGGATTCTAATGGCCTATAATAGACTAAGCCCTATTAAAACACTCCTTCCAGGGCTTAAAATGACATCGTTAGGAAGTTGTACCACAAGTCGTACCACCAACCTAGGACTCGTGGTTTCCTCCCGTGACTAGCCAATCCAATTTCTTTGACTCTCTGATTATTTCCATGAACGCCTATCACGACCTTTAGTTCCCTACTACAATCCGCACAATCACTTATATAACCAGAATCTGGCAACTCAGTAGCATGCTATGACTCCATGACCTTAATCGTACCACCTAACTCAAGCTCTCTCCTCCTGACATCCACATAAGATCTGACGACTCTAAGCTTCTTTCTTCCTTTCTCTAATAAGATGAACTTTCTCCATGGCGTCATGAAATGATCCTGGACCTATCAATGTAGCCTCACCTATCTCAAAACATCCAATAGGTGATCTACACCTTAACCCATTAAAGAGCCTCAAACGGAGCCATCTGGATGTTGGAGCGGTAACTACTATTGTAAGAAAATTCGATGAGAGGCAAGTGGTCATCCTAACTACCCTTGAAATAAATCACACACACTCTCAACATGTCCTCAAGAGTCTGAATGGTCCACTTGGCCTGACCATCTATTTGTGGGTGAAAAACTATACTAAGCTTTACCTGAGTACTAAGTCCTTTCTAAAACGATCTCGAAAACTGTAAGGTGAACTAAGTAACCCTATCTGAGATGATGGATAAATGAACTCCATAAAATCGAACTAACTACCGAATGTACAATGTAACACAATTCTTAGCAGAATCGGTAGTTTTTACCAGTAAGAAATGGGCAGATTTAGTCAACCCATCCATAATAACCTATATAGAGTCATACTATCGATGTGTACGAGGCAAGCTTGTAATGAAGTCCATATTGATCTCTTCCCACTTCTAGTTAGGAATACTAATATCCTGAGTTATACCTCCAGGTGTCTAATGCTCAACCTTCACCTGTTGGCAATTCGAACACTTAGCCACAAACTCCATTATGTCCTTCTTCATGCCATTCCACCAATAGACTTTTTGTAGATCACAGTACTTCTTGGTAGCACCTGGATGGATAGAGTAATGAGATCCATGAGCCTCAATCAACATCCACTCTATCAAGTCATCAATAGTTGGCACACATAATTGGCCTTGATATTGGAGTACATCGTCTCCCCCTTGGGAGAAAACCTCCACCTTATGATTCCGGATAGCTTCCTTTAGCCTCACCAAGATAGGACCCTTATCTTGCCTAGATTTAACTTCCACCACCAAGGAAGATTCCGGCCCATTTTGAACAATCACACCACCATCCGCTAAATCTATAAGGTGAAACTCCAAACGAGCAAACCTATGGACATCGTTCACCAACTCCTCCTCCTGTCCCCCACATGAGACACACTCTCCATGGATAGCCTACTAAGAGGATCTGCCACCATATTCACCTTGCCCAGAATATAAAGGATACTCATGTCATAGTCTTTGAGAAGCTCTAGCCATCTCCTTTGCCACAAATTCAGGTTCTTCTGAGTGAACACATACTAAAGGCTTTTATGGTCCATGAATACATCCACATGCACCCTATACAATTGGTGCCTCCAAATCATTAATGCAAACACCACAACTACCAACTCTAGGTCATGCGTCGGATAGTTCTTCACATGAGTGTTAAGTTACCTAGAGGCATACACAATGACCTTACCATGCTGCATCAACACACAACAAAGACCAACCCTAGAGGCATCAAATACACCATGAAGTGAGTCGTGTCTTTAACTCCTGAAATCTCTTATCGCAGGCATCCAACCACTGAAATTTGACCTTCTTCTGGGTCAACTTAGTCAACGATGCTGCAATGGATGAAAATACCTCAATGAATCTCCTGTAGTAGCCAGCTAAACCTAAAAAACTCCTAATAATTGAAGAGCTAACTGGTCTAGGACAATTCTTCACCACTTCTATCTTTTGAGATTCCACTTGCACACCCTTGCTAGACACCACATGGCCCAAAAATGATAAGGAGTTAAGACAAAACTCTCACTTGATGAGCTTAGCAAACAGCTGGCGATCCTTGAGAGTCTGTAACACAATCCTCAAACGAGTGGCATGCTCCTCCTCATTCTAAGAGTATATGAGGATGTCATTTATGAAGAAAATCATGAACATATATCAAAATACTGCTTAAAAACCCTATTCATCAAATCCATAAAAGTTGCAGGAGTATTCGTTGGTCCAAAAGATATAACTACAAACTCGTAGTGACCATACCGAGTCCTGAAGGCTGTCCTCGGGATTTCACTCCCTCTAACTTTGAGCTGATGATAGCCAAAGGTCTATCTTTGAGAAGCACTTATCATCTTGAAGCTAGTCAAGCAAGTAATCAATTTTGGGGAAGGGATACTTATTCTATTGTGACCTTTTTCAACTGTCGATAATCAATGAACAGACTATGATAACCATCCTTCTTTCGAACAAAGAGAACTGGAGCACCCAATCAGGATTTCCTAGGCTTGATGAAACCCTTAACTAGGAGATCTTTCAACTACTCTTTCAATTCCTTTAGCTCGGCTGGAGCTATTCTATAAGGAGTAATGGATATAGGCTACGTATCAAGGAAAAGGTCAATACCAAAGTCAATCTCGCGCTCGCGAGGGATCCCTGGTAGATCATCTGGAAACACCTCTAGATATTTTCATACTATAAGAACTAACTGAAGAGTCGGGGTCTCAGACATAGCATCCTTAATCTGCACTAGATGATACATGTAGCCCTTAGAGATCATCTTCCTGGTTTTGATATAGGAAATGAAGCGACCTAAAGGCACCATTGAACTACCCTTCCACTCTAGGATTGGCTCACCCAAAAATTGGAAATCTACCGCATTAGTTCTACAACTGACTGAGGCACAACATACATGTAACCTATCCGTACTGAAAATAACATCAAAATCAGTCATATATAACTCCACTAGGTCAATTGAGGTGTCATTTTGAAGGAATGTGACATGGCACTTTCTGTACACCCGTCGAGCTAAAATTGACTCATCGACAGGAGTAGAGGCTGAGAAGGGTTCTAATAGGGTTTCGAGACTGACTAAAAAATTAACAGAAACACAAGGAGTCACAGAAGATAAGGTATCCCCTATATCTAACTCAAATAAAGATGAAGTACTTATAACATACTAGTAACCACATCGGGAGAGGCCTCTTGCTCCTAATGAGAAGATATTGCATAGAATCTGTTCTGGCGCTGGTTGCCACCTGCACTAGATGAGGCACCTTGCTGAGGTGGGCGAGCTGCTGAAGTAGTAGCTAGGGCACAACGTCTACTGTTTCCCTGCATAGACAAAGGAGAATCCCTACTCATATACATGCGTTTCCCACACCTGAAGAAAATGTCCATACCAACCATGCACTGGCCAGGGTGCCTTCTACCATAATTCTCACACGTCTAAAAAGTGTGCTCCCTTAACATGCTCCTCTACCCCCTAGAGCCTAGCACTCTGCTTTCTAATCTCCTCTCAGTTTGGACGGAACACTGACTGCCGATGGAGCTAGGGTTGATGATCTCTGGTGGGACTAAGAGCGATATCCACCACCAAACCTCTGCTGGAACTGCCCATAGCTTACCGTCCTAGCCCTCTTGGCCTCTCTCTCCTTCTCTTTCATCTGCTCTTCCTTTATGTGCTAGGCGTATATGACCAATCGAGAGATATTTAGGTCACTGTTAAGCATTACGATTCTACACGCCTTGACCAGTGAATCTGCTAGTCCATTCACAAACTTGCTCATACAAGCCCTTTAATCTGCAACTATCTCTTGCGTATACTTAGACGGTTGGGTAAACTCCAAGGCATACTCTTGGATGGTCCTATGGTTCTACTTCAAATTGAAGAACTCAATCACCTTTGCCTCCCTCAACTTTCAAATGAAGAACGAATCCAATAAAGTAGTCACGAACTCATCCCAACTCAGGGGGCCTGTTCTAACTCCCCTGTTATCCTTCCACTTGTGAAACCATATGTAAGAAACCCCCTAAAGTTGATAGGAGGCTAAGTCTGCACTTTCCTCTCCCTTCACCCCAATAATCTGGGTGATCTTATACACCTCCTCAATAAACTCATGTGGGGTCCTCATTCCTTTGACCCTAGAAACTCAGGTGGGTTCATCCAGAGAAAGTTTCGCACCCTCACTACTGTTGCACTCCCATTCTGGGGAGCACAGGCCATTACCTACTTTTTGAACTAAGCGGTCATGGCCTGTGCTAACATATGAAATGCCGCTCTGAACTCGCGTGAGTGACCTGCTAAGGCAATGGATCCACTGGTGCTGGTGAGGCTTGTGGATGCCAATCTCCATTGCCACTATCATGGACATTTTCATTTCCATTTTTTCTACCATTAACTCTACATATGGGAATATTTCTACAAACACGTATAGCACGAGTTAGAGGAATTGAGAGGTACTTCATCTCATGACATAGATTATGAAAGAAGGGAAATTTCCTGAAATGGCTTGTATCCCCTTCCCCATAAATGTGTAATGCTTCATACCCATGGAAAATACTCTAATTAACATGGCTTTCAGACACCCTAGGATACGCGTAAACCTTTTATCTGATACCAAGTTTGTCACGACCTGAGCAGGAACCCCAAATCAAGACATGGGACCTAGAACCACGAATGGCTCCAAGTCAACCCATGGCATGTGCATAGAAACTAAAGAGAATAAATTGTAGTGGAAACTTAAAACTTAAACATGAATAAGTGGAAGTATAAACATCATAAAACGTATGATAAATCTCAAAGCTGAACATACTAGTCTATGTCTGATAAGACTCTACTACCTGATGAGATGCTGGGACAAGCTCGCCACTATCTCCAAGTCTAAAACAAGACTTACAAAACAAGACTGAACTGATAGATGTCCTTGGATGAGGAGGACTCACCCAAATAGGGTCTGAACTAGACTTTGATGGGGGCAAGCTATCAGCGAGACTGAGCTAAATTACCTGAACTTATATCATGAAACGATATAATATAGAGTATATAGTCAATACTTGGAATGTACTGAGTATGTAAGGTAAGTAAAACATGCTTAATAAATCATTAGTTGAAAACTTGCTTGTAAAATGAAAGATCGTGAGAGTAAGGTCTACATGTTAAGTTGTATCTAAATCATACATAATCATAAGATGGTTAACATTACTAAACATAATGACCCAAGATTTAGAAATAGAAATCATATAACTTGCCATAGATGAAATCGTAAGTAAAAGCTCATAAACTGATCATTAGGTCAAATCTGTTGTAAAACATGCAATCAAATATCTGAATATAAATAAATAAAAGCATGAGGAATAATGGGAGACTTGTCATAATGAACAACCACCATGTATGAGCGCATGATGATCGTACATCTTGCCCAAGTGGAGGAGACTCATCCTAAACCTTGCTAGGGCAAAGGAAGAATAAGGTGTGATATCACGGTGTGCCTTCAGGTAGGGGAAGCACTCTCTTGAGAGGTCCCAAATATATACCTACATTGGTGCATAATTTATGACATTGGGGAAACTTGGAACCCCTGGCCTACTCGGTGCTAGACGCTATTCCTAAAACATACATATTTCTCATATAATCATATTCTCAAGACGTAGCTTAAATATGAACATTAGGAGTGTCGACTCCAAATTATATCATAAATTGCATTGGGAGTCTTGACTGCAAATATGTAATGCCCCGAAAACTTAAGGACTAGACTCGGGACTTAAATCAGAGAAAACTGGGAAATCTTCTTCAGGTCACAGAATGAGTTGTTCTATGACCCGTGGGGAGTGACCACTAGTCTTTAGATAACTCGTGGTGAGACCTAGGGACTTATGTGGAACTTTGTCGTTTGGTGTGACCACGGGTGTGACCACGAGTCGTGGTCCACCCCATGAGCGTGAGATGACCCTTGGTCAAGGAGAATGTGAAGAATAGGAGAATATTGGTAGTGAACTTCACGACTAGTCACCACGAGTCGTGGTCCAAGCCATGATTCGTTAAGTGACCCGAGGTTCAAAATAGATGGAAGGGTAGGGAGGATGGCAGTGTAGTTGACGAGTGGGTCACCATGAGTCGTGGTGTCCCTCGTTGTAACCAGCTAGAGTTTTTGGACAGTGGACTGAACGATCATGACCACAAGTCGTGGTCACTGGGCACGAGTCGTAGGGTCTTTCGTGGGTAACTAGCAGTCAATTTTTCCTGCGAATTTCCAAGGGTTTCTTTTAGTAATATGCAGCCTTCCTAAACTTGAAACTACATCGTTTTAGGCATAATTTCAGACTTATTAGTGGGGGTAAATGGTTTGTTTCCTTATTCCTCACTCAAAATCTTTAGAAAACAAATCGTAGGAAGATTCTTTTAGAGCATTTTAGAGCAAGAACTAGGGAAGATCTTTTCTCCTCAATTCTCAAGCAACTTCTTTGGGTTTCTACATCTAGTATGTGGGAGTTCAACAAGGGAATCATTCTTCCCTTGTGTCCCCCAAATTGCTTCCCTAATTTCTCTGTAAATGCTAGCCCTGCAGATTTTAATGTTGAGAAATCTCTGATAATGCCTTGTTTAATTCATGTGTAATTATCATGCATGTTAGTTAAGGGTATTTTCCCACCAGCTTATAGTAGTATTGATGCCTATTCATATGCATTGACTCCAACCCTAGTTCTTAAGGGTAGAATAGTCTAGAAGTTTTACTGAAATGATAAATCTCGATACCTCTTAATTATACCAATACAATGAATTCCCTTACCATTTTACATGCGAGACTCTTAGTCAACTACATGATTGTCTATCCTTAGTCAAAATATGAAATTTCTCAGTGTCATTCAGAAATGTCAACTGATCAGTTTAACTACAGAACTTCCTGAGGTGTCAGTATCACCTCCCAATTTTCAAAATCAGCTTCAAAATTTAGTTTATTGGTCCACTAGGAGGTCATGAAACTTTAGATATATAGCTCTAACTAGCGTTAGTACCCCAGTTCAGATTACAATTTGTTCTTAGATAGTCACGACGCTTTTAGATAAGCTGCTCTAACTAGTATAGAACCTAGTTTCAGAATCCGGTCCGATAAGACTATCAGGAAACTTTTAGTTGTATATCCTTGACTAGTCTTGGGCCCCAGTTTTGAGCTTTTCTCTTAGTATTCAGTTTAGGATTATCCAGTGGGAGTAGGACTTAGCACCGAGTGGACTGCGGTTCCAACATACCCAGGTTCCCAAAACTAAGTTGCCAGTGTAAGTTTAAGTATTTATTGTCCTGAATGGCCCTAGACTTTTGTGATCACCCAGTTCATGCCTTTATACCCTGGAAAGGTATATTGGGTCCTACCGATGGGGTGTATAGATCACACTCCACGTCTATCTCATGTGGTTACATGTCGGTTATAGACTCTCCCACTAGTCAGTTCAATCTAGTCTCAGTCCACTTCAGTTCAGACTAGTATTCTAGACCTAGTACATGCTTTCACCATCAAAAAAGGTCTTCTAGACCATCTCAACACTTCAGTGTTTTAGCTCAGCAATTTTAGTTGGTCATTGCATGTTTTACTTTCAGTTCAACATTTCTTTTATTATTTACTCTATTTTATTATGTTCCTCTTACTTACTCAGTACATTCAAAATATTGATGCATACATTTATGTTGTATCATTTTATTATATAGCTGTAGGATCACAGTCTCAGCTTCATTAGTCGCTTACTCCTCAAAGACCTCAGGTTTACTAGTCGGTAAGTCCTCATCTTCTGAGGATGAAGATTTCTTACTTGAGATATGATTTCAATTCTTTTATTTTATTTAGAGTTGGTTGGGGTTTCTCCCAACAGCTCATCAGACTTAGTGGCTTTCAGATTTAGATTCAGTTTCAGACTCAGTGGTTTTCTTGCAGTCTTGTAGTTTGTTCTAATATCTTCAATATTATGGACCAACTTTATTTCTTTCAAATATTTATATTTTTTCTTTAAATTTCCGCTGTATGATTTTTATGTTACTCAGAATGCCAGTGTATAATAGACCAGGGGTTGACTCGGGGCCACTTGTGGCTTCAAGTATCGTGTCCCGTCTAGGGTGTAGATTAGGGGTGTGACAAACTTTCTATCAGAGCACTAGGTCCAGAGTGTCCTCGGATGACTCAAAGCCATATCGAGCAGAGTCCTCTTCATGGGTGTGAAGCACGCCACACTTATTACGGGGAGGCTATGAGATGTCATTAGGAAGCTTCCATTTATTTCATACACCTTATCATGCATTGAAATTCAGTTCCAAAAATAATTCTCCTAACTCATGCTCTGCTCCATTTCAGTGAACTATGCCTCCACGATGCGACAATGCAAGAAGGGCCAGAAATGCCCAACGAAATACTCCACCAGCCTCAACAGCCTCACAGGACGATTCGGTATCAATCTCAGAATTTAGGGGGGAAATTCAGTTGCTCACCCAGACTGTGACTAATCAGGTGAACTAGCAGGTGGTTCCAATTAATAACAATGGGTCTGCAGCAGCTACTAGGGTGCGGGACTTCACCCGAATGAACCATCCATCATTTTAGGGATCCAAGGTGGGGGAGGACCCCAAGAGTTTGTAGATGAGATCAGGAGACCACCTGTATTATGGGTGTCAGCTCCTCCGAGAGTGCTGACGTGGCTGCCTACCAACTAAAAAGGGTAGCCCAGGTCTGGTATGAGCAGTTGAAGGAGGGGCGACCAGTGGGAGCAGGACCGGTGGAGTGGGAGGAGTTCAACACCGCCTTTCTGAACAGATTTTTCCCTAGGGGGATTAGGGAGGCCAAGACAGCGGAGTTCATGAACCTGAGGCAGGGAAACAGAACTGTGGAAGAGTATGCTCTAGAGTTTACCATGTTGTCTAAATACGCTCCACAGATGATGGCTGAGCCAAGGGCTTGCATGCTGAAATTTGTGAAAGGGGTGTCAAACCTGGTCCTCAAAGAGTGTAGGACTGCGATGCTGATCAAGGGTATCGAGCTCTCCAGTCTGATTGTTTATGCCCAATAGATTGAGACCGAAAAACTGAGGGACATGGAAAGAAAGAATAAGCGGGAAAGGACCATCTAGTCAGATCATGGCCACCAAAGGTCAGGCGGTATCAACCACCCATAGAAGTAGTAGCAGTAGAGGGCTCCAACGCCAGCTCAGCCAGCGCCCCTACCTATCGGTCCCGCCAGGATGGGAAGGGCAGAGCATCTGGCTCTCAATCCCAGAGCTACAGTGCTAGTAATAGGTATCCAGCTTGTGCAAAGTGTGGCAAGAACCACCTAGGAGAGTGTCTTCAGGGTCTAGAGGGTTGTTTTGGTTATGGACATCTTGGTCATCGGCTTAACAAGTGTCCGTCAGCAGGACGGGGATGGTCACAATCCACTACCTCAGCAACTCCAGCAAGCTGACTAGCTCAATAAGCTAACACATAAGGTACGGAGGGCAGTCAACGCCAAAACCATTTTTATGCATTATCATCTTGTCAGGACCAGGAGAACTCATCAGATGTAGTCACGGGTATATTACGTCTTTTCCACCTAGATGTAAATGTCCTACTTGATCTGGGGACCACACTATCATTCGTGACTCCCTACGTGATAGTTCAGTTCGATATCAATCCAGAAGTTTTATCAGAACCTTTCTCAGTCTCCACCCTAGTTGGCGAGTCAACTAGAGCCAGTCTAGTGTAGAGAAACTATCCTCCTTAGTCTGTAAGAAAGTTATTCCAACTGAACTTGTAGATTAGACATGGTTATTTCGACCTCATTCTTGGCATGGATTAGCTACATTTTGGTTATGCCTTAGCCGACTGCAGAACTAGGGTCGTCAGGTTTCATCTCCCTAACGAACCAGCTCTAGTATGGTTCGACAGTAGTTTAGTGCTGAAGGGAACGTTTATTTCCTACCTTAAGGACAAAAAGCTCATTTTTAAGGGATGTATTTATCATCTAGTTTGGGTTAAGGATTTCGATTCTGATACCCCAACTATCCAATCAGTCCCTGTTGTTAGAGCGTTTCCAGATGTGTTCCCCGAAGATCTTCCCAGTATCCCTCTTTAATGGGAAATTGACTTCGGCATAGAACTTATTCCAGATACTCAGCCCATCTCCATCCCTCCTTATAGAATGGCTCCGACTGAACTTAAGGAGTTGAAGGAGCAACTAAAATATCTTCTTGATAAGGGTTTTATCAGACCCAACATTTCTCCTTGGGGTGCTCAATGTTATTCATGCGAAAGAAAGATGGTACTCTCAGAATATGCATCGACTATCGTAAGTTGAACAATCTCATAGTCATGAATATATATCCCTTGCCCAGAATTGATCACCTATTTGAACAATTTCAAGGAGCTAGCTTCTTCTCCAAAATAGATCTCAAGTCGGGGTATCATCAGCTAAGATTCAGAGAATGTGATATACCAAAAATAGCTTTCAAGACTCGGTATGGTCACTTCGAGTTCGTGGTTAGGTCCTTTGGACTAAGCAATACCCTGCAGCCTTTATGGATCTGATGAATAGAATCTTCAAGAAGTATATGGATATGTCCGTCATCGTATTCATTGACGACATTTTGGAACACTCTAGAAATGAGGAAGAGCATGCTAATCATCTGAGAATAGTGCTTTAGACACTCAGAGACGGCCAGTTGTTCGCCAAGTTCAGCAAGTGTGAATTCTGGTTGAGGTCCGTGACTTTCCTAGGTCACATGGTCTTCGGTGAAGGTATTCAAGTTGATCCTAAAAAGATAGTAGCAGTTAAAGACTGACCCAGACCCACCTCCCTAATCGAAATCAAAAGTTTCTTGGATTTGGCCGTTTACTACCAACGCTTTATAGAGGGCTTTTCTTCTATAGCATCTCCACTGACCAAACTGACTAAGAAAAAGGTGATGTTCCAGTGGTCAGATGCGTGTGAGAAGAGTTTTCAGGAGTTAAAAACTTGACTCACTACTGCTTCAGCATTGACTCTACCAAAAGGATTATATGGATTTGTAGTTTATTGCGACGCTTCCAAAGTTGAACTCGATTGTGTTCTGATGCAGCGAGGCAAAAGTGATAGCCTACGCCTCCAGGTATCTCAAGGTTCATGAGAAGAACTATCCAACTAATGACTTGGAGTTGGCAGCGGTAGTATTTGCATTGAAAATATAGAGACATTACCTATACGGGGCTCACATTAATGTCTTCACTAATTAAAAAAGCCTTCAGTACGTATTCAGTCAGAAGGACCTGAATCTTTGCCAGAGAAGGTGGTTAGAACTCCTGAAGGATTATGACATGAGCGTGCTATATCACCCAGGTAAAGCCAATATAGTGGTTGATACCCTAAGCAGTGTGTCTATGGGTAGCGTGGCTCATATTGAGGAAGGCAAAAGGAAGTTGGCGAAGGATATTCACAGGCTAGCTCCGTTAGGGGAGCAGTTGGTTGACTCGACTGAGGGTGGTGTAGTCATGCAGAGTGGGTCAGATTCTTCCTTGGTTGTGGAAGTTAAGTCCAAACAGGATGAAGATCCCATCCTTCTTAAACTCAAGGAAGCGGTTCTCAGAAAGGAGGTTGAGGCTTTCTCCAAAGGGGGAGATGGTGTGCTCCATTATTAGGGCAGATTATGCGTACCGAATGTCGGTGACTTGAGATAGCAGATATTAGCCGAAGCGTACAGCTAGAGATACTCTATCCACCCTAGTGCTACTAAAATGTACTACGATCTGTGGGATATTTACTACTGGAACGGCATGAAGAGAAACATTGTAGAATTTGTAGCCAAGTGCTCGAACTGCTAGAAAGTCAAGGTAGAGCATCAAAGATCGGGAGGTATGACCCAAGATATCAGCATACCCATGTGGAAGTGGGAAGAAATAAATATGGAATTTATTAAGGGTCTACCTCAAGCTCATTGGCAACACGATTCCATATGGATATTAGTGGATCGGATGAATAAGTCAGCACATTTCCTCCCAGTGAAAATGACGGATTTAGCTTAGGACTATGCTAGACTTTATATCCGGGAGTTGGTTAGGCTTCATAGGGTAATATTATCTATCATTTCAGACAGAGGCACCCAGTTCACCTCACATTTCTAGAAGTCTTTTCAAAAGGGACTTGGCACCCAGGTCATGCTCAACACAACTTTTCATCCGCAGACAGATATGCAAGCTGAGCGGACTATGCAGACCCTACAAGATATGTTGAGAGCGTGCGATATCGATTTCAAGGGCAATTGGGATGACCATTTGCATTTCATCAAGTTTGCATACAACAACAGCTACCACTCCAATATCCAGATGACCCCTTTCGAGGCATTGTATGGAAGGAGGTGCAGATCTCCTTTTGGGTTGTTTGAAGTGTGTGAAGCTGCAATAGTCTGGCCAGACTCAGTTCATGAATCTATGCATAAGGTACAGTGATCTTGGGCAGATTTATATGCCCAAATGATACTCAAAAGTATCATTTTCGTCTTGTTTATCTAGCAATGTGTATACGTTTTCATGTAATTGGTAATAAAATGTGAATTTATACTCACCAACATGATTAGCAGTGTTTTGTAGGTAAAATGTGATTTCGGGAAGCTAAAATGCATGTTGGATGATATTGGAGTTGGACTTGGATGCGAGCAAGGAAAAAGGCATAGGACTGCACGAATTAAAGGGGCTCCGCGATGGAGCCGTGTCACACTACCATCGCGGAGGCATTCTGCCTGGAGGGTGAAAATTCACCAATTTCCAGTGGAGGTTCGCGTCTGCTCCGTGGCACGGTGGCTAGCCTCTGCGTTGCACGCCGTGCCACGTTGGTGTTTGATTTCCTGGATCCCCAGTTCCAGTAAGGGTCCGCGTTCACGGCGTGTCACGGAGGCAGTGCTCCACGATGCACTCCGTGACGTGTTGCTCATTATTCCGGGAAAAATTCCCACTAGTATAAATAGAACACTTAAGTGTATTTTTCATAATTCAGACTTGGTGGAGCAAGGACGTGGGTTACAGGCAGTTGAGGGACGAAAAGTTCAGGGTTTTTTCTCTCTTTCTTTCTTCTCTAATTCAATTGTTTGTATGATTAACACTTGTTTTAGGATGATTAATCCACAAATGAATGGCTAATTCCCTTCCTTGCTGAGGTTGTGAACACTAGTGATGAATTTTGATTATTAATTGTATGGTTTTTCATCTTTTTCTTCCATGTTGTTCTATTAATTCTTGTTCTTACTGCATTGGTGTGTGGCCTACATTAATGTACATCTAAAAAGTCCAATTTCACTCAAGAGAGCACGAAATTGGAAAGTTGTGAATTAATAGGATATTGTTCTTTACTTGATTTGGGAAAATTGAGTTTTGATGTGCTTTCCTGATAGAAATATACTAGAAAGCCGTATTAGTCAATTTAGGAATCGGAGTTGTATGGCTAGAACATGAATTGCATTTGATCACAGAAATGTAGACGGATGGTTCATGATTCTTAAGTGAGATTAAATACGAGAGTTTTAATCTCTTGGCAATTGTTCTTGGCTAGCAACTGGAAGAAAAGATTAACCAATTTATGATGATAATCAGTTTCATTACATGTTCTTTAACCTCGGCATGCTTTTATCCATAGTCCAAATTCAAAGTAGATAATTGTTTGTAGTTTAGTATAAAATTTATAAAACAAATTATTCAATTTTTGGTTATTTAGTTGTCAGCATATTTAGAAGTAAAAATATAGTATACTTGAGCAAATTGCACTTTTCCCAAGTCTCTGTGGGATCGATACTTGGCTTACTAAAGCCACTTACTACTTGTTCGACCACGTGCACTTGCGTGTCGGTTTTATAACCCCAACAAAAGCATCCGAACAAGTTTTTTTTGGCGCCGCTGCCGGGGACTTGGCAATTGGTGAATTTGTTTTAAGTGTTAATTTTACTGTATTTTTATTTTTTTTCTTAAGTGTTGACGACTTGGTCTTAGCCTGTATTTTGCAGACTTAATTGCTGTGAACACTGGCAAGAGACAAAGAGCTGGTGGAATCTTATATAGAGCCTGAACGTATATTTCACAGTAAAAGGAGAGAAGCTCTACAAAGGAAGCTGCAGTTGCTCAGATAGACCATTATGGAGCAACAAAATCCACCGGTTGTGAGGGCAGTGTTAGTGCCCGAAGAAGCAGTAGCAAGGCCGGTTCGCGAGGTGGCAATCCCACATGCCAATAATGTTACATCCAGTATCCGCAAACCAGAGCCTGGAGGGAGATTTGAACTCAAGCAAAATATGGTGCAACTGTTGCACACAAGCGGGCAATTTACCGGTCTCCCTCATGAAGACCCACAACAGCATCTCCAAAACTTTTTGGAGATAAGTGACACTTATATACCCGCTGGAGTGTCACCTGATTATGTTCGGCTTACATTATTTCCGTTCTCATTACTCGGAGAAGCCAAGAGGTGGTTGAAAGCTGAGCCACCAAATTCTATTTCAACGTGGGATGATCTTGCACGAAAGTTCTTGATAAGGTTTTTTCCCTCTGGTAAAACAGCAAGACTTAGAAGTCAAATTCTGAGTTTCAAACAAAGGGAGGGAGAAAATTTATATCAAGCCTGGGAGAGATTTAAATCCATGTTGCGGGACTGTCCTCATCATCATCAGTCCAATGAGGTGTTGGTGCACACATTTATTGAGGGTTTGGAACCCCACACCAAAATATTGCTAGATTCAGCAGCTGGAGGGCAAGCGCTGGAAAAGACTTATGAGGATCTGTACACCTTGCTAAACCGGATTTCACAGGGCAATCCAGAATGGAATGCTGATTCATCACGAGGTGGGGCAAGGAAAGCAGCAGGAGTGCTTGAAGTGGATGGGCTTACAGCTATCGCTGCACAGATAGCTGCCTTGCAAAATCAATTGAACAACCACTTCAGCAACATGACTTTGAACCAACCTTCAGCTCCTGTTAATGCAATCCAGCAATTGTGGTGTGAAGTGTGTGGAAGCAGTGAGCACTCAGCTGAGTGCTGTGGAGCCAATCCTAACTCAGTAAACTTTGTGGGTAATGCACAAAGAAATCACCAGCAGTATGGTAGTAGCTACAATTCAAATTGGAGGAATCATCCTAACTTCTCATGGGGTAGAAACAACCATCAAGGCCAAAGTTCGGGTCAGGGTATGCAAAGGAATCAAGGAGGGCAACAGAACTACCAATCTCAATTCAGAAATAACAATGCACCTCCTCCACCACCATCACCCAACATTGAGGAGATGTTCAAGACCATGATAGCTAACCAAGCTCAATTGCAGGCTGACTATGTGAAATTGGCAGCCGAAGTGAAAAACAATCAGTTAGCTACCAAGGCTCTTGAGTATCAATTTGGGCAATTTGCTAGTTAAAATACAAGGCCTAGAGGAGGACCTTCAAGCGACACGGATTCGAATCCCAAGCAGGTAAATGCAGTGACCACAAGGAGTGGTTTGTAGCTAAAGGAGGTGGAACCAGAAAGACCACCTCAACACTCGGGAGCAGCAGAAGTTGAGGGGGAGCAAAGTTCGGAAAGGGGAAAGACCACAGAAGCTGAATCAGAAAGACCTCCACCCCCGTTCCCTCAACAACTCAAGAAACACAAAGAGGAGGCGTGTTTCAAGAAATTCATGGAGGTGCTTAAACAGGTACATGTTAACTTACCTCTTGTTGATGTCTTGCAGGGAGTGCCTAAATATGCCAAGTACATAAAGGACATCGTGGCCAACAAAAGTCATTTGACTGAGTATGCTACGGTGGCTTTAACTGAGGAGTGCACTTCCCGGATCCAAAATAGACTGCCCACAAAGCTAAAAGACCTTGGAAGTTTTACTATCCAGCTTACTATTGGGCAGAGCATTCGAGCTCGTGGATTGTGTGACCTGGGAGCGAACATAAATCTGATGCCATCTTCGGTATTCAGAAAGTTGGGTCTAGGGATTCCTAGACCTACAACCGTAATATTGCAATTGGCGGATCGATCCTTAGCTAGGCCAGATGGCATTGTTGAGGATGTTCTAGTGCAAGTTGGCTCCCTAATTTTCCCGGTAGATTTTATTGTTTTGGATTTTGAACCAGACGCGGAAGTCCCATTTATTTTGGGACGACCCTTCTTGGCAACCAGGAAAGCATTAATTGACGTAGTTGCGGGGCAACTCACAATGCGAGCACATGACAAAATAGAGGTATTTGATGTGTTAAAAGCCATGAAGCTGCCAGCTATAAATGAGGAGCTTTCAGCAATCAATGTGGTTGAACATGAAGAAATTAGGCAGATTGTTGAATCTCAAGACCCATTGGAAAGAGCGTTGACGCACTCCGATCATTTTGGAGATAGAGAGGCGTGTGGAATGGTCCAATTGTTGAATGGAGCACAGAATCATCCGAGGAGACAGGAATTTCAATCATTGATGAGATCTCTAGAGCCTTTGCCGAAACCATCCGTTAAGGAGGCACCGAAGCTGGAGTTGAAAGAATTGCCTCCCCATTTAAAATATATCTTTTTGGGGGAGGGGGAGACGTTACCAGTTATCATCTCTGCAGACTTGACAGAGGCACAGGAAAAGGCAGCATTGGGTGTCCTCAGAAAAAGGAAGAAAGCAATGGGTTGGCAGATGTCAGACATTCAGGGTATCAATCTAACTTTCTGCACACACAGGATATTCATGGAGACAGGAGCCAAACCAATCGTTCAGCCGCAACGGAGACTTAATCCAGCAATGAAGTATGTGGTAAGGAAAGAAATAATCAAGTGGCTTGATGCAGGTGTGGTCTACCCAATTTTAGACAGTGAATGGGTCAGCCCCGTTCAATGTGTTCCAAAGAAAGGGGGGATGACTGTAGTCACCAACGAGAAAAATGAGTTGATCCCTACTCGAACCGTCACAGGCTGGCGGATTTGCATGGACTACAGAAAGCTAAATGAAGCCACGAGGAAAGATCATTACCCCATCCCTTTTATTGATCAAATACTGGATAGGTTGGCAGGACAGGAATATTATTGCTTCCTTGATGGGTACTCTGGTTATAACCAAATAGCCATAGCTCCGGAGGATCAAGAGAAGACTACTTTCACCTATCCTTATGGGACATATGCTTTCAGGCGAATGCCGTTTGGGTTATGCAATGCACCCGCCACATTCTAGAGATGCATGATGGCTATTTTCCATGACATAGTGGAGTATTTTGTTGAGGTATTTATGGATGATTTTTCTGTTTTCAGTAATTCGTTTGCTACTTGTTTGCAGAATCTTGACAGGGTGCTGGCTCGCTGTGAGGAATCCAACCTTGTATTAAACTGGGAGAAATGCCACTTCTTAGTGAAGGAGGGCATTTTCCTTGGCCACAAAGTATCTAAAAAGGGGTTGGAAGTCGATCGTGCTAAGATCGAGGTTATTGAAAAGTTGCCACCACCAGTGTCAGTGAAAGGTGTGCGCAGTTTTCTTGGGCATGCAGGATTCTACAGACGATTCATCAAAAACTTTTCCAACATTTCTAGACCGCTATGCAGATTGCTAGAAAAAGAGGTAAAGTTCGAGTTGAATGATGAGTTTGTTACAGCATTCGAAAAGTTGAAGCAGAAATTGATAGAAGCACCTATACTTACTTCTCCTGACTAGGAACAACCATTTGAGCTGATGTGTGAAGCCAGTGATGTGGTTGTGGGAGCCGTATTGGGGAAAAGAAAAAATAGAATTTTCCATTCTATTTATTATGCAAGCAAAACACTGAATACGGCCCAAAGCAATTACACAGTCACAGAGAAGGAAATGCTAGCCTTGGTGTTTGCATTTGACAAATTCAGGTCCTATTTGGTGGGTTCGAAAGTTGTGGTGTACACCGATCATGCAGCTATTCGGTACCTATTCAACAAGAAGGATGCTAAGCCCAGGTTGATTAGATGGATCTTATTGTTGAAGGAGTTCGACCTTGAGATCAGAGACAGAAAGGGGAGCGAGAACCAAGTAGCAGATCACCTATCACGACTGGAAAGTCGTCGCATGTGATGGAAAGTGATAACATAAATGAAGAGTTCCCAGATAAGCAACTCTTGGCAGTTGGAGAAGCTGAAGTTCCCTGGTATGCAGACATAGTCAACTTGCTAGTGAGCAGAGTCTACCCACCTGAGGCAACAGACCAACAAAGAAGGAAATTGAGGCATGATAGCCGGCACTATGTTTGGGATGAACCATATTTATTCAAACAGGGACCAGATCAGGTAATGAGAAGATGCATCCCAGAGAGTCAGATTGCAGAGGTGTTGAGGGGCTTCCATTCGTCATTGTATGGAGGGCATCACAGAGGCAAGAGAACAGCGCACAAGGTTCTACAGTCAGGTTTCTTTTGGCCAACACTGTTCAGAGACTCTATGGCGTATGTCAAAATGTGTGATAGATGTCAGCGTACAGGATCAATTGGCAGAAGACAAGAGATGCCGCTGCAGAATATACTAGAAGTTGAGCCCTTTGATGTATGGGGCATTGACTTCATGGGTCCATTCCCACCGTCATTTGGTAATCGTTACATCTTGGTGGCTGTAGATTATGTATCAAAATGGGTGGAAGCGATAGCTTGCCCCAGGAATGACAACAAGGTAGTAACGAAGTTTGTGAAAAAACACATCCTCACAAGGTTTGGGACACTCTGAGCCATTATCAGTGATGGAGGGGCTCATTTTGTCAATGCAAGTTTCAAGAAATTACTAGCCAAGTATGGGGTGCGCCATAAAGTGGCAACAGCATACCACCCCCAAACTAGTGGGCAAGTAGAGGTGTCAAATAGAGAAGTGAAGCAGATTCTTCAGAAAATGGTGAATATACAACGAAATGATTGGTCCAGCAAACTTGATGATGCGTTGTGGGCTTACAGAACTGCTTACAGGACACCGATTGGAACCTCACCATACCGATTGGTCTATGGCAAAGCATGTCATCTTCCGGTGAGCACCAAGCTTTCTGGGCTGTCAGAAAGCTAAATATGGACTTAGAGCTGGCGGGCGAAAAGAGACTAATGTAGCTCAGTGAACTTGATGAGTTCCGCTGGCATGCCTATGAGAGTGCCAAGTACTACAAGGAAAGAACTAAAAGATGGCATGATAAGCATGTGGTGCATCGCATTTTCGAGCAGGGACAGAAAGTTTTGCTCTTCAATTCGAGATTGAAGTTGCTTCCCGGAAAGCTGAGGTCTAAATGGTCGGGACCATTTGAAGTGGTAAGAATGACCCCTCACGGGGCTGTAGAATTGTGGCAAGAAGATCGGAGTGCCACGTTCTTAGTAAATGGCCAAAGGTGTAAGTACTACTGGGGGGAGGACAGTGATCGAGAGAAATCGTCCATCACCCTAGCGGACAATTGAGCTTAAATGACGTCGAGCCGCGATGGTAATCCAGGCGCTGCACGGGAGGCAACCCGTGAAAAAAAATTTCTTTTATTTTGCAAAGTGTAAATAGATTTTTCTTTTTCTTGTTTTTGATTGATTACAAAATTTTTCGTTTTAGTTAGTATTTTTTATTTTTAGTTAGGTGAAACCTATTATTCTAACCAATTTTATTTAGTGAGATGGTTTTCAGGTCAAACGGAGAAAAATGTGCACGGAATCGTGAAGGAAAAGTCGAGGTATGAAAAATTAATAAAATGTAGAAGACAGTGAGCTGGGGCGATAGCTCCGTGTCATGGAGGAGGACCTCCGCGTTACCCTCCGTGACACGTTGAGGTGTAACCCAAAAATTTTAAAATTTCCAGTATGCTGTCGCGATGGCTCCGTGTCACGGAGGCAGTTCTCCGTGACACGTTGCCTTGTATATCACGACAGGTCACACCGGGTTACCGGGTGACCCGCGTGTTTTTCTACTTTTTAAACCCCGAAAACTCCCCTTTTCCCCTCATTTTCTATTTCTTCCGCGACCAAACGTCCCAAAACCCCTCTCCCACCAACGTGCCATGGCTTAAGGCAACAATTTACCGAGTTTTCTTCGATTATTCAACTACAAGGTATGTTTTCCGATTCCCTCTCAAGTTTTTGTCGATTTTCTTTGATTTTAAGCATGGGAGGTGAACTACATAGCCCTAAGTCGAAATTAAGCATGAATTCAAGTTATTTGTTGATTGATAATTGTTCGGATTGTCGTTATGATTGTTTGAACTTGTCAATTGAATAAATTATTCGAATTTGATTGCGAAAATCAATTCTAGGGCTTGTTGTTGAATTTGAAGTGAGAAGTGTATTGAAATCATGAATTGTATGCCAGGTTGTACGTGTTGAATGGGCTGAATCATTGTACAAATTGTTTGAATGTTAATAGACGACGAATTCTTGGGTTTGGGGGAAATGTTGAAAATTGTTTGTATTTGGTTAGTTGGATAGGTTCATGTGTATAGAATTTTTGTTGTTATTTTTGTTTTCTTTTTTTCTTTGCTAAGTGCAAGGGTTAAAATGTTTGCGATGGTAGTGATTGTGATTAGCTGTACGAAGTCTGAGTAGTACGCAGAAGTTATACCGTCGAAATTTCTTTTTAAACGCACTAAGCAAGATTGTATAGCTGGTTGTTTGATGTAAATAAAGCTATTCTTGCCGTATTGTTATCACTGTAGCTAAGGACTAAGGGTGGGGTAATTTAGCGTAACCCGACCTTAGCCGAAGTTAATATTTATTTAGCTTAACATTGCTATTGTTGACTTGTGTTGACAGGCAAAATGGCAAGCAGGCAAGATAAAGGGAAGGGTGCATCAACTTCAGGCACCGGAAGAAAGCAACTCAGACTGGGCACAGCAGTCCCAGCTGCACCAGCACCCACGCGGCCAGCGCCGCCAATACGGAATGAGATGGGTGACTGACGAGGGGAAAAAGTGGTATGCAAAGCATAAAGAGAACAAATATTTCCCCGAGGAGCATATACCACGGGAGCCATTGGCATAGGAGTTCCCCAGAATAGTTCAACGGATTGAGGCTGTTGGGCTAAGTTTCATATTCGAGGAGCCCAAAGAATGCAACCTGCACCTGGTCCGGGAGTTCTATGCCAACTGGAACCCGTCAATAAGAAGCCACACCATCAAAATCAGAGGGAAGATAGTCACTCTGGAGCCCCACCAGCTAAATGCCATCATAGGAGCGCGGGACACAGACGCCCACATTCTCCGCCAGCTGAACATTACCCCACCGTATGCCGACATCAGACGCACGCTGTGTGGGGCCCGATCTACAGCTAGATGGAGCAGGCACAAGGAAAGGGGCTACCACCAGACTCTGCCATATTCTCAGATGAACAGGGAAGCCCGAATCTGGCTGAAGATAGTCTACTCGTGCCTAATCCCGAGGGTACACATGAATGATGTAACCCGGGATCGTGTTTGCCTGGTGTACGCCCTGATGAAAGGGCTGGAGATTAATGTCGGGGCGGTCATTATATCCGCCATGAAGAGAGCCCGATTGCACCAGGGCCACAGGTATGGTTTCGGTGGACTACTCACCACCTTTCTCCGGGGCCTCAATGTTGAGGAGGAGGCCCTCGATTATATCCCGTAGTTGGAGCGGCGGGCCTTGGATGTGACCAAAACTAAGGCTCCCGACACCACCCACGGGCCAGTGCTGACACTTGGCGAGCAACATGCTCGTGATGACCAGTACATGGCGCGGATGTATGGGATGCAGATGCTCCAGCTAAGGATCGGTGGGAGACCAGCCACGGAGGAGGAGCTATGGCAGCTCGAGCTAGATTACCCGTTTGGCGAAAACGCCAGGGCTTTATGCTGAGTGGGGCCAGCCTTTGTAGAGCCCACTGATGATGACGTCCCCACGGATGAGGAGACACGTCGGGAGGACTCCGATGTGGAGTCCGATGACGACGACGAAGGCGACTCGGACATCGGAGATGAGGCAGCAGCACCTGATGAAGAAGTGGAATACTTTGACTGATCAGGGAGTTCCACCACCCGATTTTGTGCTATTTAATTTTTGTGAACACTGGGGACAGTGTTCGGTTTAAGTGTGGGGTGGGAGTAGTTAGGTGTTAGGCTGGGCTGGTTTGCTTGTATGTTTTCCTCTGTTGTTTTGTATGTTATGTTTCCCTGTGTTTGTAAATTTTCAAACTGTTCTATATTTGTAAATATTTGTGGAATTGATGTGTGTTGTGGAATGTTGCCAGCTGATTCTGTAAATATTTTTGTAAATATTTTTGCTTATTGAAATGATCGATATTTTTAAATTTTTTTTTGAAAATATTTTGTTCATATTTAAAATATTTTGTAAATAATTTTTCTATCGAAATGATCGATGTTTTGCAAAATTTTTCAATTTTTTTAATTTTGGGTTTCTCCGCGTTTGTTTTCGGTTCTTTTACCGAGAATGGTCCCATTGAACCGACTTCATAGTTAGTGATCGTTCCCTATGATGGATTGATGACGACCGTCTTAAGGGAAATGTAGTCGGTAGGAGTAGTTATTTTAATTTATTTTCAGTTTTTTCTTTGGTGGATTGCATCCCGGAACCTGTAGTTTCTATATGGTTGTGAAGTGTTGGTTGCGTGTTGTACATGATATTCAAAATGCAAAGGTGATTCGTATGAAAGCATGCAATCTTGTAAATATGTTGAGATACCTAGGTTGTAGGGTTCGATTCGGTGTGATTGAGGCTTAATGTTTGAATTCATGTAATTAGCTGATTGAAGAGTCTGTGAATACATCTTGAATCGAGCATGTGCATAAAGTGTGAAGTGAGGTATTGTTATTCCATGCTATTGTGAAGTGTCTAGAACTTGTCTGGTGTGTGTACAAAACGAAATGAAGGAGGTGTATTGTAGGAAAGGATGTAGGCATTTCTTTGTTTTAACCGAGAGTTTCTATTTTTTTCCTGTCATACTCCCCCTTTCTGTGATTGTATACCCTAGTTAGCCCTTTGAGCCTTTAGCCTATTATTTCTTTCTTTTGTCCAAAAAGTGTAAACCGAGCATAATTCCTTCTTTTCATTAGTCGTAAAGTCTATACAAAACTCTTAAGCGCTTAAGAAGAGAAAATAATTTTCCCAAAGTGTCAAAGAGTGAGAATGGTGAAAAGAAAAAGAAAAGCAGAGTGAGGGAAGAAAAGAAAAGGTTGAAGGTGCACTGGTTATAAATAAATGATAATGAAGGTGCATGAATAATCTTTGTTATTGTGTCAAGTGTGCTTAATGAAATGGGTCATACTAAAGTAAATCATCAAGAATGGGATGATGAAAAAAAAAAGGAGAAACAGTGTCCATGAGTGATGGGATGTGTTGAAAAGGCGCTTAAGGATGCTAGTGGCTATTATTGGCTAATCCAATATTTACTAGTTCCATAGCTTCCATTACAACCCATTAAAGTCCTACGTGATCTTACGTTGCATTTCTTTATATTAGTGGAGTAATACACTAAGGGCAAGCTTATGGGTCACGACATGATGCATGTGAATTCTTTTGGGAGAGAGAGTGAAATTGTTTTTACATGCCCCTACTTGAATGTTTGTGTGTCACATGAGCAAAAAGGGGAAGATTCTCTTGAGTTGTGAGGGCACATGCTTGATGAAAGATTGATTTTCGTGTTGGATATCTTGATTAGCTGATTTGCATGAGTTTGCCGATATCGAGAGTCGATTCTTAAAGTCTAGGAAGTCTTAATGTATTGAAGGTCATTGCATTGCTAAGACCATGCATGTTTTCTTGATGATTTGTAATATTGAATGATCGGTATGACCGTAGCTTAAATTGTCGCACTATAGTAGCGAAGGTTGGGATGTAAATTGCATGAATTGTATGTTTGTTGTTCGAGGACGAACAAGGATTTAAGTGTGGGGTAAGTGATCTTGGGCAGATTTATATGCCCAAGTGATACTCAAAAGTATCATTTTCGTCTTGTTTATCTAGCAATGTGTATACGTTTTCATGTAATTGGTAATAAAATGTGAATTTATACTCACCAACATGATTAGCAGTGTTTTGTAGGTAAAATGTGATTTTGGGAAGCTAAAATGCATGTTGGATGGTATCGGAGTTGGACTTGGATGCGAGCAAGGAAAAAGGCATAGGACTGCACGAATTAAAGGGGCTCCGCGATGGAGCCGTGTCACGCTACCATCGCGGAGGCATTCTGCCTGGAGGGTGAAAATTCACCAATTTCCAGTGGAGGTTCGCGTCTGCTCTGTGGCACGGTGTCTAGCCTCCGCGTTGCACGCCGTGCCACGTTGGTGTTTGATTTCCCGGACCCCCAGTTCCAGTAAGGGTCTGCGTTCAAGGCGTGTCACGGAGGCAGTGCTCCACGATGCACTCCGTGACGTGTTGCTCATTATTCCGGGAAAAATTCCCACTAGTATAAATAGAACACTTAAGTGTATTTTTCATAATTCAGACTTGGTGGAGCAAGGACGTGGGTTACAGGCAGTTGAGGGACGAAAAGTTCAGGGTTTTTTCTCTCTTTATTTCTTCTCTAATTCAATTGTTTGTATGATTAACACTTGTTTTAGGATGATTAATCCACAAATGAGTGGCTAATTCCCTTCCTTGCTGAGGTTGTGAACACTAGTGATGAATTTTGATTATTAATTGTATGGTTTTTCATCTTTTTCTTCCATGTTGTTCTATTAATTCTTGTTCTTACTGCATTGGTGTGTGGCCTACAATAATGTACATCTAAAAAGTCCGATTTCACTCGAGAGAGCACAAAATTGGAAAGTTGTGAATTAATAGGATATTGTTCTTTACTTGATTTGGGAAAATTGAGTTTTGATGTGCTTTCCTGATAGAAATATACTAGAAAGTCGTATTAGTCAATTTAGGAATCGAAGTTGTATGGCTAGAACATGAATTGCATTTGATCACAGAAATGTAGACGGATGGTTCATGATTCTTAAGTGAGATTAAATACGAGAGTTTTAATCTCTTGGCAATTGTTCTTGGCTAGCAACTGGAAGAAAAGATTAACCAATTTATGATGATAATCAGTTTCATTACATGTTCTTTAACCTCGGCATGCTTTTATCCATAGTCCAAATTCAAAGTAGATAATTGTTTGTAGTTTAGTATAAAATTTATAAAACAAATTATTCAATTTTTGTTTATTTAGTTGTCAGCATATTTAGAAGTAAAAATATAGTATACTTGAGCAAATTGCACTTATCCAAGTCTCTGTGGGATCGATACTTGGCTTACTAAAGCCACTTACTACTTGTTCGACCACGTGCACTTGTGTGTCGGTTTTATAACCCCAACAAAAGCATCCGAACATACAGCTCATCAGAGAAGGATTGAAAACAGCTCAGATCCGTCAGAAATCCTATGTTGATATGGGAAGAAGAGAATTATAGTTTGCGGTGTGGGTCTATCTGAAAATCTCACCCATAAAAGGGGTGATGAGGTTTGGGAAGAGGGGACAACTTAGTCTAAGATGTTTGGGACACTACAGAATCCTGAGACGAATTGGCAAATTATCCTATGAGTTGAAATTACCCTCAGAGTTGGCTTCTGTGCACCCTGTATTCCATGTGTCATTATTGAAAAAATTCATTGGTGATCCAACTTCAATTGTGTCCTTGGATAGCGTAGAAATAAAGGATAGCCTCTCATATGAGGAGTTCCCAATTTAGATCCTTGACCGTCAAGTTTGTAAGCTAAGGAACAAGGAGGTAGCTTCAGTGAAGGTCTTATGGAAAAACAAGCAGGTTGAGGGAGCTACATGAGAGGCCGAAGCAGATATAATGGCCAGATACACACATTTGTTCTCTTCTGGCTCAGCTTTAGTCTAAGGTACCAATTTTCCCCCTAGAACTCCATTCAGTTCTTGTGTTCCAATTCTTTCATGTAATTGATCGCGTGTATGATAAGAGAATTCAGTTCAGACTTGTACTTCAGTTCGGAGGTAGTCATTTCGTTAGTTTTCAACCCTTTCGAATAGTTTTTGAAAATAGTGATTGTAATTCTATGCTTTCTTGTGTGTTTTCCAACATCCGAGGATGAATGTTCCCAAGGGAACGATATTGTCATGCCCCGAAAACTCAAGGACTAGACCCAAGACGTAAATCAAAGAAAACTGGGAAATCTTCTTCAGGTCACAAAATGAGTCGTTCTGTGACCCGTAGGGAGTAACCACGAGTCGTTAGATGACTTGTGGTGAGACCTAGGGACTTATGTTGAACTTTGTTGTTTGGGGTGACCATGGCTAAGACCATGAGTCGTGGTCCACCCCACGAGTCTTGAGATGACTCATGGTCAAGGACAATGTGAAGAGCAGGAGAATATTGGCAGTGAACTTCACGACTAGTCACCATGAGTCGTGGTCCAAGCCATGATTCGTTAGGTGACTCGTGGTTCAAAATAGATGGAAGGGTAGGGAGGATGGTAGTCTAGTTGACGAGTGGGTCACCATGAGTCATAGGGTACATCCCAAGTCGTGGTGTCCCTCGTGGTGACCAACTAGAGTTTTTGGACAGTGGACCCAACGATCGTGACCACAAGTCGTGGTCACTGGGCACGAGTCGTAGGGTCTTCCATGGGTAACTAGCAGTCAATTTTTTCTCAAATTTCTAAGGGTCTTTCAGTAATTTCCTACCTTTATAAACTTCAAAAATACGTAATTTTAGGCATAATTTCAAACTTATTAGTAGGGGTAAATGGTTTCTTTCCTTATTCCCCACTCAAAATCTTCAGAAAACAAATCATAGGAAGTTTCTCTCAGAGCATTTCAGAGCAAGAACTAGGGCAGATCTTTTCTCCTCTATTCTCAAGAAACTTCTTTGGGTTTCTTCGTTAGGTATGTAGGATTTCAGCAAGGGAATCATTAGGTATGTGAGAGTTCAATAAGGGAATCATTCTTCCCTTGTATCCCCCATATTCCTTCCCTAATTTCTCTACAAATGCTAGCCCTGCAGATTTTTTAATGTTGAGAAATCTCTAATAATGCCTTGTTTAACTCATGTGAAATCATCATGCATGTTAGTTAAGGGTATTTTTCCACCATCTTGTAGTAGTATTGATGGCTATTCATATGCATTGACTCTAACCCTAGTTCTTAAGGGTAGAACAGTCTAGAAATCTTACTGAAATGATAAATCTTGACACCTCTTAATTATACTAGTACAGTGAATTCCCTTACCATTTTACATGCGAGACTCTCGGTCAACTATCTAATAGCTAATGATGTAAAACCCCTCCCTATCCCTTTTTTTCTTTTCTTTTTTGTAAAATTTGAAACTGTCGTATTACTTTTCACTTGGGCTTAAGCCCATTGCCTTTTATTATTATTTTATTTTTTTCATTTTTTGTTTTTCGTAGTTTGCCTCTTTCTCTTTTTGTCTTTGACAATTACTTATATATTCTTTATTTATATAGGGTATTACATATGTTACCATCTTTTTAACGAGAGAATATATTTGTTCGCTGTCTACTCTGGGCTAATTACTACACGCAAGTGCACGTGGTCGAACAAGTAGTAAAGTGGCTTAAGTAAGCCAAGTATCGATCCCACAGGGACTGGGATAAGGGAACAACTACTTAAGTGTTACTATACTTACTCTAAAAATGAAGACAACAGTGCAAAGAAGAGTTTGATATATTTTGATTTCTAATTGTATGCTAAGTCTAAAACGAATATCTAATGTGAGTCTGAACTATGAATGTGAGCATGCTGAGGCTAAATGAACATGTATAGAAACTAATTATCGATACAATGTTTGGTTAATCTTTCCTCCGGTTGCTAGTCAAGAATTATTGCCAATGGATTAAAACTCTCGTATTTAACCCAACTTAAGAATCATGAACTGTCCACCTACATTTCTATGATTAAACGAAATTCATGTTCTAGCCATACAAAACCGATTCCTTAATTGACTAATACGACTTTCAAGTATATTTCTATCCTGAAGGTAAATAAATTCTCAATTTTCCCAAACTAAGAAAAGATCATATCCTATTGATTCACAACTTTCCAATTTCTTGCTCTCTCGAGTGAAATCGGACTTTTTAGATATACATTAACGTTGGCCACACATCAATGCAGTAAGAAAAAGAATCAATAGAACAACCATGGAATAAAATATGAAAAACCCAATTGATCAATAACTACATTTCAATACAATTGTTCTTAACCTCAGCAAGAAGAGGAATTAGCCACTCATTTGTGGATTAAACATCGTTAAATGAGTGTTAAACATACAAGCAATTGAATTCAAGAAGAAGGAGATAGAGAAAAATCCTGATAATTTCGTCCCCTCAACTACCTGTAACCCACATTCTTGCTCCACCAAGTCAGAATAATTAAAAATGAACCTAAGTGTTCTATTTATACTAGTGGGAATTTTTCCCTGAATAACAAGCAACGTGTCACGGAGTGCATCGTGGAGCACTGCCTCCGTGACACGCCACTGACGCGTACCCTTACTGGAAATTGAGTGTCCAGGTAATATGGCCCAATGTGGCACGGCGTGCAACGCGGGGCTAGGCCAACGTGCCACGGCCCCAACGCGCACCCTCACTGGATTTTGGCAAAAAATCCCTATCCAGGCAGAAGGCATCCGCGATGGCAGCGTGACACAGCTCCATCGCAGAGCCCCTTTAATTTGTGCCTTCAAATGCTTTTTCCCTTGCTAACATCCGAGTCCAACCCCAATCTCTCCCAACACGCATTTTAGCTTCCCAAAATTATATTTCACCTGCAAGACAACGCTAATCATGTTGGTTAGTATAAATTCACATTTTATTATCAATCACATGAGAACATATAAACATTGATAGATAAATAAGGCTAAAATGACACCTTTGAGTATCACTTGGGCATATAAATTTTCCCAAGATCAATATCCTTCCTAAATTGCAATGTTGAGGGATATATTTGTCATTTTCCCCTTTAAATAATTTAGCAACAATAAATTTAGTATTGTTTTGCATGCTAGAACATTACTCCACATATCTCATGAATTTTACGATAATTGAGTTGCATATATCCAATTCAGGCACTATTTATATATTGTATGTGTGAATTTGTGATTCTTATTTCATGACATTCATTATTATTTTGTGATGCTTTATATGGTTATGGCTTGATGGGATCTAGTTTCGAACGGCATTATGAGATTATAAATCAATGGGATCTGCTTTCGGGTGGAGTGATAAGATTATAGCTTGATAAAACCTTGTTGGGGTAGATTTGTATGATTATGATCTATGCTATTTGGTTCTGACATATTGATATTATAATTTTTTGAATGATGAGATATTTCATGCGAGCGTATGGGTAGTGCAATTATCCCCTACTGGTCATTGGACCAAGCAACCCCTAGCCGATCTAGGTGTACACGAAGTGTTGGAACCACTAGATGAGATAGTTGTAGTAAAAGAGTCAGCATTGCATACATTTCATCATTACTTTTGTTTGTGTATTTTATATGTTGTTTGGATGAATTGTTGCAATAATTTTGTGCATTTTATATACTGTTGGATTAGATACATACATATCATCTATATATGTTCATTCTATGTATTCTATATACTTTTGGATTAGATCTGTGCATATCATCTATATATGTTGATTAGGTGAATTTAATATTGTGTTAGATCTTTGCATATTATTTGTATATGTTGATTTGGTGCTTTCTATTATATTGTTCAAATAAATCTACTTCTATGTAGTACTTTTTTTATTTTTTTTAGATTATAAAAATAACCAGGGTGGAAATGCATGTATTTCTAAGACAAATTCTTACCACTACTTTATTGAGATTGATCGATGATACTTGCTGAGTACACATTAATTTTTTTAATGATATACTTTTTTCACCTCTTTGTGCAGGTTGAGTTGATTGTTGTGGTGTTCATGGGATATCATCATAGATCATATGGGTGATCTAGAGTTGATCTTCTATCTAGTTCTTGGTAGCCCATATCATTTACTTCATTTTCTTCTTAAAAAATCTTGTGCATTTCATATTGAAGTTATATATTTCATTCTTAGTAGCTCGTGATTTGTGAAACCAGTTCTTGAGGTTGTAGGGATGTAGTTTCACATTATATTTGGAAGATGATTCATCTATATTAATTATTTTACTTATTTTTCATTATAATAAATTGTTTTGTGGTTACTTTTTAGATTGGTCTGCCTACTCGATATGGTTATCAGCCTAGTTGGTATTTTAGCTCATGACAAAAGTGGTATCAAAGCACTAAGTTCACAAGTCTTGTGAGTCATAAGCATGTCTTAATAGAGTCATGTTTATGGATAGATAGAGCTTCATATCTCTAAGTGGAAGGTTGTAGAAGCATATAGGAGTCTATTTCATTTATTTCAGTCATTCGTCATGCTATTGCACTTGAATGTAATAATTTGGACAATTATCGTTGTTTTCCCTATGCGTTGGTCAGGATATGTTATCAGTTTAAACAGTAGCAGTATGAGATGACATCGTGAGGTAGATATGAGATGTTTTACTATGATGCTGGAGTAGGTCAGTCTAAAGTACATATGGTTGGGTTTAGAACATAGATTTGACTCGAGGACTTAATTGAAAGAGATTATTCAGACGCTTTATTTCGGTAATATCCCAAGAAAAATGTGAGAGATGGTATCAAGAGCTGCATGATAGCTATGTTTTCAATGTTAGTTGCTCGAAAGTTAAGTGAGTGCATTTATGTCTACAAGGAGTGATAGGAAATGAGTTGACATTTTGAATTAGTGTGGTTAGTGAAATAACCATATAGTAAGTGTTGTGAGTTTGAAGACTATGGTTGGGAAGCTTTAACATAACATAAATAATTTGCTCGAGATGTATAGGAATTACAGTGCCTCATACTGTCCCAATTTATTATGAGAGTCTTATAATATTAGCGTACAAACAAATTATCAATAGTTCCTTAATGAGATGAAACATGTACTAATGTACTGAAGAAATATGTAAACTTGGATAAATCAGTTGATCAGTGAAGGAGGACACTAGCTATGATGAGAAGTTGAATAAGAAAAAAAGCATGAAAAGTGATCTTCGATTACGAGATTTGAGATGATATGTCTTCTTGTGAGATTCGTATAAAGATTTCTCTTTCTATCCTATGGAATGTAGGTGCAATGAATAGAATTTTAATAGTTCAAGCTTAGTGACATGGCAATCATGATGGTTAAGTATTCATATGATGAAAGTCATGACGTGTGCTAAAATTTAATATCGACTAAATTTATCAAAGGTTAAGTTGATGTTAGTGGGATGACTTGGTAGTTGAATAAGGATAAGTTTTTATGAGTTCTCTAATGATATGATTATTTAATTTAGACCATATCGAGGAAGTTATCTTGGATGATTGAATACTGCGGGAATAAGTAGTTGTTATCCTTCAATAAAGGGCATGCTTGCAGATTCGCTTTGTGTTCTAGGACGCTGATATAAAGGGCATATTGGTCTAAGGACTTGTTGGACATTTAATGCATTGTGGTTGCTTGATGTGTAAAGGGTGTTGAGATGACATAAGTATGATGCCCTCAGTGGTTATGGTGTCCGAAAGTGAAGAATGTAGTAGGTTGTCGTTAAGCAAGGTTACTATGTTTATGAAATAGGTGCTGAAAGAGCTTGAATTGATCAACATATTTAACTAAATCTCATACTATTGGAGTTGAGTGATTGGTTCTTGAGAACGGTTCTAGTGGTTATCAAGCTTCAAAATTTATTACTTAAGAAGTTATCGGGTGCTTCACCTATTTTGGGAAATGGATATTGGCATTGAATCATTTGTCTAGAACTTAGTAAATTTCTATAATCACTATTTATATGACCCTGAGTGGCGAAACTGAAAAGGACAATTGGATATTTTACTAGTGGTATTCCAGTTTGGCATGATAAGACAACCTTATAGGCAAGCATCGCCTATGGACCCTTGAGTGAGGTGATAGTCAATAAAGATAGTTATTATTGTGCATCAATGATAGATGTGAACTAATTCAGGGTGCAATAAGCATTTCAAAGATTTATTTAAGGAAAGGTAATATCAGTTGAAAAAAGAGAAGTGAATTCACTATAGATAATTTAAGGTATCAATGTTCAGAGTAATGAATGATGTTAGGTATATATACATCTTTACACACTACTTTATTCACATTTATATTCTTCTAGATGATATAGTAATAAACACAGCTAACTTATATTAATTATCAATTATTAGACTACTTTGGGCTTTATTTTTGAATATAGGTGTTTTTAGAATGTAAGAAAACAGAAGAAATTTAGCTGATTATGGATGAAGTGTAAGTTCACCGTGCCGCACTTCCCAATGTTGTGTCATTCAGTGCAATGGACAGTGCGACACAGTGAAGAAATAGAAGGCCAATAGGAATTTTGGTTAAGTGTCAAGAGTTAGTATGGTGTATTGCCCAACACGACAAAGTACAATGTGATTGCTTGTGTGGCACAGTGACACTTGAGATACTCAATATTTTTCTAAGGTTGGAGTATGTAACAAATTAGTGCGAAGCATCACCCAATGTGGTAAAATTTAGTGCAATGGGCGATGTGCCACAGTGAAAAATTGCAATGATGAAATTTGTCTTATACAAATCCCCAAGATAGTGCACTACATTCTCTAACACAATGAATGTCACCACGATGACCAAGGTCGTATAGTGAAAGAGGATCAAAGTTTAAAAAGTAATATAATCCAAGTTTAACTAAGAGAGTTCATATAAAGGTTTTTTAAATCTATAGATAAATCCCAAAGTTGTTTTTGAAGGGGTTCAGATGTTTCTCTGTGGGTTTTTATAATGCCCCAAAAATTTAAAGACTAGACCCGGGACTTAAAACAGAGAAAACTGAAAAATCTACACCAAATCACAGAACGAGTCATTTTGTGACCTGTGGGAGTGACCACGAGTCATTAAGTGACTTGTGATGAGGACTTTGAACTTGATGAAAAATGTGGAAAAGGGGGTGACCAGGGGTGTGACCACGAGTCGTGGTCCACACCACGATTCGTGGGGTGATCCGTGGTTAGTGTTTGATTGAAAGTTGGAAGAGTCAGGCAGTGTACTCAGCAGGTCCTCACCATGTGTCATGGTTTCGCCCGTGGTGAGGCCAGGAAGTTTCAGGCACTGTTGGTAACGGTTGGGTCACCATGAGTCGTAGGGTCCCCCGTGGTGACCAGTATGGGATCTTGGTAGTGTACCTCACGATTGTGACCATGAGTCGTGGTCACTGGGCACGACCCGTTAGGTCCCTCGTGGGGGCCTGACAGTCAGTTTTTCCTGCGAAATTTCTAAGGGTGTTTTAGTAATTTTCTATCTCCTAGACTCTAAACTACGTCGTTTTAGCCTATTCCAAGGGAATTTAGAGGGGCTAAATGGTTCCCCCCCACCCCCTCATTCCTACTGAAATCTTTAGAGAAAAGTAGTGTAAGTTCTTCTCAAGAGATCTCAAGCAAGGCCTAGGGTTCCCCACCAATTGCATTCATTCAAGCCTCTTTCTCTGGGGAAAGTCTAGCCAGGTATGTGGGAATTCAACAAGGGAATAATTCTTCCCTTGTGTCCCCAAAATTTCTCCCTATTTCTCTCTAACAGTTCTAGCACTAAAATTATCAAATGCTAAGAAATTATTAGTCATACTTCATTAAATTCATGTGGAATATTATTTTATGTTAATTATAAACATTTTCCACCAGCTTGTGACTGAAATGATGCTTGTTTTGTGAAGTGAAATTTAGCCATAGTCCTTGAACCTAGAAAAATCTAGAATCTTGCAATAGTGATTAAACAGTGAAATTTGCTTGATTCCTTCAGTGTTGAGGATTCCCATATTGTTAGTTGATGCTTAATATTTAGTTAGATTGATGTCAGTGTAGTTCAGTTAAAATGTTAGATACTCAGTGTCAATTAGAAATTTCTGTTGATTAGTTTTACTATAGAAACTCTCGAGGTGTCAGTAGTGCCTCCCAGTTATCAGAATTAGACTCAGTATCAGATTTTAGTGGTTCTTAGGAGGTCATGATGCTTTTAGATAAAGAAGCTCTGACCAGCCTTAGGACCCCAGTTACAGACTACTGCTTGTTCTTTAGACTGTTACGACGCTTCTAGATAAGCAGCTCTGACCAGTCTTAGAACCCAGTTCCAGAATCCAGTCTGATAAGACTATCAGGGTGCTCTCTGATATGTATTCTTGACTAGTCTTGGGCCCCAGTTTTGAGCCATCAGGTTAGTATTCAGTCTAGGACTATCCAATGGGAGTAGGACTTAGCATTGAGCAGGTCGGGGTTCCAGCGCACCCAAGTTCCCAGAACTACGTTACCACCGTAGGTTACAATTTGATTGTCCTCATGGCCCCAGACTTTTGTGATCACCCAGCTCATGCCTCTATACCCTGAAAAGGTTTATTGGGTCATACCGATAGGGTGTATATATCGAATTCCACGTCTAGCTTACGTGGTTATATGTCAGTTATAGACTCTCCCACTAGTCAGTTCGGTCTCAGTTTAGCTCAGTTCAAAATAGATTCAAACTACTCAGTGCAGTTATGAGTTTAGTATAGTTTTTCAAACTAGTATCTTAGGTTCAGAGCATGTCTTTCACCAATAGACAGGGTCATTTAGATTATCTCAGTTTATTACAGTTATTTCAGCTTCAACAGTTTTAGTTGGTGATGGTATATCTTTTCAGTACAGTTACTTATTCAATTGTGTTATGCTTCCTCTCACTTACTTAGTACATTCAAAGTACTGATGCATACATTTATGCTTTATCATTTTATGATACAATTGCAAGATCTCAGTCTCAGCCTCGCTAGCCGATCACTCTCAGAAGACTTCAACTGTTCTATTTTGTGAGTCCTCATCTTTCAAGGACGGAGATTATTTTAATCAGTTTTGCTTTCTTCCATTTAGATTTGGAGTTAGCTAGAGTCTTTTCCCAGCAACTCATCAGTTGTAGTGGCTTTCAGACACAGGTTGGATTTTTTTGACTTGTAGTTTTGCCTAGAGGTTTTTTTTACACTTAATGATCCATCTCTATTTCATAAATATTTTATAGTTTACTTTAAAGCTTATGCTATATTTCATGTTTACTCAGAATGCCAGTGTATGATACACCAGGGGTTGACTTGGGGTTACTTGTTACTCCAAGTATCGTGTCGCATCCAGGGGTAAGCTCGAGACATGACAAACTTGATATCAGAGCTCTAGGTTTAGAGTATCCTCAGATGTCTGAAAGCCACATCGAGTAGAGTCCTTTCCATGGTGTTAAGCGCGCAACACTTATGACGGGGAGTCTACGAGATGTTATTAGGAGAACTCCCTTTTTTCATATTCTTTAATCGTGCGTTGAAATTCATTTCCAAAAAAATCGTTCTCCTAACTGATGCTCTATTTCGTTTCAGTGAATTTTGCCTCCGTGACATGGTAATGGAAGAAGGGTCGGTAATGCTCACCAACCTGCACCACCAGTCCCCTTGGCCCCTCAAGACGATTCAGTGTCCACCGCAAAGTTCAGGGCGACCATCTAGCTGCTCGCTCAAACAGTTACCAACCAGGTGAACCAGCGGGTGGTTCCTATCAATAACAATGGGTCCGTAGCAGCTGCCCGAGTTTGGGATTTCACTCAAATGAACCCTCCATATTTTCAGGGATCTAAGGTGGGAGAGGACCCATAGGAATTTATGGATGAGGTTAGAAAGGTCACCCGTATAATGAGTGTCAGCTCCTCGGAGAGTGCCAACTTGGCTATCTACCAGTTAAAAGGGGTAGCCCAGATCTGGTACAAGCAATGGAAGGAGGGGAGACCAGCGGTAGCAGGACCAATTGAATGGGAGAAGTTTACTACAACCTTCCTAGAAAGATTCTTCCCTCGGGAACTTAGGGAGGCTAAAGCAGTGGAGTTCATGAATCTGAGGCAGGGAAACAGAACAGTAGAAGAATATGCTCTGGAGTTCACCAAGTTGTCTAAATATGCTACAGAGATGGTGGATGAGCCAAGGGTTGGCATGCTGAAGTTTGTTAATGGAGTGTCGAACCTGGTCCTCAAAGAGTGTAGGATAGCTATGTTGATTAAGGATATTGACCTCTCCAGCCTTATTATTAATGCCCAACACATTGAGGTAGAAAAATTGAAGGACATGGAGCAGAAGAACAAACGGGCAAGGATTGGTCAATCAGACTATGGCCACAAGAGGCTTGGCGATAGTAGCCGCCCACAACAGCAGTAGCAGAAGTAGCAACAGAGGGCTCAAACACCCAGCTCAGTTAGTGCCCCTACCTTTTGGCCCCGCCAGGATCGGAGGGGTGGAGCATCTGACCCTCAGTCCTAGAGCTACAGTGCCAGCAACAGGTATCCAGCTTGCCCTAAGTGTGGCAAGAACCACGCAGGAGAGTGTCTTCACGGTCGAGAGGGCTACTTTAGTTGTGGAAAGCTTGGTCATCGGCTTAAAGAGTGTCCGTCAGCATGACGGGGAAGGTCACAATCCATTACCTCAACAGCTCCAGCAGGCTGACCAGCTCAATAGGCCAATACTTCATGTATGGGTGGCGGTCAGCGCCAAATTCATTTTTATGCATTATCATCTCGTCAATATCAGGAGAATTCACCTGATATGGTCATGGGTATGTTATGTATTTTCCACCTAGATGTATGTGCCCTACTAGATCCAGGAGCCGCATTGTCGTTCGTGACTCCATACATAGTTGTTCAGTTTAATATCAGTTTAGAGGTCCTCTTAGAACCATTTTCAGTCTCCACCCCAGTTGGCGAGTCAGTTGAAGCCATCTGGGTGTATAGAAATTGCCCAGTCTCAATCTTCAATAAGGTCATTCTAGCTGATCTCATAGAATTAGACATGGTCGATTTTGGCCTCATCCTTTGCATGGATTGGTTACACTCCAGTTATGCCTCAGTCAATTACAGAACTAGAGTTTTCAAATTTCAGTTTTAGAGTGGACGGGAAGTAGCTTAGTGCCTAAGGGTTGGTTTATTTCCTACCTTAAGGCCCAGAAGCTTATTTCTAAGGGATGTATTTATCATCTAGTTCGGCTCGAAGAATCCAACTCTGAGACCCTAACTATCCAGTCAGTCCTTGTTGTTAGCAAATTTCTTGATGTGTTCCCTGAGGATCTTCCTGGAGTTCCTCTTGAGCAGGAAATCGACATTGGTACAGACCTTCTCACAGATACTCATCCCATCTCTATCTCGCCTTACAAGATGGCTCCAGCTGAGCTCAAGGAGTTTAAGGAGCAGCTAAAAGACCTTCTTGATAAGGGTTTATCAGACCCAACATCTCTCCTTAGGGTGCTCCAGTACTATTCGTGCAAAAGAAGGATGGTACCCTCAGAATGTGCATCGATTACCGTCAGTTGAACAAGGTCACCGTCAAGAACAGGTATCCCCTACCTAGGATTAACGACTTGTTCGATCAGCTTCATTGAGCCATTTGTTTCTCCAAAATAGATCCTAGATCGGGGTATCATCATCTAAGAGTTAGAGAGTGTGACATCCCAAAAATAGCTTTCAGAACTCAGTATGGTCACTACGAGTTTGTGGTTATGTCCTTGGACTAAATAATGCCCCCGCAGCCTTTGTGGACCTGATGAACAGAGTCTTCAAGCATTATCTGGATATGTTCGTCATTGTATTTATCGACGACATTTTGGTATACTCCAGAAATGAGGAAAAGCATGCTAATCACTTGAGGATAGTTCGTCAGACACTCAGAGACCGCCAGTTATTCACCATGTTTAGCAAATGCGAATTCTAGTTGAAGTCTGTGACTTTCCTGGGTCACGTGGTCTCAGGTGAAGGTATTCAGGTCGATCCTTAAAAGATAGCAGCGATGAAAGACTGGCCAGACCTACCTCCCCAATTGAAATTAGAATTTTCTTAGGTCTAGCCGGTTATACCAACATTTTGTGTAAGGTTTTTCCTTTATAGCATCCCCTCTGACTAGGCTGACTCAAAACAAGGTGAAATTTCAGTGGTAGGATGCGTGTGAGAAGAGTTTCCAGGAATTAAAAACTCGACTTACGACCGCTACAGTGTTGACCCTACCGGAAGGATCAAATGGGTTCATGGTATATTGGGACGCTTTTAGAGTTGGACTCGGGTTCTGAAGATGGGGAGAAAGGTGGTAGCCTATGCCTCCAGACTGCTCAAAGATAATGAAAAGAATTATCCGACTCATGACTTGGAGTTGGAAGCGTTGGTTTTTGTGTTGAAAATATGGAGACATTATCTGTACGACATTAATGTAGATGTTTTCACCGATCACAAGAGCCTTCAGTATGTATTCAGTCAGAAGATTTAAATCTTCGTCAAAGAAGGTGGTTAGAGTTCCCGAAAGACTATGATATGAGCGTGCTATATCACCAAGGCAAAGCCAATGTGGTGGCGGATGCCCTAAGAGTATCTATGGGGAGTGTGTCCCATGTTGAAGAGGGTAGAAAGGAACTAGCAAAAGATATTCACCAACTAGCTCGGTTAAGGGTGTAGTTGGTTGACTTAGCTGAGGGTGGAGTGGTAATACAAAGTGGGTCAGATTACTCTTTGGTTGTTGAAGTTAAGTCCGTATAGGATGAAGATCCCATCTTACTTAGGCTTAAGGAAGAAGTTCTCATAAAAGAGGTTGAGGCTTTCTCAAAAGAGGGAGGTGGTGTACTCCATTACCAGGGTAGTTATGTGTTCCGTACGTTGGTGATTTGAGACAACATATACTAGCTGAAGCACACAGCACGAGATACTCCATCCACCCTGGTGCCACTGAAATGTACCGCAATTTACGGAATATTTACTAGTGGAATGACATGAAGAGAGACATCACTAAATTTGTAGCTAAGTGCCTGAATTGCCAACAAGTCAAAATAGAACACCAGAGACCGGGAGCTATGACTCACTATATCAGCATACCCACGCGAAAGTGGGAAGAAGTAAATATGTACTTTATTATGGGTCTACCTCAGGCTCGTCGACAGCATGATTCAATCTGGATAATAGTAGACCGGATGACTAAGTCAACATAATTCCTCCCAATTAAAATTACAGATTCAGCTAAGGACTATGCTAGGCTTTATATCTGGGAGTTGGTCAAACATCATAAGGTGCCACTATCCATTATCTCAGACAGAGGTACCCAATTCACCTCACATTTTGGAAGTCTTTTCAGAAGGGACTTGATACCCAGGTCAAGCTTAGCATAACTTTTCACCCGCAGACAGATGGGCAAGCTTAGTAGACTATTCGGAACCTAGAATATATGTTGAGAGCATGCGTAATCGATTTCAAGGGAAATTCGGATGATCACTTGCCTCTCATCAAGTTTGCTTACAACAACAGCTACCACTTCAATATCCAGATGGCCACATTTAAGGTATTGTATGGTAGGAGGTGCAGATCTCCCATCGGATGGTTTGAGGTTGATGAAGCTACTTTAATCGGGCCAGACTCGGTCCATCAAGCTATGCAGAAGGTACAACTCATCAGAGAATGATTGAAAATAGCTCAGAGCCATCAAAAATCTTATGTTGATGTGAGGAGAAGAGAATTGGAGTTCTCTATGGATGACTGGGTTTATCTGAGAATTTCACCCATGAAAAGGGTAATGAGATTTGGGAAGAAGGGAAAGCTCAGTCCAAGATATGGGGGACCCTACAGAATTATGAGGCGAATTATAAGGTGGCTTATGAGCTGGAATTACCTTCAAAGTTGGCATCTATGAACCCAGTATTCCATGTGTCACTATTGAAGAAGTGCATCGGTGATCCAACTCAATTGTGCCATTGGACAGTGTAGGAGTGAAAGTAGTCTCTCATACGAAGAGGACCCAGTCCAAATCCTTGACCATCAGGTTCGTAAGCTGAGGAACAAGGAGGTAGCTTTAGTCAATGTTTTGTGGAGGAATCAACAGGTTGAGGGAGCTACGAGGTAGGCTGAATCAGATATGATGGCTAGATACCCCCATTTGTTCCCTTTCGGCTCAGTCTCAGTTTAAGGTATCAATTTTCTCCCCAAAATTGCTTTCAGTTTGTGTGTTTTAGTTTCTTTCATGTAAATGAATAAGTGTATGATTAGTGAATTTAGTTTCGACTTGTGATTCAGTTCAAAGGTAGTTATTCTGCTAGTTTCCAACTTTCATGATCAGTATTTGCGAATAAAGATTGCTATTCTCTACTTTCATATGTGTTTTCCAAAATTCGAGGATGAATGTTCACAAGAGGGAGATATTGTAATTCCCTAGAAACTCAAAGACTAGACCCAGGACTTAAAATAGAAAAAGCTGGAAAATCTACACCAGGTGACATAACGAGTGGTTTTGTGACCCGTGGGAGTGACCACGAGTCGTCAAGTGACTCATGGTGAGGACTTTGAACTTGATGAAAAATGTGGAAAAGGGGGTGATCGTGGGTGTGAAAACGAGCCGTGGTCCACACCATGAGTCGTGGGGTAATCCGTGGTGAGTGTTTGATTGAGAGTTAGAAGAGTCAGGCAATGTACTCAACGGGTCCTCAGCATGACTCTTTTGGGGCACCACGAGTCATGGTGTCGCCCGTGGTGAGGCCAGGATGTTTCAGGCACTGTTGGCGATGGGTGGGTCACCACAAATCATTAGGTACAGCATGAGTCGTGGTTTACCCCTGGTGACAAGTATGGGATCTTGGCAGTGTACCTCACGATTGTGACCATGAGTCGTGGTCACTGGGCACGACCCGTTAGGTCCCCCTTGGGGGCCTAACAGTCAGTTTTTCCTGCAAATTTCCTAAGGGTGTTTCAGTAATTTCCTATCCTCGTAGACTCTAAACTATGTTATTTTGGCCTATTCCAAGGGAATTTAGAGGGGCTAAATAGTTTCCCCCTCCCTCCCCCTCATTCCTACTGAAATTTTCAGAGAAAAGTAGCATAAGTTCTTCTCAAGAGCTCTCAAGCAAGGCCTAGGGTTCCTCACTAGTTGCATTCATTCAAGCTTCTTTCTCCACGGAAATTCTAGCCAAGTATGTGGGAATTCAACAAGGGAATAATTCTTCCCTTGTGTCCCCAAAATTTCTCCCTATTTCTCGCTAACAGTTCCGCTGAAACTATCGAATGATAAGAAATTGTTAGTCATACTTCGTTAAATTCATGTGGAATATTATTTTATGTTAATTATAGACATTTTCCACCATCTTGTGACTGAAATGACGCTTGTTCTTGTGAAGTGAAATTTAGACCTAGTCCTTGAACGTAGAAAAATCTAGAATCTTGCAATAGTGATTAAACAGTGAAATTTGCTTGATTCCTTCAGTGTTGAGGATTCCCATATTGTTAGTTGATGCCGAATATTTAGTTAGATTGATGTTAGTGCAGTTCAGTTAAAATGTTAGAATACTCAGTGTCAGTCAGAAATGTTAGCTGATAAGTTTGACTACAAAAATTCTCGAGGTGTCAGTAGTGCCTCCCAATTATCAGAATTAGACTCAGTATCATATTTTAGTGGTTCTTACGAGGTCATGATGCTTTCAGATAAAGCAGCTCTAACCAGCCTTAGGACCCCAATTATAGACTACTACTTGTTCTTTAGATTGTTACGACGCTTCTAGATAAGCAGCTCTGACCAGTCTTAGAACCCAATTCCAGAATCCGGTCTGATAAGACTCTCAGGGTGCTCTCTAATATGTATTCTTGACTAGTCTTGGGCCCCAGTTTTGAACTATCAGCTTAGTATTCAGTCTAGGACTATCCAGTGGGAGTAGGACTTAGCACTGAGCAGGCCGGGGTTCCAACGCACCCAGGTTCCCAGAACTACGTTACCACTGTAGGTTACAATTTTATTGTCCTCATGGCCCCAGACTTTTTTGATCACCCAGTTCATGCCTCTATATCCTGACACGGTTTATTGGGTCCTACCGATGGGGTGTATACATCGGACTCTATGTCTAGCTCACGTGGTTATATATCGGTTATAGAGTTATAGACACTCCAACTAGTCAGTTCAGTCTTAGTTTAGCTTAGTTCAGAACAGATTTAGACTACTCAGTGCAGTTATGAGTTCAGTATAGTCTTTCAAATCAGTATCTTAGGTTCAGAGCATTTCTTTAACCATCAAACAGGCTCACTCAGACCACCTCAGTTTATTACAGTTATTTTAGCTTCAGCAGTTTTAGTTGGTCAATGCATGTCTGTTCAGTACAATTACTTATTCCATTGTGTTATGCTTCCTCTCACTTACTCAGTATATTCAAAGTACTGATACATACTTTTATGTTGTATCTTTTTAAGATACAATTGCAGGATCTCAATCTCAGCCTCGCTAGCCGATCTCTCTCAGAAGACTTCAGTTGTTCTATTTGGTGAGTCATATTTGGAGGATGAAGATTATTTTACTCAGTTTTGCTTTCTTCCATTTAGATTTGGAGTTGGCTGGGGGCTTGTCCTAGTAACTCATCAGTTGTAGTGGCTTTCAGACATAAATTGGGTTTTTCAGACTTGTAGTTTTGCTCAGAGGTTTTTTTCACACTTTATGATCTAGCTCTATTTCATAATGTTCTATAGTTTACATTAATGTTTCCGCTATATTTCATGTTTACTCAGAATGCTAGTGTATGATAGACTAGGGGTTGACTTGGGGTTACTTGTGACTCCAAGTACTGTGTCCCATCCATGGGGTAAGCTCGAGACGTGATAGTTTTGCACTTGGAGCACATTAGAGACACATATTTCATTGGTTTTCAATAGTTTTTCATCCTTCATAGATGCTTGTATGCTTATTAACATTCCTATGATTATTACTATGGAAATGAGTTGCTAATTCCATTATTCTGGAGTTATGATATTTGCATTATTGTTGTTGTAGGAACTTGAATTAACGTTTTAGAATTTATCGTATGAGTTATTTACTTAATCTTGAGCATAATTATTTTATTGCTTCTAGATAGACATATACTAAGTTCTTAAATGTGGGAATCAGTGAGCAGATTTGCATCTAGATAGACATATACTAAGTTCCCCTTGTTTGGTTAGTTTATGGGAGTTTGAATGCATTTTTTTATGTTCATGACCATAAATATATAGGCTTGAGGGTGATATAAATAGGTGTTTAAGAATTCGAAAGATTCTCGATTGCAATATTACCTCGTTAATCAATAGCTCGATAGATTAGAGAGGCAGTTCAAGTGAATACTTAACACGATTATTAACGGATCCATAACTTTGGAATCTCATCTCCTATTGTGTTAAAAACCCTATGTTTTGACTATTGATATTGATACTTGATAAATAGATAATTTAGTTTTAATTTCTACATTAGATTATACTATAAAATAATCAACTTATGGTAAAAACACTTGATTAATTAATCGATAGGAGCTAAGTCTAATAAATCAGAAAGAAAGTCTCTTTGTGGGTACGATATCTGAATTTCAAGACACTATATTACATGGTAATCACATACATTTGCATGTGGGCTTGAGAGCAAGAAGTTTTTGGCTCTGTTGGAAGGGACTTGAAAATTTATAGATTAGTTAGAATTAGCAATTATTATATTTGTTGTTTAGCTTTTTTTAACATAGATACCACTCTGATGTGAAGCATTGCTAGTATAAGAACCTCATGGATTTTGATTCGGAACGTGAGCAAACTTTTCATAGGCAAAGGAGGGAATTGGGATTTCTTCAAGATCAATAGCCTCTCAATCCTCTACCTATAGTAATGGCTTCTAATGATTATGTAGCATTGCAAGGGATGGAAAATTCCCTAGCGGGTAATATCACTTTAAATATAGTTAAGCCCAACATCAATAGGCTATTTTGAGGTTAAATAGAGCATGATACAACAATTTCATACTAATGTGTCACGACCCAAACATAGGTTCCGACTGAGATAAGGAACCTAGAACCACGAATGGCCCCAAGTAGACCCATGGTATGAACATAGAGGCTAAAGAGAATACATCAAATGAAAATTGATTAACTAATTATGAATAAGAAAAAGTCTGAATATGTATCAACTCTGTAGAGTAAACACTAACAAAGCAGAAAATCTACATACTGTCTGATAAGCCTCTAACATGTCTGAAGAGTTGATGGCACAACAACCCCAACTATCTCACTGAAATCTGAAAACTGAAATAACATAAATCAACATCAACTGAAGGTCCTCGAATGATGAGGACTCACCAATGAGAGAACTAAACTAAGCTACGAGAAATCTGGCTAGCAGCAAAACTGAGTCTGATCGTCTAAACCTGTATCATGAAATGATACGACATAGAGTATGTAGTCAGCATTTGAAATGTACTGAGTATGCAAGGTAAGTAAAATATGCTGAGTAAGTACAAACTGAAATCATGCATATAAACACAAATCATAAGATCATGAGAGTAGGGACTACATGCAGATATCTAAAAACATGTATAGTAATAAATCGAATCTCGTATATGAATAGAATGACCCAAAGCTAGAAATAAAATCATTTGGCTTGACATAGCTGAAATCATGAGTAAAGGCTTACAAATTAATTATTGGGTCAAACTTGCTGAAAACATAATATTATAATTCATAAACATGTATAACTGAAATCATGAGGAACAATGGGAGGACCCATCTTAACAGACACTATCATGATAGAGCTTATATGATGCCCTAACTATCTCACTCAACTGAGTAGAGCCGTTCCAAGCTTACCTAGGCAAGGGACATAAATGGAGTGATATCACTATTAGGGACCCTGTAGGGTCAACCAAGAATATAAACCCACGGTAGCATGTAGTTATGAAACCTCAGAGTTACTTGAACACCGGTCCTACTCGGTGCTAAACACTACTCCGAAAAACATACATATGAGGGATCATATAAATATCGTGAAATCATACATAAAGTTTATTGGCTAGTTTAAATCATGATATACATGATCATACTTGAAATACACGACTAGCCATGAAATAAGGGCCCGTGAGTCGGCCAAAATCATAAACTCAAAAATCATGAACATACATGCTTGAGAAAATCACCATACTTGAAATACATAAATTCATGAAGAGTTCTTGTAGGAAAGAATATCATAAATCATAAACGATAAATTAGGGCTAAGGAGAATCGAAATCATAATAGAATCATAAACTTGACATTTCATGAAACTTGCATAATTGGGCATAATTTTCTAAAACTTGAAATCATGAATTTATAATTAAAAATAGGTATAAAATCTGCCTATAAATCTTAAAACATACTTTGAAACTTGAAGGGAATTGACCCATAAATAAATCATAGAGAATTTCATAAAATAAGGATAAAACCCCATAAGATCATGAACATGATCTAGAATTTAAATTCATGTAATTTAGGAGAATTTTGAGCATGAGAGGGAAAGGAACTTTCATTCATAGCCCTATATATCTGGGTAAACTGAATCTACACTTGTCCTTGGAAGCCCAAGAGATTTGGAGAAGAAATTTAAGGGTTTAAGCTTGATCTTCAAAGGAGAAATCCTCATCATGGATGCATGGGGGTTGAATGAGTTAGATTAGGTTAAATTCCCTCAATACACTTCTTTCAAGGCTTAAACGACGTAGTTTTGGACTTAGGAGCTTAGGAATTACAAAAACACCCTTACTAATTTCGCATAAAATAAGTCACTGCCAGAAGTAATGACTCACACCATGAGTCGTACTTCAATACCACGACTTGTGGTTCCCGCTCTTTGTCACCACTGTTTTCATCCTGACTTATGAAGTTTCCCATGGATCATACCACAACTCGTACCATCAAACGATGAGTCGTTGGATCCACCCGTGTTCATTACTTCCGAATTCCTCAGTCCCTTCCCACGAGTGGAGGCCACGACTCATTGTTCCTCACAACGAGTTTCACCATGACTTGTTCCTTCCAAACCTGATACACCAAAAACCTGCTACAACCACTGACCACGAGTCATACCACCAACCTAGGACTCGTGGTTTGCTCTCGTGGCTCACCAGTCCAGCTCGTCCACCTTTCTAATGAGTACCATCACAACCCATGATTTCCCATAAAGGGTTGTACAACGACCCATACCATCTAACTAGGGAAGCTCAGTCGTCAAATGATGGTTCATCCTACAACTCGTAATTCCTTCCGACGACTCATACCACGAGTCGTTCTAAGGCTTTTTTTCCAACTTTTTATGCGGATCAAATTTTAAATCTCATGTATAATCTTAGAAACTTTCAGGGTATTACATAATGGAATATTCATGGGTTTATCATATGAGGATCCTCAGTAGCATATTCAAGATCCTCACACTATTCTCAGCAACGTATTCAGGATCTTACCACTATTTATGTTCTCCTTTCTTGGAGAAGTGAATAGATGGTTGAAATAGGATCCTCTGAATTCAATCACTATTTGGGAGAATCTAGCTCAAAAATTTTTTGCTAGATTCCTTCTAGGTAAGCAGCGAGACTACTAAGTGAAATCATATCCTTCAAGAAGAAGGAAGCAGAGTCTTTATATTCATCCTAGGAGCGGTTCAAGGCATTCCTCTAAGATTGTCCACACAACAACCAATCTAATAAAGTACCAGAACACACTTTCATCAAAGGGTCTAACCCCCATAAAAATGTGTTGGATGTTGCATCAAGTGGATGAATCTTTGAAAAGAATTATGATATGATTTATGCAAAGTTGAAAAAAATCTCCAAGGGAAACCTTGACTGCAGTGTGATGCAAGTAGAAAGGTGGTTCAAAAAGTAGTTGGGGTATTAGAGCTTGATGTCATGCCTTTAGTGTCCACATAGATGGCTGAAATCCAAAATCAGTAGTACAAAATACCTATAGGACAATCTCAGCGATAGCCATAGGTATAATAAGTGAAGCAAGCCCAAATGTTTTGTAAAGTTTGCGGCAAATGGTATACTAGTGATGTTTGCCCATCCAATCCAAAGTGTATTTATTTCGTGGGTAATTCCAAAAGAGGTTAGAACAATCAAAATTAATATGGAAATACCTATAACCAAAATTAGAGAAACATCCTAATTTCTCTTGGGGTGGTAATCAAAGCTATCAAAACTAGTACAGGTCACAAGGTCAACAACAGAACAATCAACGTACACAGCCAACTTATCCTTCAGGTAGTGTGAAAGAGATTATGATAAAGACTTGATCAGTAGAAAATGATGGATAACATGAACAAATTAATGGCTAAAAATTAAAATCATGATCTTGCAATTCATAGTTTAGAGAGATATTTGGTACAGATCGTGACTAGACAAAATACTAGTATATATGGGGCATTGCCAAGTGTTACCGATTGAAATCCAAAAGCTCCAGTAAATACTGTAACTCTCAGGAATAGTAAATAATTAGAAGATCTTCCTCCAAAGCATGAAAGATAGGGTGATTCAGAGAAAGAAGGAACCTTAGGTAAGGTGATTGATTTAGAGCATCCAGCTCAAGATTTAGAGGCTAAGAAGCCAAAACATGTGGTTGTTAAACCTCACCTCTGTTCCTATAGAGGCTGGTCAAGCAAAAAAAAGAAGCAACTCACAAGAAAATTCTCAAGTTTCTTAAGCAGGTACATGAGAATGTCCCCTTAGCAGACATATTGCAAGAAATTTCAAATTATGTTAAGTACATCAAAGGTATACTTGCAAACAAAAGCCGGTTCACCAATTATGTAATAATAGCACTTACAAAAGAGTACACATCTATAGTACAAAACAAGTTATCGATGAAATTAAAGATCCAAGCAGCTTCACTACTGAGATTATTATCGAGAAGCAGGTTATTTGTACATTCCGTGGTTTGGGTACTAGTATAGATGTAATGCCATCATCGATCTTCAAATTGGAATTGAGAAAGCTTCTTCACACCATTTTTATTCTTCAGCTAAGTGACATATCATTTGCATAATTTGAGTGGATCATTTAAGATGTATTGGTACAAGTGGGTCGCTGAATTTTTTGGCTAATTTTTTCATATTAGATTTTAAGCCAGACCTGGATGTTCCATTTATGTTAGGGTATCCCTTTTTAGAAATAAAGAGAGCGTTGATTAATGCGGCAACATGTCTATCGCATAATACCCTAAAAGTTTCTAAGATCATATCCTAGACTTGAAGTCAAAGCAATAGGAAAATTAGCATTTTCCCACAGAATGACTGTAATGCCCGGAAACTCAAGGACTAGACCCGGGAGTTAATTAGAGAAAACTAAAAAATCTACTCAACATCACAGAACGAGTTGTTCTATGACCCGTGGGGAGTGACCACGAGTCGTTAGATGACTCATGGTGAGACTTGGGGACTTATGTTGAACTTTTGTGTTTGGGTGACCACGGGTGTGACCACAAGTTGTAGTCCACCCACGAGTCGTGAGATGACCCATGGTCAAGGACAATATAAAGAGAAGAGAATATTGGTAGTGAACTTCACGACTAGTCACCATGAGTCGTGGTCCAAGCCACGATTCGTTAGGTGACCCGTGGTTCAAAATAGATGGAAGGGTAGGGAGGATGGCAGTGTAGTTGACAAGTGGATCACCACAAGTCGTGGGGTACACCATGAGTCATGGTGTCCCTCGTGGTGACCAGCTTGGGTTTTTGGATAGTAGACCCAACGATCATGACCACGAGTCATGGTCACTAGGCATAAGTCGTAGGGTCCTCCGTGGGTAACTAGCAGTCAATTTTTCCTGTGAATTTCCAAGGTCCTTTCAGTAATTTCCTTCCTTTCTAAACTTGAAACTAGGTCGTTTTAGTCATAATTTCATACTTATTAGTGGGAGTAAACGGTTTCTTTCCTCATTACCCGCTCAAATCTTCAGAAAAGCAGATCGTAGCAAGTTTCTCTCAGAGAACTCCAGAGAAAGAACTAGGGCAAAAATTTTCTCCTCGATTCTTTGGGTTTCTTCGTCAGGTATGTGGAAATTCACCAAGGGGATGATTCTTCCCTTGTATCCCTCCAAACCCTTCTCTAATTTCTCTGTGAATCCTAGACCTGAGTTTTGAACTTGAAAGAATTAAATGCTAACTTTCTTGGAATTCACATAGCATGAGATTTATGATTATTTAAGACATGATTTCCATCAGTTCACGAGTAAATTGATATTATCTACACAAAAGTGAATTATAGTCCTACAAATTTTCGAATGTTGAGAAATTCTTGATAAGATCTTGATTAATCCATTTGAAATCATCATGTATATTAATTATGGGTATTTTCCCACCAGCTAATGGTGGTATTGATGCTTATCACTGCGCATTGATTTCAGCCCTAGTTCTTGAGGGTAGAACAGACTAGGAATTCATGCTGAAATGATAAATCTCTGAATTTTCTTGATTTTACCAATGAAGTGAATTCCTTTACTATTTTACATACTAAATTCCAAGTCAGATACATGATTGGCTATCCTTAAGCGAAATATGAAATTTCTCAGTGTCTGTCAGCAACGTCAGTTGATTAGTTTGACTACATAAACTCCTGAGATGTCAGTATCACCTCCCAGTTATTAGAATTAGATCTAGAATTCAGTTTAGTAGTACACTAAGCAGTCATGATACTTTAGACGTATAACTCTGACTAGCCTAGGACCCCAGTTCAGATTTCAGTTTGTTCTCAGATGGTTACGACACTTCTTGATAAACAGCTCTAACCAATCTAGAACCCAATTTCAAAATCTGGTCTAGTAAGACTCTCGGGGTACTTTCAGACATGTATCTCTGACTATTTTCGGGCCCCAGTTTTGACCTATCAACCTAGTATATAGTTTTGGATTATCCAGTGGGAGTAGGACTTAGCACCGAGTGGACTGGGGTTCCATCCCACCCAGGTTCCCAAAAATACGTTGCCAGCATAGGTTTCAGTATTTATTGGCCTAACTGGCCCCATTCTTTTGTGATCATCTAGTTCACGCCTTTATACCCTGGCAAGGTATATCGGGTCCAACCGGTAAGGTGTATACATCAAATTTCACATCTAGCTCATGTGGTTACATGTCGGTTGTAGACTCTCCCACTAGTCAGTCCAGTTTAGTTTAGATTAGTATCCCAGACGTAGAATATTCTTTGACCATCAGACAGGGTCTTTTAGACCATCTCAGTACTTTAGCGTTTCAGCTCAGCAGTTTTAGTTGGTCATTGCATTTTTTATTGTCAGTTCAGCATTTCATTTATGATTTATTTTGTTGTATTATGTTCCTCTCACTTACTTAGTACATTCAAAGTTCTGATGCATACTTTTATGCTATATCGTTTTATGATACAGCTGCAGGATCATAGTCCCAGCTTTGTTAGTCGACTACTCCTCGAAGACCTTAGCTTTACAAGTCGGTGAGTCCTCATTCTCTGAGGACAAAGATTTCTTGCTTGAGCTATGATTTCGTTCCTTTTTATTTTGATTAGTTGTTAGCTAGGGATCTATCTCAGCAACTCATCAGACTTAGTGGCTTTCAAACTTAGATTCATTTTCAGATTCATATTGCTTTCTTTCTTTCAGACTAGTAGTTGGTTCTAATGTTTTCAGTATTATAAACCAGCTTCATTTGTATTTATTTATTTGTATACCTGCTTAATTGTTCCACTGTATATACTTCCATGTTACTCAGAATGTTAGTGTAAGATAAACCAAGGGTTGACTTGGGGTCACTTGTGGCTTCAAGTACCGTGTCTCGTCTAGGGTGTAAACTCGGGGCGTGACAAACTTGATATCAGAGCACTAGGTTCAGAGCATCCTCAGATGTCTGAAAGATGCATCGAGTAGAGTCCTCATTATGAGTGTGAAGCATGCCGCACTTATGACGGGGAGGCTATGAGATGTCATTATGGAAATTCCCTTCATTTCATACTCCTTATCATGCGTTGAATTCAGTTCCAAAAATCATTCTCCTAACTCGTGTTATGCTTCTTTTCAGTGAACTATGCCTCCATGATGTGGCAATGGAAGGAGGGCCAAAAATAACCAACAGACTACTCCACCAGCCCCGGTAGCCCCACAAGATGACTCGGTATCAATCATAGAATTCAGGGTGGCCATTCATCTGCTCACCCAAACTGTGACCAACCAGTTGAACTCGCAGGTGGCTCCAGTTAATAAAAATGGGTCCGCAGCAGCTGCTAGGGTGCGGGACTTCACCTGAATTAACCCTCCATCATTTTAGGGATCCAAGATGAGGGAGGGCCCCTAAGAGTTCATAGATGAGATTAGAAAGATTACCTGTATAATGGGTGTCAGCTCCTCCGAGAGAGCTGACTTAGCTGCCTACCAGCTAAAAGGGGTAGCCCAGGTCTGGTATTAGCAGTGGAAGGATGGGCGACCAACAGGAGTAGGATCGGTGGAGTGGGAGGAGTTCAACGCTGCATTTCTGGATAGATTTTTTCCTAAGGAGCTCAGGAAGGCCAAGGTAGCGGAGTTCATGAACCTGAGTTAGGGAAACAGAACTGTGGAAGAATATGCTTTAGAGTTTACCAGGTTGTCCAAATTCTCTACAAAGATGGTGGTCGAGCAAAGTGTTCGCATGATGAAATTCGTGAATGGGGTGTCAAATATGGTTCTGAAAGAGTGCAGAACAGCGATGTTGATCAAGGATATCAACCTCTCCAGTTTGGTTGTTTATGCCTAGCTGATTGAAGCCGGAAAACTGAGGGACATGGAGAGAAAGAATAAGCGGGCAAGGACTGGCCAATCGGATCATGGCCACCATAGGTCAGGTGGTTTCAACCTCCCACAGCAGCAGCAGAGGGCTCCAACGCCCAACTCAGCTAGCGCCCCTACCTTTTGGTCCCACCAGGACCGGAGGGGTAGAGCATTTCGCTCTCAGTCTCAGAGCTACAGTGCCAGAAACAGATATCCAGCTTGCCCCAAATATGGAAAGAACCATATAAGAGAGTGTCTTTAGGGCCGAGAGGGTTGTTTTAGTTGTGGAAAGCTCGGGCATCGACTTAAGGAATGCCCATCAACAGGATGAGGAAAATCACAATCCACCACCTTAGCAACTCCAGCAGGCTGACTAGCTTAACAAGCTAGCACATCTCAATTCCAAAAATATTTTTATGCATTATCATCTCATCAGGATCAAGAGAACTCATAAAATGTAGTCACGGGTATGTTACGTCTTTTCCACCTACATGTATATGCCCTGCTTGATCTGGGGGCCATACTATCATTCGTGATTCCCTACATAGCATTTCTGTTCAATATCAGTCCAGAAGTACTATCAAAACCGTTCTCAGTCTCCACCCCAGTTGACGTGTCAATTAGAGCCAGCTGAGTGTATAGAAACTGTCCAATCTCTGTCTGCAATAAAGTCATTCTAGCTGACCTTGTAGAGTTAGACATGGTCCACTTGGACCTCATTCTTGGCATGGATTGGTTACACTCTAGTTATGCCTCAGTTAACAACAGAACTAGGGTCGTCAGGTTTCAGTTCCCTAATGAACCAGCTCTAGAATGGTCAGGCTGTAGTTCAGCGTCGAAGGATAGGTTTATTTCCTACCTTGAGGCTAAGAAGCTCATTTATAAGGGATTTATTTATCATTTAGTTCAGGTTAAGGATTTCAATTCTGAGGCACCAACTATCCAGTCAGTCCCTATTGTCAGCGAGTTTCCAGATGTGTTCCCTGAAGATCTTCCCGGAGTTACTCTTGAATGGGAAATTGACATCGGCATAGACGTTATTCTATATACTCAGCCCATCTCCATCCCTACATATAGAATGGCTCCAGTTGAACTTAAGGAGTTGAAGGAGCAACTAAAAGATCTTCTTGATAAGGGTTTTATTAGACCCAACATCTCTCCCTGGGGTGCTCCAGTGTTATTCGTGCGAAACAAAGATGATTCCCTTAGAATATGCATCGATTACCGTCAGTTGAACAAGGTCACAATCAAAATATGGTCGGTTAAGACTCTCAAGGTACTTTTAGACACGTATCCCTGACTAGTCTTGGGCCCCAGTTTCCAGCTATCAGCCTAGTATTCAGTTTTGGATTATCCAATGGGAGTAGGACTTAGCACCGACCGGACTGGTGTTCCAGCGCATCCATGTTCCCAGAACTACGTCGCTAGCATAGGTTTCAGTATTTATTGGCCTAATTGTCCCTAGACTTTTTTGATCACCTATTTCATACCTTTATACCTTGGCAAGGTATATGGGGTCCTACCGGTGGGGTGTATACATCGGACTCCACATCTAGCTCACGTGGTTACATGTCAGTTATAGACACTCCCACCAGTCAGTCCAGTATAGTCTCAGTCTAGTTCAGTTCAGATCAGTATCACAGACCTAGAACATGCTTTGACCATCAGACAGGGTCTTCTAGACAATCTCCGTACTTCAGTGTTTCAGCTTAGTAGTTTTAGTTGGTCATTGCATGTTTTATTGTCAGTTCAACATTTGTTTTACGATTTATTCTATTGTATTATGTTCCTCTCACTTACTCAGTACATTCAAAGTAATGATGCATACTTTTATGCTATATCATTTTATGATACAGCTGCAGGATCACAGTCTCAGCTTCGTTAGCCGACTACTCCTCGAAGACCTCAGCTTTACGAGTCAGTGAGTCCTCATCCTCTGAGGACAAAGATTTCTTGCTTTAGCTATGATTCCATTCCTTTTTATTTTGATTAGTAGCTAGCTGGGGGTCTGTCCCAGCAACTCATCAGACTTTGTGGCTTTCAGACATAGATTCATTTTCAGATTCAGATTGCTTTCTTTCTTTCGGACTAGTAGTTGGTTCTAATGTTTTCAGTATTATAAACCATCTTTATTTGTATTTATTTATTTATGTACCTACTTTATTCTTCCGCTGTATGTACTTCCATGTTACTTAGAATGTTAGTGTAAGATAAACCAGGGGTTGTCTTGGGGTCACTTGTGGCTTCAAGTACCATGTCTTGTCTAGGGTGTAAACTCGGGGCGTGACAAAGACTCATGTAATGAGTCATGGGAGAGAGTGACGATTCATTATGTCACTCATCCTAAGCAGTATAGTCAAAGTACTGAAACTTATCCATTTTTCTTCTAGAGACCACGAGCCAGATGAAGATTTGTAGTGCCAAGTAATGACTCATTCTGATAGGCCATTGAATGAGGTTCAAAAATTGTTCAAAATCAGTCCAATGGTCACGAGTGGACATCGCGACTCATGTTAACAAAGGACGAGTTGTCTTGTCAAGCTATGGTGAGAAGTTTTGAATTCGACCAAGGTGGTTTAATGGCAATGAGAGGTCACCATGAGCTGTGGTAGGGCCTAAGAACTCGTGGTGTGATCTGTTAGTCCTGGATGAAAGATTTTTAATTCAAATTCTTAGGGGTATTTTCATAACTTTCTACACTTTTAACTTCTAATCCAGGTCATTTTAGGTTTTGTTAAGTGGAAATTAAGGTATTTTAATAGGCTATTCCCTCATTCCTTTCCATATCATTGATTATTCAAGAAATTATACCTATCAAGCTCTCAAGAATACCTAGAGTTCTTCTTCTCCAATTTCTTAGGTCTGAAGCATAGTCAAGGAATCATCAAGCCTAGTTATGTGAGATTCTCAAGAAGGGTATCCTTTCACCCTTAGGCCCAAACCCCAATTTTAGTTTATGATCTTAAGATGAATGATCAATTCCATGATTGTTAGAGTTAGAACTCTCTTATGCAAAAACTATCAATTCTCTTATAATATAGTTCTCTCATGATTCCTATATGTATTTTTCAAATATATTTGGATTCAATTCTTTGAAAAACTCCTATGTACATATATATTCAATTTAGCATGTTTTGCTCAAAATAAGTATAATTTTAATGAATTTCAATGCTAAGTATCATGGATATAGAATCAACACAGTTTTGCATGGCTAGTTCCATACTTCAAGGAATTTAGTAACTTACATGATTTGTTTAGACTAGTTTATACAAAACCTATCATGTTTTCATTATAATTATGAGCATCTATGTATGTTTTGAGAGTAGTATTTAACACCGACTGGATACGAGTTCAGATAGTCTAAGTCCCATAACCATATGCCACCATAGCTATGAAGGGTTCCTCGCTAGATGAAGTATCTCCCTTGCCCGAATGGGCTCATGAGTGAATTCACACATTCATGGTTCCAACCCTTGGCAAGGTATGAACACCCTCCCGAACAGGGTTACAGGTTGGGCGCTATGATGCTCACTTGGAGTATATCAGTGATGAGAATCTCCCACTTGTTTTACTATGCACTATCTTACAATAATTTGTACATGGACCATAGATCAGTATATGAACTTATTTTATGATTCTAGACATGCTCAGCTTTATGTTTATGTTTTAAACCTTGGGTCACTATACTTCTGTTAGTATAAATTTAATGTTTTATGGCTATAGCATTGTAATACCCTGGGAACCCAAGGATCAGACCCGAGAGTCAAAACAAGGAAAATGGAAAATTGGTGTTGCAGGCACAAAACGAGTCGTTGGATGACTCATGAGGACAGCCCATGAATTGTCAGGTGACTCGTGGGGAGACCAGGAAAGAGTTGGGAAGTTTGGAGGAAAAGGGGTCCCCATGGGAGTGGGAACGTCTCATGGTCAGACACCATAAGTCATTAGGTTAGTCGTGGGGTATGGGAGAAGAAAAATAGAAGAAGAAAAGACAGTGCACTTAACGGAAGCTGACCATGACTCGTTGGGTGTGATAACGAGTCGTGGTGTGATTCGTCGGGTGATATAAGTGCAAAATGATGAGTTGAGGTAGTGTACCTAATGAGAAACATGACGAGTCGGTTGCCCTAGTGACGAGTCATCAGGTCATCCATTAGGACCACCTGACAGTTAAGTTCTGTGATTTTAGTAAGGACTTTTACGTAATTTTTAAGTCCTAGGGGGGCCTATACTACGTCATTTAAGGATCGTTTTAGTGGGTTTTAAGAGTGGAAAACCTATTCTAAGTTATTTCATTCCATGCATGCAAAGTTGAGAGTTTGAAGAGGTGATTTAGAGCAAGTCTTCAAGGCTTCCATTGAAATCTCATCTGGGCAATCAGGGAAGTGGTAGAATCATCTCTTCCAGTTATGTAGGGTTATGAGTGGGTGTTTCCTTCCACACCCTTTCCCAATTTCTATCAAATCATGAAAATCTCCTATGATCAAGTGTGGGGTTTTACCCGAATGCATGAATATTCAATTTCTTTACATGGGTATGAGTTGATTACGATCTTACTATCGAATTATGAAGCATGGGCTGATTTTACAATGATTTCAATTAAAATTATGTTTGTAGCTTTTATGAATGTTGAAGCCCATTGATTATTTGATCATGAAAAGTAAGATTTACGTAGTAAATGTGATACTGATGAGAGATTATGATGAAAAGTATGAATTGAAGCTACCTATTTCTATAATTATGTTTTCATTGAGAATTGAGTATATCTACGAATGATAATGCTTTGGGCAATGCCACATGTTGATTTTAATGGGTGATTTTCCCGAAATAAGCTCACGACATGGTTTGGAGCGAAGATTCCCAAAGTTCATATTTGAGCTTATGGTATGTTTTGAAATAAAGCTTCTCATATGCATGAATTCAATTGAGATGTATGTACTATCGAGCTTCATCTTCATATGATGTCGAGTCTATGCATGATTTCATTATTGAGCTTTGTCAATAGAAAATTTTGAGCTTCATTTCATACGATGTTGAGTTTATGCATGAATTCATGTTGAGCTTTGTCAAAAGAGAATGTTGAGCTTCATTATATACAATGTAGAGCATTGCATGTATTTGGGAGAAGAGTCTAGCACCAAGCGGGCTAAGGGTCGGTCACGTTATGCCCCAGAACTACGCGCCAACGTAGGTTGATACTATTATATGACTTGGGACCGCCCTAGTGAGCTTACCCTTTCCCGAATGGGCCTTCATCTTTATATTGATATCATGGTAGTGTCTTTAGCCCTGGCAAGGTTTTGGATAACTCTTCCCATTTATTTGTGATAGTCGGGACCACATAAACTCTATCGTGTATGTCGATTAAGTGACGAGTCTCTCATTGTCTTATATGATTCTAAACTTGCATATTCATTACTCATGGTTATTATATACTCATGCATGTTCTAAAAGAAAGGTTTGACTCATTGTTCAGCTTTCTTATAAATGTCATATTTCACCTTTGAGTCATTCGAGTTAACTATGATGTTATGAAGCTATGTATTTTCATGTTATGAAGAGTTTATGATTTCAGAAAGAGTGCATGCTAACCCTCCCCTTAGATTTGAAAGCTTATGATATGATATGAAATTATTTAAATGATTTACTTTATTTAAGAGGTTTTAGATACCTTGCATACTCGGTATATTCCACATATTGACCGTATACTTTCTATGCTGTATCATTTCATGATACAGGACCTGGCTCTCAAGTTTAGCCAGCTCTTAGGCAGCTTATCGGAGTTAATGTCTTCTTATTAGTGAGTCCTCATCTTCCAAGGACCAGGCTATCTATGTTTTCCTTACGTATTTCAGTGTTTAGCTTGTTGAGTTAGTTGGTGTCTTGTCCCATCAACTCATCCTGATTAGAGGCCTTTCAGACTTATGTATGTAATCAGCTTCGGATGTTTATTCTGACATTATATTTAAGTTAGAATTCTGTTGAGTTTATATTGTTAATTCTCTAGTTTTTTTATTGAACTAAATGTATGTTTATGCCATGGGTCGACTTAGGGTCTTTTCGGGTCCCTTGTCCCATGTCTACGATCTAGGCCTCCGTTCGGATCGTGTCAAACTTGGTATCAGAGCAATAGGTTTGAAGTGTCCTAGGGTGTATGAAAGCCGCATTAAGTAGAGTCTTTTTCATGGGTGTGAATCTCGCTATGCTTATGATGAAGAGGCTACGAGACGTTTAGGAAATGTTCCCTTCTTTCATGATCTATGTCATGTGATGAAGAGTCTTTCTATCCTTCTAATTCATGTTATTTATGATTACAGAATTATGGCTCCTTGAAGAATGAATGGAAGAAGGAATGGAGGTGGTGAAGGCCACGAGGATGGAAATGGTTATGGGCATCAGCTAGCCCCACTAGTTCAGGAGCCTCAGGCACTGGAGCCGGCTGCCCACTCTGAGTTCCGAGCTACTATCCAGATGCTTTTGCAGGCCTAACCACTCAGGTCAATCAACAAGACGTTGTGCATGTCCCGCAAAATGATAATGAAACGGTGGCTCGAGTCAGAGACTTCTTGAGGATGAATCCGTCGGAGATCCTTGGGTCTAAAGTTGATGGGGACCCACATGAGTTTGTTGATGAGACTGTTAAGATCACCTAGGTCATGGGGGGAATGGAGTGGAGTGCGCCGAGTTAGCCTCTTATCCGCTAAAAGCGGTCATGCATATCTGGTTTCATCAATGGAAGGAAAGCAGTATTGCAGGAGCAGGCCCAATCACTTGGGAAGAGTTCCAAGTCGCATTTCTAGACCGATTTTTCCCTTGGGAGATGAGGAAGTTGAAAGTAGTTGAGTTTGTGAATTTGAAACAAGGGTGAATGACTGTACAAGAGTATTCCCTTGAGCTCACTTGCTTATCGAAATATGCTCTAGAGTTTGTAGCCGATCGGAGGATGTGGGTGAGTAGATTCATCCATGGGGTCGCAGGTTATTTAGAAAAGGACTGCAGGACAGCCATGCTGCACTAGGATATGGACTTTTCTCAGATAGTATTGTATGCCTAGCAGATGGAGGCAGAACATTCAGAGGCTAAGAGGGCCAGGACCGAGGACCATAAATTTTCGCAACAGAGGTCCGGTGGTGGGAACCAACAGCAGACCCACCAGAGATCATCAGCCCTAGCATCTTCAGCATTGAGTGTTCCATCCAGGCCTAGACATGATCAGAGAGGGTGGGAATTAGGCTCGAGGGGTCACAGCAGTAGACCCGCAGATTCCGGCATCCCAGCTTGTCGCAGGTGTGGTTTATCCATTGGAGAGAGCTTTGATGGGCTCCCATCATTTTGGAGACAGGAATACGTATGAGATGGTGCAGATGTTGAACGAACCACAATGGTTTCTCAGGAAGCAAGACTTTCAGCTATTGATGAGGTCCTTGGAACCATTGCCAAAACCATCAATTGAGGAAGCACTAAAACTGGAGTTGAAGACATTGCCTCCACATCTGAAGTATGTATTTTTAGGGGAAGATGACACTTTGCCAGTCATCATCTCCGCGGAACTGACGGAGGCACAGGTAAAGGATGCATTGGTGGTTCTCAAGAGAAGGAAGAAAGCAATGGGTGGCAAATGTCAGACATTAGGGGAATCAATCCAGCCTTTTGCACACACAGAATTTTTATGGAGGAAGGAGCAAAGCCAACTATACAACATCAGCGGAGGTTGAATCCGGTGATAAAGGATGTAGCTAGGAAGAAAGTGATCAAGTGGCTTGATACAGGTGTGGTCTATCCCATTTCAGACAGTGAATGGGTCAATCCCGTTCAGTGTGTCCCAAAGAAAGGAGGGATGACCGTGGTCACCAACGAGAAGAATAAGTTGATTCCTACACGCACAGTCATAGGCTGGCAAATTTGCATGGACTACAGAAAGCTCAATGAGGCCACGAGGAAAGATCATTATCCTATCCCATTTATTGATCAGATATTGGACAAGTTGGCAGGTCAAGAATAATATTGTTTCCTTGATGGATATTCAGGCTATAACCAAATAGGAATAGCACCGGAGGACCAGGAGAAGACCACTTTCACATGTCCTTATGGGACATATGCTTTCAGGCTGATGCCATTTGGTCTATGCAATGCACCCTCCACATTCCATAGATGCATGATAGCGATCTTTCACGATATGGTGGAAGATTTCATCGAGGTATTTATGGATGATTTTTCTATTTTCGGTAATTCATTTGCTACATGTTTGCTGAATCTTGACAGGGTGCTAGCTCGATGTGAAGACTCCAACCTTGTACTCAACTGGGAGAAATGTCATTTTTTAGTCAAGGAGGGTATCGTCCTTGGCCATAAGGTATCCTGCAAGGGGTTGGAAGTCGATCATGCAAAGATCGAAGTGATTGAAAAGCTACCACCACCTGTGTCAGTGAAGGGTGTTCGCAGTTTTCTCAGACATGCAGGGTTCTACAGACGGTTCATCAAGAACTTCTCTAAAATTTCTGGACCGATATGTCGGTTGCTCAAAAAAGAGGTGAAGTTCGAGTTTGATGAGGATTGTGTTAAAGCATTCGGGAGTTGAAACAGAAGTTGATAAAAGCACCTATTCTCATTTCTCCGGATTGGGAGCAACCGTTTGAATTAATATGTGATGCAAGTGATGTGGTTGTAGGAGCTGTATTGGGGAAGCGGAGGAATAGAATTTTTCATTCCATTCATTATGCAAGCAAAACACTTGACGCAGCCCAAATCAATTATACAGTCACGGAAAAGGAGATACTAGCATTGGTGTTCACATTTGATAAATTCAGGTCCAACATGGTGGGTTCTAAAGTAGTGGTGTATACCGATCATGCAACGATTCGGTATCTGTTTAACAAGAAGGATGCAAAGCCCAGGCTGATCAGATGGATATTGTTGTTACAAGAGTTTGACCTAGAGATTTGGGATAGAAAGGGGAGCGAGAATCAAGTGGCAGATCACCTATTGCGATTGGAAAGCCGGTTGCATGTGAAGGAAGGTGACAACATCAAGGAAGAGTTCCTGGATGAGCAGCTCTTGGCAATAAGGGAAGCTGAAATCCCTTGGTATGCAGACATTGTGAATTTTCTGGTGAGTGGAGTCCATCCACCAGAGGCTACGGCTCAGCAAAGAAAGAAATTGAGACATGATTGCAGGTATTACATTTGGGATGAGCCGTACTTGTTTAAGAAGGGACCGGATCAGGTGATGAGAAGATACATTCCATAGAGCTAGATTTCAGAAGTATTGACGAGTTGTCACTCATCATTGTATGGAGGGCACCACGGAGGTGAGCGGACAGCGCACAAGGTGCTACAGTTAGGTTTCTTTTGGAATACACTATTTAGAGACTCTATGGCATATGTACAAATGTGTGATAGATGTCAAAGAACAGGCACAATTGGTAGAAGGCAGGAGATGCCACTGCAGCAGATATTAGAAGTGGAGATCTTTGATGTATGGGGAATAGATTTCATGGGCCCGTTCTCGCCGTCATTTGGTAATCATTACATCTTGGTAGCCGTTGATTATGTATCCAAGTGGGTCGAAGCAACAGCTTGCCCCAGGAATGACAACAAGGTGGTAACAAAATTTTTGAAAAAGCATATCTTCACCAGGTTCGGGACACCCCGAGCCATTATCAGTGATGGAGGGGCTCATTTTGTAAATGCAAGTTTCAAGAATTTGCTAGCTAAGTATGGGGTGCGCCACAAGGTAGCAATAGCGTATCATCCCCAAACTAGTGGGCAAGTGGAGGTGTCGAACAGAGAGATAAAGTAGATTCTACAGAAGACAGTGAATGCACAACGAATTGATTAGTCAAGCAAACTCGACGATCCGTTGTGGGCTTATAGAACTGCGTACAAGACACCCATTGGGACTTCTCCGTATAGATTGGTCTACGAAAAGGTGTGTCATCTTCCTGTGGAGCTAGAACATCGAGCTTTTTGGGCCGTGAGAAAGTTGAACATGGACCCGGAGCTAGCAGGGAAGAAGAGGCTGATGCAACTCAGCGAACTTGAAGAGTTTCGATGGCATGCTTATGAAAGTGCCAAATGCTACAAGGAGAAAACGAAGAGGTGGCATGATAGGCATATGGTACATCGGATATTTGAGCCGGGGCAGAAGGTGTTTCTATTTAATTTGAGGCTGAAGCTTTTTCCAGGCAAATTGCGGTCCAAATGGTCAGGGCCGTTTGAAGTGGTGAGAATGACCCCACACGGGGCAGTGGAGTTGTGGAAAGAAGATAGAAGTGCCACATTTTTAGTAAATGGGAAATGATGTAAGCATTATTGGGGTGAGGACGTCATTCGAGAGAAGACGTCCATCACTCTAGAGGATGATTGAGCATGAATGACGTCGAGCCGCGATGGTAAATCAGGCGCTGCACGGGAGGCAACCCGTGAATGTGTTGTAATAGATGAGTAGAACAATTTCAAAATATATATATATATATATATATATATATAAGAGAAACACAAAGAAAAAGAAAAATAAAAAATTTTGCGTTGAAACCTATGAATTCTAACCAATTTCTTGTGGTGAAATGATTTTCAGGTGGAACGGAGGGCAAAAATGCAAAGAAGCGCAAAGCAAAATAATCGAGCTGAGAAAATAAAAATTGGCACATTACAGTGAGCATGTGCAATGGCTCCGTGTCACAGAGGAGGGCCTCGCATTACCCTCTATGACACGTTGAGGCTTATTCCGGATTTTTTTAAAAATCCAGAACACTGGCGCGATGGCTCCGTGTCATGGAGGCAGTGCTCTGCGTTGCACTCCATGACACGTTGAGTGTTATTTCACGTCGGATTACACCGGGTAACCCGCGTGAAAAATAACTTTTGAACCCCAATTTCTTTCAATTTCTTCCCACTTTCCCATCCCCTCTGTGACCCACACCCAAAATCCCCTTCTCCCCCAACGTGATACGGACCTAAGGATCGAATTCCTTCAAGTTTTCTTCGATTTCATCAAATTAAAGGTATGTTCTTGAACTCTACCTCATTTTTGCTCAAATTTTCGATTCTTGAACATGTTTGGTGATTGAACCTTGCCCTAAGTGAGAAATGAGCTTGAATTTAATTTAGTTATGATTGAATGATGTTCATAGTATGGTTGTGAGTATATGAACTCATTGATTGCATGTGTGATTGAAATTCTTGCGAAATTGATAGCTAGGGTTGAAGATGGAATAGGAAGACGACTAAATTCTTTTAAATGTTGAAAAAATTGGGTTGTACATGTTGTGTGAAGTGAAATATATTTTGATTGATGTTGAATATGCTAAGTTAGAAGAAGGATTTTCGGGAAAATACAATTGGAGAATTACATAGGTTATTGAAAAATTGCTAAGTGCTATGATGATGTAATTGAATCGATGGAGAAATTTGTATTCATTGTACGAAGTCTAAGTAGTACATAGTAATTGTTCCATCGACTTATATAAATGCACTAAGCATGTTGAATGATAAGAATGGCAAAAGCATGAATGTCTTGTCGAATTGTTTTGATTGCGGCTAAAGACTAAGTGTGGGGTGCCCCAATTCCACCAAACCTTAGTTGTAGCTGATTATGACTTGAATAACATTAGGACTGTATGTTTGAATGTACAGGAACAATGTCAGGCAGATAAGACAAGGGCAAGGGCACATCCACATCGGGCGCTAGCATAAAAAGGGTCAGATTGGGAACAGCAGTTCCAGCAGCACCAGCGGTTCCTAGAGGCCAACGCCGACAATACGGAACCAGATGGGTGACTGATGAGGGGAAGAAGTGGTATGCTAAGAATAAAGAAACCAAATACTTCCCGGAGGAGCAGATAGCATGGGAGCCGCTGGCATAGGAATTCCCACGGATTGTACACAGGATTGACACCGCTGGGCTTAACTTCATCTTTGAAGAGCCCAGGGAGTGCAATCTCCATCTTATCCGGGAGTTCTATGCCAACTGGAACCCGACCTTACGTAGTCACACCATCAAAATCAGGGGGCAGGTTGTCACTTTTGAGCCCCATCACTTGAATGTAATCCTGGGGGCGCGGGACACAGACGCTCATGTCCTCCGGCAGCTGAACATCACTCCACCTATGCGTACATCAGACACACCTTATATGGAGCCCGATCGACAGCCAAGTGGGGCAGGCACAAGGAGAGGGGCTACCATCAAACATTTCCTTACTCTCAGATGAACCGGGAAGCTCGGATTTGGTTGAAGATTGTGTGTTCCTGCCTGATCCCGGGGGTGCACATGACAGATGTCACCCGGGATAGAGTTTGCTTGGTGTATGCCCTGATGAAGGGGCTGGAAATCAATGTGGGGGAGGTGATCATCTCCGCCATGAAGAGAGCCCGACTACATCAGGGGCATAGATACGGGTTCGGTGGTCTGCTTACCACGTTCCTGAGGGGCCATGATATTGAGGAGAAGGCCCTGGATTACATCCCACAGATCGACAGGCATGCCTTGGATGTCACTAAAACCAAGGCACCTGACTACTTATGGGTCGGTGCTCACACTAGTCGAGCGATATGCTCGGGATGATCAGTACATGGCCCACATGTACGGGATGTAGATGTTGCAGCTGCGCATAGGCGGGAGGCCAGCAACAGAGGATGAGCTTTGGCAGCTCGAGTTGGACTACCCTATCAGCGAGAATGCTCGGGCTCTATGTAGAGTGGGGCCCATATTTGTGGAGCCAGTAGATGATGATGTCCCTACCAATGAGGAGACACGCCGGGAGGACTCAGATGTTAAGTCAAACGGGATGGCGGGGGCGATTCTGATATGGGAAATGAAGCAACGGCACCTGATGAAGAAGTTGAATACTTTGATTGATCAGAGAGTTTCACCACCCAACCTTTGTGATATGTTGAAATTATGTGACCACTGGGGATAGTGTTCGGTTTAAGTGTGGGGTGGGAGTAGTTAGGTGCCAGCTGCTTTGTTTATGTTTTGTTTTTTTGTTGTTGTGTCTGTGCTAAATGTGACCTTGTGACTCTGTGTTGTGCGTTCTATAATTAATTTGGTGTTGTAATGAATGTTGAGTTGTTGTGTGTTGTGTTGAGCTGCTGTTGGTTGTGTTGTGTAAATATTTTTCAAATTAATATTTTTTATCTTTTTCTATCGAAATTTTTTTGTTGAATTTCTTTTATGTTGGGTTTCTCGGCCTTTGTTTTCGGTGCTTTTACTGAGAATAGTCCCATTGAACCGAAGTCGTAGATAGCGACCATTCCTTATGATGGATGGATGACAACCGTCTTAAGACAAATGTAGTCGATAGGAGTAGCTTTTTTCTTTCCTTTCTTTCTTGTGTTTGTTTCCCAAACGTGTCGCTACTTCATGGTTCGGAATTCTTGTTACGTGTTGTACATGATATTAAGATGCAAAGGTGATTCGTATGAAAGCATGCAAATGTGTAAACATGTTGAGATACCTAGGCCATAGAGTTCGATTCGGTGTGATCGAAGCTTAATAGTGAATTCTTGTAATTAGCTAATTGAAGAGTCTGTGAATATGTCTTGATTTGAGCATGTGCATTGAGTGTGAGGTGAGGTTTCAACTATTCCATGCAATTGTGAAGTTTCTAGAACTTGCCTGGTGTGTGTGCTAAACGAAATGAAGGATGTGGATTGTAGGAAAGGATGTAGGCATTTCTTTGAATAAACTGAAAGTTTCTCCTTTATCATACCTACCTTGAATGTACATCCTAGTTAGCCCCATTGAGCCTTTAGCCTTTTTTTATTTCTTTGAAGAGGTACAAACCGAGCTTAATCCCTTTTTTTCATTAGCCGTGAATTTGATCCATAACTCTTAAGCGCTCAAGAAAACAATTTTCCCACAGTGTAAAGGAGTGAGAATTGTGAAAAGGAAGGAAAGCGGAAGTGGTGAAAATTAAAGAAAAGGTCAAAGGTGAACTTGTTGAAATTAAAAAAATAAAGATGCATGACTAATCTTTGCTAGTAAGTCGAGTGTGCTTAAAGAAATGGGAACAAAAACAAAGAAAAATTTCAAGGATGAGAGGATGGAGGAAGAAACAATTCCCGTAATGAAGGTGGGATGTATTGAAAAGTGCTTAAGGAAGCTAGTGCTATTATTGGTTAGCCAGTATTTACTAGTTCCTTAGCTTACATTACAACCCGTTAAGTCCTACGTGATCTTACATCACACGTCCTTATATTAGTGGAGTAATACACTAGAGGCAAGCCTATGGTTCATGACATGATGCATGTGAATTCTTTGGGAGAGAGAGCGAAATCGTATTCATATACCCCTACATGTAGTGCTTTGGAAATCATATGATGGCAAATGGGGTAATTCTCTTGTGTTGTGAGGGCACATGCTTGACGAGAGATTAAATTTCGTGTCAGATGTCTTGTTCAGTTGATTTGCATGAGTTTGCAAAGATCGAGAATTGATTTTTGAGTTTAGGAGGTCTTAATGTGGTGTACTTCATTGTGTTGATGAGACCATGCATGTTTTATTGATGATTTGCTATATTAAACAATCGGTATAGTCGTAGCTTGAATTGTCGAGCCAAATTAGCTATGGGTGGGTGTCAATTGCATGAGATGTAAGAGTATTGTTCGAGGACGAACAAGGTTTTAAGTGTGGGGTAAGTGATCTTGGGCAGAATCGCATGCCCAAGTGATACTCAAATGCTTCATTTCGACTTGTTTATCTATAGTTATGTATATTCTCATGTGATTTTTAGTTAAATGTGAATTTATACTAACCAACACGATTAGTATTGTTTTGCAGGTAAGAGGAAATTTTGGGAAGCTAATATACATGTTGGTGAAGATCGGGAATGGACTTGGAAAAAAGGAGTGGAAAATGACAAGGGAGAGCAACAAAAATAAGGGCTCCGCGATGAAGCCGTGTCACGCTGCCATCGCGGAGGTATTCTGCTTCGGATGAATTAATTTTGCCAAATTCCAGTGGAGGCTCACGTTACCTCTGTGACACAGAGGCAGTGCTCCGCGATGCACTCCGTGTAACGTTGAGTGTAATTACCTGGAACCTCAAGTTCAAGTGAAGGTGCACAATAGCACCGTGGCACGGAGGCAAGGCTCCGCGATGCAAGTCGTGCCACGTTGAGGTGCATTTGCCTGGTAGCCGACTTCCAGTGAGGGTCCGCGATACCACCGTGGTATGGAGGGAGTGCTCCGCGATACACTCCGTGCCACGTTGCTTGTTATTCCGGGAAAAATTTTCAAGAGTATAAATAGCACACTTAGGTTTTATTTTAAATATCCTGACTTGGTTGAGCAAGAACGTGGGTTACAGGCAGTTGAGAGGACGAAAATTCTAGGGTTCTTCTCTTTCTCTTTCTCTTTAATCTCAATTGTTTGTATAAATTCTACTCATTTGAGGATGTTTAATTCACAAATGAGTGGCTAAATTCACTTCTTGCTGAGGTTAAGAACAATTGTAATGGAATGTAATTGTTGATCATTTCAGTTTTCATCTTTTCTTCAATGGTTGTTCTATCAATTCTTGTTTTTACTGCATTAATGTTTGGCTAATGTTAATGTATATCTAGAAATTCAATTTTGATTTTGAAAAGGAAAGAAATTGGAAATATGTGAATTGGTAGGATATGATCTTTTCTTAGCTGTAAAAAAATTGAGAAAAGATTTACATTCAGAATAGAAATATATCAGAAAATCTTATTAGTCAATTAAGGAATCGGTTATGTATGGCTAGAGCATGAAATTCTTTTATCACAGAAATGTAAATTAAGGTTCATGATTCTTAAATTGGATAGGAGTCGAAAGATCCAATCCATAGGCAATAATTCTTGACTAGCAACCGAAGAAAAGATTAGCTGAATTGAATTGATAAATTGCTTCCCTGCATGTTTGTTTTAACCTCAGCTTGCTCATTGCTATTGTTCAGACTCAAATTATAATCTTAACTTAGATTTTTATCACGTAGTAAACTTTAACTCTCAAAACATTATTTATTTGGTTGTCTGCATTCTTAAAGATAGAGTTCACTGACGCTTAAGTTAATTAATACCGTAGTTCAGTCCCTGTGGGATCGATACTTGGCTTGAAATAAGCCACTTTACTACTTGTTCGACCACGTGCACTTGCGTGTAGTCACCACAGCACCGAACAAGAATCATAACTGAGCTAAAACTAACTAGAAAAGTGTAATCAACACTAGAAGAACATAGTCTATTATAAACACTGAATCAAACGTTGAATCTATCTATACATATCTGAAAACCTCTACTAAACCGATGAGCTACTGGGACAAGTACCCAGCTAACTCCTAAAGTCTTAAACTAAAATAAAACTAAAATAGGAAAATCATAAATCTAGTCCTCGGTAGATGAGGACTCTCCACTGACAGCTGAGATGGGAATAGAGTGTGTCTAACTGCGAGGATGATTCTGGAAACCTAGAACTATATCATAAAATGATATAGGACATAAAGTATGCGGTCAGTACTTGGAATGTAGTGAGTATATGGAAAACGTAAAAGAACTGAAAACATGCAAGTATACTGAAAGAAAGTAAACTGAATACATAACTTAACTGAAGTACAATGACCCTATTTGAAAAGTATAGATACCAACAAGATATGCTTATTTGAAAATGTTTAAATAAAATACAGGTAAAGCTGATGCATAAGGGTCATGTACATGCACTGAGTACTGATATTATCAGTGATATCATACATCGTACTGACTAACTGCTGACAACCGAGACTGAACTCATAGTGACTAAGCTGTACTGAAGTCTGAGGCTATATTGAGCTAAACTGGAACTAAAATTATAAACTAAGGGAACCCTTCTCTACTATTGAGAATCCCTGAGTGGGCTAAGGGGAAACACTCTCTACTATTGAGGATTCCTAACTGAACTGAGGGAACACTCTCTACTATGGAGGATCCCTGACTGAGCTAAGGGAACACTCTCTACTATGGAGGATCCCTGACTTAGTTGAGGGAGTCACTCTCTACTATTGAGGATCCCTGACTAAACTGAGTGAGACACTCTCTATTATTGAGGATCCCAATTATACTAACATGTAAGACACAAATCTGACATCATTCACCTAGTCTACGCTACTTCAGCTAATCATAACATACTGAATTCATTAGAGACTAATCAGGGCTACTTTCTACTAACAAGAGGCCCAAAAATCTGAAGAATCGTGATCATGCTTTATCAATGAAATTCATAACATCATAGACCCAAAATCGTAGTATAAATCATGTGTTCTAGATTCATGGAAATTCATAGGTTCAAGTCATACTTTAAACATATACACCGAAATCATAGTAAAAGCATGTACATATTTCATAAGGGCCATGTCTCAGAAATAGTACTAATTCATGGTAAAATTGTAGAAGATCATACTACTATCCTATCATATACTGTCACGACCCGAATGGAGGCCTGAATCGTAAGAAGACACAATGAGCCCCGAGAAACCCCAAGTTGACCCATGGAATAAGCATACATCTAACTCAATCAAGAAGCTGAATAATCACAATATAATCATAGCGGATGTCTAACTTGAACATAATATCATAATACAAAATCTGAAGCTGAATACATACATATGTCTAAATAGCCTCTAAACATGACGAGTTGATGGGACAAGACCCCAACTAACTCAACAAGCTGAAACTGAAATATATAAATAAAAGTTGAATAGTCTAGTCCTCGGAAGATAAGGACTCACCAACAAGGCAACACTAACTCTGACAAGCTAACTAAGAGCGGGGCTGAAGCTGAGAGCCAGGTCCTATATCATGAAACAATACAGCATAAAAAGTATATGGTCAGTACGTGGAATGTACCGGTTATGCAGTAAGTAAGAACGCTAAAGTAAGAAAAAATCATTTAAAGATAATGCAGTAATCAAACCATAAACATCAGTAAACTGAGAGTAGGGCTTGCATGCATTCTTTCTAAAATCATGATCTCTTCATAACATGACATAACATAACTTCATAATATCATAACTGAATCGATTGACTCAAAGCTGAATTATGACATTTATAAGTAAAAGCTGAACATTAAGTCAAACCTGCTTTAGAACATGCATTTACATAAATCTCATAAGTAATGAATATGCATATCTGAAATCATGAGGAACAATGGGAGACTCATCTTTTAACTGACATACCACAATAGAGCTTACATGGTTCCAACTATCACACTCAAGTGGGTAGAGCCGTCCAAATCCTTGTCAGGGCTAGGGCCGATACCATGATATCGATATCAAGCTGAAAGCCCGTTCGGGCAAGGGAAGCTCACAAGGGAGGTCCTCAGTCATATAATAGTATAAACCTATGTTGGCACGTAGTTCTGAGGCATAGGGTGATCGACCCATAGCCTACTCGGTGCTAGATAATACTCCCAAAAACATGCATATGCTCTACATCGTTTTATAACGAATCTCAACATCGTCAATTGATGAAGATCAATAATCAATACATCTCAAATATGAAACCATGTTTATGAGAAGCGTTAATTCAAATATACCACAAGCTGAGAATATAATTGGGAGATTTCTCTCCAAAACAATGTAGTAAGCTTTATTCGAAAAAATTATCATGTATTCTCAACATGTGGGCATTGTCCAAAGCTTTATCATACTTGATGATGCTAAATTCATATCAAAACATCACTAATAAACATGGGTAGCTTTAAAACATGCTCTTCTTCATAATATCTCATCATTATCACATATCCATCACAAATCTCACTTTTCATGAACATCTCATCAATAGCTTTAAAATTCATAAGGCTAGAAACATGATTTTTAATTGAAATCATTATAAAAAATTTCCATGCTTCATAATTCGATAATAGAATCATAATCAATTCATACCCATGTGTAGAAATAGATAATTCATGCATTTGGCTAAAAACCCCATAGATAAATCATGGAATTTCATACTTTTTAGAGAGGGATTGGGCATGGGTGTGGAAGAAACCACCCATTCATAACCCTACATACCTGATGGAGGCTGAATCTTACTCTCTCTTGAATGCCCAAAAAGAAATTGAAAGAAATTGAAGATCACTAGTTTGATCACCTTCTCAAATCTCTTCTACTTTGCATGCATGGATGAAAAATGAATAAACTGAACTTAACCCCATAAAAGGCCACTATTCATACCCCAAAATGTGTAGTTTAGGCTTTAAGAACTTAGAAATTACAAAAAGGCCCTTACTAATTTCATAGAAAATAACTGCCAGGTGGCCCTAACTGTAACCTAACGACTCATGGCTAGGAGGTTATGACTCGCGGTGTCATCTGTTATGTTCACTGCTTAACAAATCTTCTGGTCTCGTCATGAGTCATCTCATAACTCATTATGGGTGACCACGACTCTTGGTCACCACCCGTGAAGTACACTGCCTCACTTTTCTTTTTCCTTTCTTACTTCCCTCCCCACGGCTGACCCAACGACTCGTGGGGCCTGACCACGAGTCGTGGTCTCGCCCATGGGGTCTCATCTCTTCTATTTATTCTCACTGATCCCCTGGGCCTTCCCTACGAGTCAGCTCACGACTCGTGGGCTGCTCTCACGAGCCTTCCCACGACTCGTTCTGAGTCTACTACAAAATTTTCAACTTTTCTCCGTTTCAACTCCCAGGTCTGATCCTTGGGCTTTCGGGGTATAACAATATCTCCTCTTTGGGAACATTCATCCTCGAATGTCAGAGAACACAAAGAAATGCAGAGATATGCAATTACCATATTCAAATACTGATCATTTAAATCGAAAACTGATGGAATGAATATATCTGATTCAAAATACACAGTTAAATTGAATTCACGAATCATACACTCATTCACATATATAAAAGAAACTTGCGCACATGAATTGAAAATGAAACTAAATAAAGTCTGAGTGCAAAACTGATACCTCAAGCTGAAACTGAGCTGGGAGAGAATAAATGCGGGTATCTAGCCATCCTATTCGCTTCGGCTTCCCACGTAGCTCCTTCAACATGTTGATTCCTCCATAACACTTTGACTGAAGTTACTTCCTTCTTCCTTAGCCTTCGAACCTACTGATCCAGTATTTCTATCGGAACCTCTACATAGCTAAGGCTGTCTCTCACACCAACACTGTCCACCGGGAAAACTAAGGCTGGATCACCCAAACACTTCTTCAAAAGAGATACATGAAACACAGGATGCACAGAAGCTAATTCTGAAGGAAACTCCAACTCATAATCCACCTTGCCAACACATCTCACTATCTTGTACGGGCCGATATAGGGGACTAAGTTCCCTTTCCTTTCAAGTCGCATCACCCCCTTTATAGGAGACACTCTCAGAAATACCCAATCATCGACTTCAAATTCTAATTCTCTTATTCTCACGTCTGCATAAGACTTTTGGTGACTCTATGCAGTTCTCAACCTGTCTCTTATCAACTGAACCTTCTCCATTGCTTCATGAATCGAATCCGGCCCTATCATTGCCTCCTCACTAACCTCAAACCATCCGATGGGTGATCTACATCTCCACCCTTAGAGAGCCTCGAACGGCGCCATCTGAATACTAGAGTGATAGTATTTAGTGTAGGCAAACTCGATAAGTGGAAAATGTTCATCCCAGCTACCTTTGAAGTCAATCACGCATGCCCTCAACATGTCCTCGAGGGTCTGAATTGTTCGCTCCATTTGACCATCCGTTTGTGGGTGAAATGTTGTGCTGAGCTTAATATGTGTACCCAATTCTTTTTTAAACGACTTCCAAAACTGAAAGGTAAATTGAGTACCTCGATCTGAAATGATGGATAAGGGTACTCCATACAATCAAACCAACTCCTGAATATATAGCTTGGCATAATCCTCCACCAAATCCGTGGCTTTAACCGGTAGAAAATGTGTAGCCTTGCTCAACCTGTCTACCACAACCCAAATGAAATCATATTGTCAACGAGTACGAGGCAGACCTGTGATGAACTCCATATTAATTTCTTTTCACTTCCTAGTAGGGATGATGATATCCTGAAGTACACCTCCTGGTCTTTGATGCTCAACCTTTACCTACGGACAATTTGAACACTTGGCTATGAATTCTACAATATCCTTCTTCATGCCATTCCACCAATAGATTTCCCATAAGTCACGGTACATCTTGGTGGCACCTGATGGATAGAATACCTGGATCCATGAGCCTCATGCAACATTCGGCTCCTCAAATCGTCCATGTTTGGGACACATAGGCGACCCTGGTACCGAAGCACACCATCTCCTCCTTAGGAGAAGACCTCCACCTTCCGACTTTGAACGGCTTCCTTCAACTTTACCAAGATCGGGTCCTCATCTTGTCTAGCTTTCACATTAGTCACCCAAGGACAATTTCGATCCATTTTGGACAACAACGCCGCCATCGATCGAGTCAACTAACCTAACTCCCAACCTTGCGAGTCGATGTACATCTTTCACTAGCTCCTTTTTCTCCTCATCCACATGGGACACACTCTCCATAGAAAGCCTACTAAGTGCATCTACTACAACATTAGCCTTACCTAGATGGTAAAGGACACCCATATCGTAGTCCTTGAGTAGCTCCAACCACCTCCTTTACCAAAGATTAAGATCTTTCTGCGTGAACACATATTGTGAGCTCTTGTAGTCCGTAAATACATCCACATGGACCCCATACAAGTAATGCCGCCATATCTTCAAGGCGAATACCACCGCAGCCAATTCAAGATCATGGGTCGGGTAATTCTTTTCATGGACTTTCAACTGTCTAGAGGCATATGCTATCACTTTCCCATGCTGCATCAACACACACCCAAGTCCGATCCTTGAAGAATCGCAATACACCACGAATCCATTGGTACCTCGGGTAGGGTCAACACCAGTGCTGAGGTAAGTCGAGTTTTCAACTCTTGGAAGCTCTTCTCACAAGCCTTCGACCATTTGAACTTCACCTTCTTCTGAGTCAATTTGGTCAAAGGTGCTGCAATAGATGAGAAACCCTCAACAAATCTTTGATAGTAACCGTCTAAACCCGAGAAACTCCGAATATCTAAAGGATTCACCGGTCTAGGCCAATTCTTCACTGCCTTGATTTTTTGAGAATCTACCTTTATGCCCTCACTTCATACCACATGGCCCAAAAAGGCTATGAATTCAACCAGAACCAGCACTTTCTGAACTTGGCATATAATTAACAATGATTGAGAGTCTAAAGCACTATGCTCAAATGAGCGGCATGCTCCTCCTCGCTCCGAGAGTATATAAGGATGTCATCAATGAACACGATCAAGAATGTCATCAATGAACACGATCACGAACATGTGCAGGTATGGCTTGAACACCCTGTTCATCAAATCCATAAAAGCTGCAGGAGCATTCGTTAGTCCAAAAGACATAACTACAAACTCATAATGACCATACAGCGTCCTGAAGGTTGTCTTCGAGATATCACTCTCCCGAACTCTGAGATGATGATACCTGGATCTGAGATCTATCTTGGAGAAACACTTGGCACCCTAAAGCTGGTCAAATAAATCATCAATCCTGGGTAGAGGATACCTGTTCTTGACAGTGACTTTGTTCAATTGCCGATAATTAATGCACATGCGAAGGGAAGCATCCTTCTTTCGGACAAATAAGAATGGTGCACCCCATGGAGACTTGCTCGGTCTAATGAAACCCTTATCCAACAAGTCCTTCAACTACTCTTTCAACTCTTTTAGCTCAGCTGGAACCATCCTATAGGGAGGAATAGATATAGGTTGTGTGTCAGGAAGAAGGTCAATACCAAAGTCAATCTCCCGCTCGGGAGGAAAACCTAGCAAATCATTAGGAAAGACCTCTGGATACTCACGTACTACTGGAACTGACTGGATAGTCGGGGTCTCGGACTCAACATCCTTAACCTTAACTAGATGGTACATACAACCCTTAGAAATCATCTTCCTGGCCTTAAGGTAGGAAATGAAATACAGGCACAGTTGAACTACGCTTCCATTCTAAAACTGGTTCACCTAGAAATATGAACTCTACTACTCGGGTTCTACAATTAACTGAAGCATAGCATGCAATAGACAATCCATGCCGAGAATAACATCAAAATTGGTCATGGCTAAGTCTACCAAATCTGCTGAGGTGACCTTATGAAGGATTGAGACTGGGAAACCTCTATACACCCATCTAGCTATAACTAAGTCACCTACTGGAGTAGAAACTGAGAAGGGTTCTGACAAGACTTCGAGACTGACTCCGAAGCTACTGGCCATATAAAGTGTCACAAAAGACAAGGTAGCCCGTAGATCTAACAAAGCATAAACATCAATATGGAAAACTCAAAACATACCAGTAACCACATTCGAGGAGACCTCCTACTCCTGACGGGATGCTAAAGCATAGAATCTGTTCTGGCGCTGACCGCCAGCTGTTCTAGTAGATACCCCCTGATGTGTTGTGCGTGCGGGAGGGGCTGCTGAACTAGAATCTGGGCCTCGCCCCCCAACCTGATCCTGTCTCACAGTTGGACAATCTCTAAGCATGTGACTGGGCTGCCCACACCCAAAACGAGCACCTGAACCTGCCAAGCACTAGCCTGTGTTCCCTCGACCACATCTACAACAAGCTAGGATGCTAGAATCTGCGGGTCTACTACTTTGACCCCTTGAGCCTAATGCTCGCCCTCTCTGATCAGGTCTAGACCTGGATGGCACACTCAATGCCGAAGATGCTGGAGCGGATGATCTCTAGTTGGTCTACTGTCAGTGCCCACCACCGGACCTCTGCTGGGAGAATCTGTGGTCATTGGCCCTAGCCTTCTTGGCCTCCCTCTCTCTCAAATGTGCCGCCTCCATCTGTTGGGTGTACAATACTATTCGTTGAAAATCCAGTCCTGGTGGAGCATAGCAGACCTACAATCCTTTTCCAAATAGCCCGCTACCCCATGGACAAATCTACTCACCCGCGTCCTCTGATCATCTACCAACTCTGGGGCGTACTTTGATAAGCGAGTGAATTCAGGGCATACTCTTGTACTATCATTCTCCCTTGCTTCAAACTCACAAACTCAATTGCCTTTAGCTCCCTCATCTCACAAGGGAAGAACCGGTCTAGAAATGCAACGTGGAACCCTTCCCAAATGGTAGGACCTACTCCGACAACCCTGCTATCCTTGCATTGGCAAAACCAGATATGCGCGACCTCCTTAAACTGGTAAGAGGCCACCTCTGCACACTCAACTCCATTCACCCCCATGACTTGGGTGATCATCACTATCTTATCCATGAACTCATGCAGGTCCCCATCTACCTTGGACCCAAGTTTCGGTGGGTGGGTCCATCCTCAAGAAGTCTCTGACTCAAGTCGTCGCTGCATTGCAATTTTTTGGAACATGCACAATTTCCTGTTGGTTGACCTGAGCAGCCAAGCCCTATGCAAGCATCTGAATAGAGGCCTGAAATTTAGCATGAGCAATTGGCTCCGGTGTCTGGTACTCCTAAATTGGTGGGGCTTACTGGTGCGTAACCATTGCCATCCTCATGGCCTTCACCATTCCTATTTCTCCTACCATTCATTCTTCGAGGGGCCATGATTCTGTAGTCACGAGTAGCACGAATTAGTTGGACAGAATGACTTTTCATCGCACGACATAGATCATGAAAGAAGGAAACACTTCCTAAACGCCTCGTAGCCTCTTTATCATAAGTGTGGCGCACTTCAAACCCATGAAAAAGACCTACTGAACGCGGCTTTCAGACACCCTAGGAAACTTCAAACCTATTGCTCTGATACCAAGTTTGTCACGACCCGAACGGAGGCCCGGATCGTAACACGGGACAAGGAGCCCCGAAAGACCCCAAGTCGACCCATGGCATAAGCATACATCTAACTCAATCAAGAAGCTAAATAATCAATATAATCATAGCAGAAGTCTTTCTTGAACATAACATCAGAATACGAAATCTGAAGCTGAATACATACATTTGTCTGAATAGCCTCTAAACATGACGAGTTGATGGGACAAGACCCCAACTAACACAACAAGCTGAAACTAAAATACATAAAGAAAAGTTGAATAGTCTAGTCCTCAGAAGATGAGGACTCACCAACAAGGCAACGCTAACTCTGATAAGATGACTAAGAGCGGGGCTGAAACAGAGAATCGGGTCCTGTATCATGAAACGATATAGCATAGAAAGTATGTAGGTAGTAAGTGGAATGTACCGGGTATGCAAGGTAAGTAAGACCGCTAAAGTAAGCAAAAATCATTTAAAAATAATGCAATAATTAAAACATAAACATCAGTAAACTAAGAGTAGGGCTTGCATGCATTCTTTCTGAAATCATGATCTCTTCATAACATGACATAACATAACTTCGTAACATCATAACTGAATCAATTGTCTCAAAGCAAAATTCTGACATTTATAAGTAAAAGCTGAACATTGAGTCAAACCTGCTTTAGAACATACATTCACATAAATCTCATAAGTAATGAATATGCATATCTGAAATCATGAGGAACAATGGAAGACTCATCTTTAAACCAACATACCACAATAGAGCTTACCTGGTCCCGACTATCACACTCAAGTGGGTAAAGCCGTCCAAAGCCTTGCGAGGGCTAGGGCCGATACCATGATATCGATATCAAGCTGAAGTCCCAATGGGGCAAGGGGAGCTCACAAGGGAGGTCCCAAGTCATATAATAGTATAAACCTACGTTGGCGCATAGTTCTAAGGCATAGGGTGATCGACCTATAGCCTACTCGGTGCTAGACAATACTACCAAAAACATGCATATGCTCTACATTTTATAACAAAGCTCATCATCGTCAATTAATGAAGCTCAATAATCAATACTTCTCAAATGTGAAACCATGTATATGAGAAGCTTTAATTCAAACATACCACAAGCTGAGAATATAATTGGGAGATTTCTCTCCAAAATAATGTGGTAAACTTTATTTGGAAAATCATCATTTATACTCAACATATGGGAATTTCCCAAAGTTTTATCATACTTGATGATGGGTAGCTTTAAAACATGCTCTTCTTTGTAATATCTCATCATTATCACATATCCATCACAAATCTCACTTTTCATGAACATCTCATCAATGGCTTTAAAATTCACAAGGCTAGAAACATGATTTTTAATTGAAATCATTATAAAAATTTCTCATGCTTCATAATTCAATGATAGAATCATAATCAATTCATACCCATGTGTATAAATTGATAATTCATTCATTTGGGTATAAACCCCATAGATAAATCATGGAATTTCATACTTTTTAGAGAGGGATTAGGTATGGGTGTGGAAGAAACCACCATTCATAACCCTACATACCTAATGGAGGTTGAATCTTACTCTCCCTTCAATGCCCAAAAATATATTGAATGAAATTGAAGATCACTAGTTTGATCACCTTCTCAAATCTCTTCTACTTTGCATGCATGGATGGAAAATGAGTAAACTGAACTTAACCCCATAAAAGGCACTATTCATACCCCAAAACATCGTAGTTTAGGCTTTAGGAACTTAGGAATTCGTATCGTGAAGCCCTTGGAGAAACGCTAGGTGATATTGAGCCTTGAGAGAGAAGAGGAAGAAGTGTTTCGGTAAGTTTTTTTATGGAATGAGGGATTAGGCTAGATATTCCCCTTAAAATCGTCCCACCTGATGCCCAAAACAATGTAGTTTAGGAGTTAGAAGCATAAAATTTTATGAAAAAAAACCTTGAAAATTCACAGGAAAAAGGACCCTGCCAGTCCTCACGAGGGACATCATGACTCGTGAGGTACTGGACGGATCATGAGTCCAATCTGTGAAGTTTATTGGAATTTCCACTAATTTTCCACTTAATGAGTCTCTTAACGAGTCATTCGGTGACTTATGGGTCACTTAACCAGTCGTGAATCCCCCTCTGGAACTGAAGTTTTTGAGTAATTTTGCCACTTAACGAGTTGTTAGGTGACTTTACGAGTCACCTGATGAATCGTTCTGTGATCTGGTGTAGGTTTACTAAATTGCTGATAACTTTTTACTCTGAACTTCGATTGACACAAGGTTGGATGCTTGGAAAGAAGAATCAAAAGGCTTGAATTTGATATATTGAATCACCTTAAAATACTTTTTAAGAAGGGAATGGTTGTTAGAAGTTGACCCTGGCCAGAACTTATACGAAAACTCAATCGGTAAGAAGGCTCTCAACTCAGCTTTGTGCTAGAAGTTCCTTATCACTTTAATTTGTATCTATTGCACTTCTCACACTTTAGGATTGATATTAACACCTAGTATCCATAGAATCAATTGGGATTGGACCTATCCATATACCTAGAACGGTTCCAAACTTAGCCCAAAAGTCAGGGGCATTGAAATATCTCACTTCACTAGTTTTGTGTCTAGTCTTAGAGACTTTTGGGGTGTTACAATATCTCCCCCTTGGGAATATTCGTCCTATAATGTGTGTAAACATACTGAAAATATGGGGAGAGGAACTTCCATCCCAATTACTGAACATTCGACGTTGAAAGTGATCTCGGGCAAAATAGCATGCCCGAGTGACGCTTGATAACTTAATTTAGTCTTGTTTAGCTAAGTAATTGAATACATTTTCATGTGATTTTATATAAATGTGAGTATATGTGCTAACCAACATGATTAGTCCTTGTTTTGTAGGTTTCAAGGATTTTGAGGAACTAATTTATAAGTTGGTGAAGTAGCGGAATGGAGTCGGGAGCAGATGCGGCAGGCAGGCAGCACCAGCGCGCCAGCAACGTGCCACACCGTGCCAGCTGCACGACAGGGGTGTGCCAACGCGCTGCCCAAGCAGCATGACACGCTGCCAATGCGGTGGCACTCGGCAGTTTCAGCTTCCGGAAGCAATTTCCATAGAGCTTTCGCGTTACCTCCGTGTCACGGAGGCAGTGCTCCGCGATACACTCCGTGACGCGGAGCCATTCCACGACAGGCTAAATTTTGCACGTTTCTCATTTACTATAAATAGGTCCTTTAGCTCCTAAAACCACTTTGTCACGATTTTATTCTGGAAAACTACCTAGGAGTGAAGGGAGAAGTGGGAGAACTCATCTAGGGTTTGTCAAATTCCCTTCTCATCTACCAAATTCTTGTAAGTATGTTAATTTAGTTGTAGTTTCTTGTAGTATTACGAACATGAATGGCTAGAACCATTCCTCTAGGGTTGAAGCCATGAATTATGATTGTGATTTTATGAAATTGTTTTGGAATTAAGTTATTGATTGTTGTTTTCGTCTTGCATTCTGGATTGTTGGTTGTTTTTATGATTGATCACCATGAAAGCATATATGTTAGCTTGGGCATTGGCTTGAGAAAGCATTGCCTAGGTCAGGACATGAGAATGTGAGAAGCATGTTTGTATCTCACGATATAATTTTGTATTAGGATAGAAATATACCTAACACCTTGCTTGGTTGATAAAACGGGGGTTATTAAAGACCAACTTAGGATTATCGCATCACCACTCGAAGTAGTTGTGAGGCTAAGTTGAGTTAAATGGTTAGACGCATGAAAGTCCCTAATCATTTCCATGTAAACCACAACATAATTAATTGCCCACGAACTAGAAATTAGCATCCTCGCTCACAATGATGCAGTGAGGCTAGTTTGTCGTGTTTAGAGGCTCGAAAGACCATGAACACGTAATTCTAATTATGTGAAACAACAATCGATAGTTTCATGCTTAACCCATTGCAAATCGTAGTATCGCATGATTATCTGGTTTTAACTCTATGTTGCTCCTAGAGTAAATTCAGGATATTTCGTTGACCAAAAGTAGACTTAATTAAATCTCCCTCGAAAAATTCTATAACCAACACTTGCGAAAGTTAAGATCACACTTGAAATGGATAGTTAGAGGAATGGGTCCAGTCCCTGTGGGTTCGACATTTCGGTTCTCTAAAAGAGCCACTATATTACTTGCACGACCCGTACACTTACGGACGTGCAAATCGGGCACGTCAAAAAGCTGACAGAGTGACTGAGCTAAAAGGCTAGGGAAAGAGCTGTAATCCCAAGAATTGAATTCTAATGGAGTATCTGACTCCGAACTAAACTATATCTCTAAACTGAATTTCTAAATCATATGTGCATGCTAAGAAATGAGAGGGACTGAAGACATGAAACTGACATAGAACTAGATAGAGTACTGGGGAGGAACTATTTCCTCAAACTAAAACTGAGCTGGTAAGGATTGAGATATCATTCTCAACCTGCTTTCTGATATTGAACTAGCAATCATGGTATCTAGTCTGACTGAAAATAAGGGACTCATAAGCACAACTCATTCATGACATCTAAAACTAAGCACATATATGAGGTAACTTTATCTGCTGAGCTATTAAAGCAAATTCTAAAGACTGAGTTCGAGGGCTAAGCATACTAGAAGACATGAGTTAACAAACATAGCTAGTTTATGACATGAAGCTGAGACTTATAGATTCGCAGAGTAAGACTGGGATCACTGTCTGAAGCGATTATCTAGAAATTCTAGAAGTCTGCACATAGGAATGGTTAGAGTGTAACTTCAACTAAGCATGAGGCAAAACATCTGAACCTAAAGGAGTTGGCATCCCATAACTATTAGTGTCGGGACTCCCCCACTAGCGCACTCAAGATTTCACTTGTCTCATCGACTTATCATCTCCCCCTTAGTTTTAAGCCATCATTCTAAGGCTCCTGGATCTTTCTTAAGGTTGGCTAAACCACTAACTCTTAATTCCTCCTTCACCTCTAAAATTCACCGATAGCTTCATACTTATAGCTATTTCACACCATGTATTGACAATCTCCTCTCAACATACATCGAAGGACATCCTACTCCATATTGGGGTTCTAGGATCTAACAACACACAAAGAGTAACACAATTATCTGATAACATACTTGCGACTACTTCTGGCAATTTTCCCTGATCCTGATGTGCTGACAAGGCGTAAGAGCGATTTTGACGCTGTCCGCTACATGTACTAGAAGATGCGCCCTGCTGAAATGGGCGGGCTGTCAAAGCTACTGAAGAGGTGGTTGGGGCTCTACTCTCGTCCCACTTAGCTTCTGGGCAATCTCTGAGCTTATGACCCGACTTTCCACACCAAAAGAAAGTGTTCGAACCAATCATGCACTCCCCTAAATGGTTCTTCCCATAGTTCTTACAAGATGGATATGTAATCTCCCTTACCCTGGGTCTATACGGGACATTGGTTGTCGAAGGTGCTGGGGCTGATGACCTCTGCTGGGAGCGTGAGCAGTGTCCACCACTCGTCCTCTGATGGGAGATCTCTGAATCTCCTGTCCTAGCTCTCTTGGCCTCTCTCTCATTTTCTTTCATCTGCTCCGCATCTATTTGTTGGGCATATATCACAAAACGTGAAAATTCTATGTCCTTGTGCAACATGGAGGTCCTGTACTCCTTGACTAAGGAATCTGTCACTTTATTTATGAACCTGCTCACACAAGCCCTCTGGTCGGCTACCATCTCTGATGCATACTTGGACAACCAGTTAAACTCCAATGCATACTCTTGTACAGTCATACTATTTTGCCTCAAGTTGATGAACTCCATCACCTTTGCCTCCCTCGACTCTCTAGGAAAAAACCTTTCCAAAAAGGCAGTCATAAACTTATCCCAACTACGGGGACTGCTCCAACTCCCCGACTATCCTTCCACTGACAAAACCATATATAAGCGACCCCCTTGAGCTGGTAGGAGGCTAAGTCTGTGCTCTCCGTTCGCATCACCCCAATAATCTGGGTTATCTCTAGATCTCTTCCAAGAACTCATACGAGTCTTCATCCATCTTTGACCCCAAGAATTTGGGTGGGTTCATCCTGCGGAAGTCTCTTACTCTAGCCACCGCTACGTTCCCATTTTGGGAAACATGAGCCACCACCTGCTGATTAACCTGAGTAGTTATATCCTGCACCAACATGTGAAAGGTTGCCATGAACTCGGCATGAGTAATATGTTCATTCATGGGGTTCGTGAGGGCTGGTGGGGCTTGCTTGTGCCCATTACCATTTCTCATTCCATTTGCTCGTCTAGGAGGCATTATCTGTGAGCTCGCAAAGCACGAGTTAGGAGAGGAATTATTAGAGTCTCAAACTCTACGCACAATAAGAATCATGAAGAAAGTGGAATTTTCCTAAAATGTCTCATAGCCTCTTGGTCGTAAGTATGGCGCGCTTCACACCCATGAGAAAGACTCTACTTAATGTGGCTTTTAGACACCTTAGGACACTCTAAATCTTTGCTCTGATACCAAGTTTGTCACAATCTGAGTTTACACCCTAGCCGTAACACGGGACCTAGAACCACGGATGGCCCCAAGTCAACCCATGGCATAATCATAGCATGATACTAACAAGATAACAGCTAACAGAATCATAATTGAGTGGAAGCTAACTGGAAAATTCTAGTCAACACCACAAGAACATAGTCTATTATAAACACTGAATCAAAAGGTGAATCTATCTATACATGTCTGAAAGCCTCTACTAAACCGATGAGTTGCTGGGACAAGTCCCTAGCTAACTCCTAAAGTCTGAAACTAAAATAAAACTAAAATAGGAAAATCATAAATCTTTTCCGAGGTAGATGAGGACTCACCACTGGCAGCTGAGGTGGGAATAGAGCGTGTCTAACCGCGAGGCGAATTCTGGAAACCTGGAGTTATATCATGAAAATGATATAGCACATAAAGTATACAATCAGTACTTAGAATGTACAGAGTATATGTGAAATGTAAAAAAACTGAAAACATGCAAGTATACTGAAAGAAAGTAAACTGAATACATAACTTAACTGAAGTACAATAACCCTATTTGAAAAGTATAGATACCAACAAGATATGCTTATTTGAAAATGTTTAAATAAAATACAGGTAAAGCTGATGCATAAGGGTTATGTACATGCACTGAGTACTGATATTATCAGTGATATCATACATCATACTGACTAACTGCTGACAACCGAGACTGAACTCATAGTGACTAAGTTGTACTGAAGTCTGAGGCTATATTGAGCTAAACTGGAACTGAAATCATAAACTAAGGGAACCCTTCTCTACTATTGATAATCCCTGAGTGAGCTGAGGAGAAACACTCTCTACTATTGAAGATCCTTGACTGGACTGAGGGAACACTCTCTACTATGGAGGATCCCTGACTGAGCTAAGGGAACACTCTATGGAGGATCTCTGACTGAGCTGAGGGAGTCTCTACTATTGGGGATCCATGACTGAACTGAGGGAGAGATTCTCTACTATTGAGGATCCCAATTATACTAACATGGAAGACACCAATCTGACATTATTCATCTAGTCTAGGCTACTTCATCTAATTAGAGAACTGAGTGTTCAATTAATCATAACATACTAAATTCATTAGAGTCTGATAAGGCTTACTTTCTACAAACAAGAGGCCCAAAAATCTGAAGAATCATGATGATGCTTTATTATCGAAATTCATAACATCATAGACCCAAATCGTAGTATAAATCATGTATTCTAGATTCATGGAAATTCATAGGTTCAAGTTATACTTCAAACATAGCATATACATATTTCATAAGGGCCACATCTCAAAAATAGTACTAATTCATGGTAAAATTCTAGAAGATCATACTATTATCCTATCATATACGTAAATCATGAGTTTGGGAGAAATTTTATCAACATGCATAGTTACTTATCATGAGAGTTCTTAAAACCCATAGAGACATGTGAGAATTCATGCATAGATTAAAACCCTAAGGTATGTTTTTCTATAAATCAAGGAATTAGGGCTTTAACATAAAATTTGGGACATAAGGATGAAAGGAAATCCTTGTTGAAGCCCCACATTCCTTGCGTGATGAAATTTTCCACTAGAATTCGGTCTTGAATCCCTTGGAGAAACCCTAGGTGATTTTGCGCCTTGAGAGAGAATAGGAAGAAGAGCTTGGGTGAGTTATTTATGGAATGAGGGATTAGGCTAGATATTCCCCTTAAAATCGTCCCACCTGATACCTAAAATGACGTAGTTTAGGAGTTAGAAGCATAGGATTTTATGAAAACACCCTTGAAAATTCATAGGAAAGAGGACCCTGCCAGTCCTCACGAGGGACATCACAACTTAGTGAGGTACTGGACGAATCGTGAGTCCAATCCATGAAGTTTACTGGAATTTCCACCAAATTTTGTCACTTAATGAATCATTTAATAAATCATTAGGTGACTTAATATGTCACTTAACCAATTGTGAAGTCCCCTATGAAACTGAAGTTTTTCAGAAATTTTTGCCACTTAATGAGTCGTTAGGTGACTTAACGAGTCATCTGATGAATCATTCTGTGATCTGGTGTAGTTTCACTAAATTGCTCATAATGTTTTGCTCTGAACTACGATTGATGCAAGGTCGGATGCGTAGGAAAGAAGACTCAAAGGGATTCAATTTGATATGATGAATCACCCAAAAATACTTTGTAAAAAGGGATCTATAGTTGTTAGAATTTGACCCTTCGTAGAACTTGTATGAAAACTCAATTAGTAAGAAGGCTCTCAACTCAACTTTGTGCTAGAAGTTCCTTATGACTTTGATTGTATCTATTGCACTTCTCACACTTGAGGATTGATATTAACACCTATTATCCATAGAAATCATTAGGCTCAGACCTATCCATATACCTAGAATGGTTCCAAACTTAGCCGGAAGTCCGTGGCATTGAAATTGTCACTACCCAAATAGAGGCCCGGATCGCAACACGGGACAAGGAGCCCCGAAAGACTCCGAGTCAACCCATGGTATGAATATACATCTAACTCAATCAATCAAACTAAATAAATCAACAAGATAATCATAGCAGAAGTCTAGATTAAACATAACATCAGAATACACAATCTGAAGTTGAATACAACCATATGTCTAAAAAGCCTCTAAACATGACGAGTTAATGGGACAAGACCCCAACTAACTCAATAAGTTGAAACTGAAAGTACATATAGAAAATCTGAATAGTCTAGTCCTCGGAAGATGAGGACTCACCCACAATGTACGATGCTATCTCAGAAGACTGACTATGAGCGAGGCTGAACCTGAGAGTCGAGTCATGTATCATGAAACAATACAGCATATAGTATGCGGTCAGTACGTGAAATGTACTGAGTGTGCAAGGTAAGTAAAACCGCTTAAATAGGTAAAATCATTAAATACAATGCATAATGTAAAACATAAACATTTAAGAATCCGAGAGCAGGGATTGCATGCATTTTTTTTGAAATCATGATCTCATCATAACATAACATCATAACTGGATCAATTGACTCAAAGCTAAAATCTGATAGTCATGAGTAACTAAACATTGAGTCAAACCAGCTTTAGAACATGTATCAATGTATAAATCTCAAAATGATAAACATGTATAACTGAAGTCATGAGGAACAATGGGAGACTCGTCTTTTAACTGACATACCACGATAGAGCTTACGTGGTTCTAGCTATCACACCCAAGTGGGTAGAGCCTTCAAAAGTCTTGCCAAGACTATGAACAATACCATGATATCGATATCAAGCTCATGGGCCAATAAGGCCGGGATAGCTCACAAGGGAGGTCCCAAAGTAATATATATAAGTATAAACCTACGTTGTCGCGTAGTTCTGAGGCATAAGGTGATCGACCCTTAGCCTACTCGGTGCTAGACACTACTCCCAAAAACATGCATATGCTCTACATCATTATTCAACGAAGCTCAACATCTTCTATTGACGAAACTCAATAATCAAATACATCTCATTTATGAAATCATGCATATAAGAGGATTCAACTCAAACCATACCACAAGCTAAAAGATAATTGGGAGTCTTCGCTCTAAAACCATATGGTAAGCTTAATTCGAGAAAACATCAATCATACTTTGAACATGTGGGCATTTTCCAAAGCTTCATCATACTTGAAAATACTCAATTCGTATCGAAAACATGATTATAAACATGGGTAGCTTGAAACATTCTTTTCATCATAATATCTCATCATCATCATACATTCATCATAAATCTCATCCTTCATGAACTTTTCATCAATGGGCTTTTGAATTCATAAGACTAGAAACATGCTTTTTAATTGAAAACATTATAAAATTTGCCCATGCTTCATAATTCAATAGTAGACATAATTAAATCATACCCATGTATAGAAATAGGAGATTCATGCATTTGGATTAAAACCCGATAGATTAGACATAGAAGTATCATGATCTAGAGAGGGATTGGGCATGGGTGCGAAAGGAATCACCCATTCATAACCCTATATGACGTACTGGTAGCTGATTCTTACGCCTATTGAAAGCCGAAAGGAAGATTTGAAGAAAACCTTGAAGAACAAGCTTGATCACCTTCTCAATTCTCTAACTTGCATGCATGGGTTGTGAATAGGTTAGAAGGGCTTAACCTATCTTAATACACTCAGAAAATAACTTAAAACGACGTAGTTTAGGACCCTAGAGCATAGGAATGACGAAAATGCCCTTAATGAAAACCTTGAAAATCTACACAAGGCGAACTAACCAACGGTCCCACGAGTCATCACCTGGTACCACGGCTCGTGGTATTGATTCGTTGGATCCACTGCCCATATCATACTTTCATATTCCCTTCCTACGACTCGACAGGACGAGTCGTTCTTTCGAACAATGGGTCGTTATGACGTCCGTGGTTTCCCTATTCCAGTTCTGCATCAAGCCTTCCAACGAGCCTCACCACGACTCGTTAGTTCCTCCAATGAGTCGTGGTTGCCTTCCGTTATATAGACTAGAAACTACTGACATTTCTTCCCACGACTGGTGACCACGACCCGTTACTTCTCACGATGGATCGTGGGATGACTCGTTACTTTACCTTAAGCTGAGGACCAATTCCCACCATGACTCCATATGATGACTTGTTGTAACGAATAATGAGTCGTTACTTCGCTCATTATTTCCCTATACTACCAGACCATATCTTCCCACGACTGCTTCCCACAGGTCGTTGGTTGGACCAACGATCCATTGGGTCGTCCGTTCTATGGAATTCTCCCCAGTTTCAGCCAACTTCCATTTTTCAATCCTGGGTCTACTCTTAGGAACTTCCAGGCTATTACAGAAATATCTCAACTCACTAGTCTTGGGTCTAGTCTTAGAGACTTTTAGGGTGTTCCACATGTTCAGCCTTAGTCCATTCTCAATATATCCATATTGGATGATTTTGGGAGATTATCGCATAATTGAGGTCACTTTGTCAAGTCCCGCCTTGGGAGGCATGACTGGCACCTGGTCCCCTACTAGAACCTGAACCACTGAGTTGTCTAAGCCTAGGCACCTCTAGTGCTAGGCTGGCTCTAACTCTAGAAATCAAGAAAACAATGGGCTATATAGCGGCTGTAAATACAACCCCCAGCCGACAAGGCCTATAGCCACCTATGAAAATAAACAGCTAACCAAGGCCCCACACAGCCAACACACATAATCTAGAACACATATGGCCTCACACGACCGATATATCTAACCACAGGGAAATGATACAATCTGCAAGCCTCTAGGAGTAACAAGATGGTCGGGACAAGGCCCCAGCCTACCCATACTGTACAACAAAAGAAGTAAACCTTTGTCACACAAGCTCTGGAAGAAAGGAGCTGATGGCTCTATGCATCTGACTGAATCTACGAGGGATCTACTACTCGTCTATCTGTACCTGCAAGTAAGTAATGCAGCGCCCCGGGAAGGGCGTTAGTACAATATGTATCGAGGATGTAAAGCAATAAATGTAAATGACTGAAATTAAGAATAAAGCTGACCATAGCTAAAATAAAGGAAATGGACTGAAGCTGGCTAAAGTAATAAAATCAGGACTAAACATAACTGTAATAAGAAGGGTAGGGGTCATACCTGAAAAACGGAATGTCTTACTATCTAACTATCAGTAACTAAAGCAACATAACATGAACCTTACCTGGCCCCCATAAGTCGGAAGATGCAATCAACACATAACAACCCACACGGTCCCCCATTAGCCCTAGTGAGTACACCTCAACCTATTTACCCCTATCCAGGTCATACCACACCACCTACTAGCTATAAGCATCCTGCCGGGCCCCTGGGTATGCATCTTGGGCCCGCTGGGCCCCTAACTATAGTTGTGCCTAAGTCCGAAGGACTCCTGAAATCTACACCTCGGGCGCAAGCGCTCGGCGGGGGTGTGTATAGGCCAAGCACGGCAAAATATGAGGAGCTGACCCCCCATCTTCGTCCCTTGCGGACGGCATGCCACTCCGTGGAGCGACGTATCCTCGCCCTCTAATGGACGAGTCGACACAGCTATTAACCCTAGGATGATCACAGAAGCTATACAAGTAATCCAGCCCAAACAATGCAAATAAAGGTCTCAATTGATAACAATAACTGCACACAATCACATACTCCTGACACGCTTTACTGAGGGTCATACTGAATTACTATACTGGAGAAACTGACAAATAAATCTATCTGTATAGCGAGAGCGTATCTGGCCTTCTAGGCCTCATGCTAATGCTACTCGCCTCCGGGATAATCTGTATGACTGTCTACAGGAACACCATGTACACTTATTGAATCAGAGGATCCTGATAGTGATCATGATCTCTAATAATCTGGGCTGAATAGAGTGAGGTCTGAAGTGGTCTAACAATACTCTAAATGTCCTACTCGAACATCAGTAGCTCATGCATAACTGAGGAGTTACGGACGGCTAACTACTTTATTCTTCTAATTAAAAACCTGTAGAGCTGGGCTTGATCGAACTTGCTTCTAGGCGATCGGTCCCTGGTTCTCCATAGGGAGCTTACCGATCTCCTTAACTAGATAACCACTGTACTAGCAGAGTGCTACTGACTCCTTAGGCCTTGTCTGAATCCACTCGGATCTATATTACTGTTTTGGGCAATTCTCAGTCTCATGGGCAATTCTATATAGACTGGTCCGTCACTGGCTACTGATGTGGATGCCTCCTTGGGGTACCTACAGGTTTATCTGACTTGAATGACTAGGATGGCTTGCTGGGCATTCTACATGATAGCCGTTAAATCGACTAAGACTGACAATCAATGACAAGGCTAAAGGGATGACATATGATCACTCAATACACTGGAGAACCCCGGTATTGCTAACTCTGGAACATACCTATTTTGTGTCTATTTTCGGTTGTGGAACTTGCGATAACGTTAATGACCTTTAAGGATGTTTTCCTGCTAATATAGGCGCCAACTGGTCATTAGACCGCCTAACTACGCCCTTACTATTTAACCAACTGATTCAGGCTACTAACTCTTACGAGCCTCTGAAGTCTAGGTCTGGAAACAAACTTATAAGTCTACCATTACAATAAACTGAGAACTAAAAGAGTTTCCATTGTGCTCACAACGCGAATCACATTTAACCTGCTCCTTTTTAGCAAGGGGTCCTGCAACACGATCTGAATAGGTTTTCTAGCAACTAACCAGAATTTATGTAACTGTAATCTCTATTAGCAGCTACTCGCAACATATCTGATATTTATATATGCATATCAAAAAAGCTAATTACAACATATCGAATTAGAATCTAGTGGTAGCAACTATCTGCAGCATCTGAGATCATTACGTCTATTTGAGAACATAAGTCGTAACACTGTACGACTAGGATACTTGCCAAGAGTTAAGCCTTACATACCTCGTTCGCCGTTTACCGATTAACTGGCGAGGTTCGGCTGGTATTCAGCTTTCTTCCCAACTGTAATCACATTAACGGAAGAATAGAGCTATCTTCATTACTAAATTTAAAGAAAACCATAACTTTACATATATATACTGACTATTCTTCAACTTATTGAAGTGCGATCGAAAACACGTAATTTCTCGGGAATCTAGAAGAGAAAAATACTTACTTTGAGCCTGGGATTGTATTAACACTAGTTTGGAGCAATTCCAATCACTTTGGCTCGGCGAGACGGTGATTCTCCGGGAGAATTTCACGAAACTAACTCTGTAGAAATGCTCCCTGCAGCTTTATACTTTGATACCCGAAGTTAATTTGGAATCGGACGACGTTTGACGGTGTAAGCGGAAGAAAATTATATATTCCCTTCGTCCTCCCTCTGTTTCTGGTCGATCTATATGAGGAAATGACATAAGATTAAACGGTGAGGCCTATAAATATTTGCAGCAAAATACATAGCAATGTGGCACGTTGGCCAATGCACCGTTTTGGCTCCGTGCCACGTTGGCTAATGCGGAGGTCCCAGCTCCGTGCCACTTTGCCCCTCTGAGCAGCGCGGTTCGGCCTCCTCTTACGAAATTCCAATTTGCCACTCGTTCGGCCTTCCCCCGGGCCCTTTCCTCGCATGTGAGGCATTCTAAAACTTCCAACCAACACGCGAATAGGCCAACTACATGCTAAAAACTTACGGGGAGTAACATCCTCCCCCCTTAAGAACATTCATCCTCGAATGTTAACTTCTACTTGAAAGAACTTTAACTTGCAATTACTTATTCTGGAAAACTTTCGGCAGAGTCTCCCCTGTAATATGGACTATCCAAAAATCCTGAAACGCAGAAAAGCCCAATACAGGTACTCCACACAATACTATGGCATTCATCTCATAATAAACTGAAGTCAACTACTCCACATATACATGTATAACATGCAACTTATGAAACAACAATATCAACATACTCTGGCTGCACAATCTGACTAAGTTTGAAATAACTGAGGATATCTGGCTTTCCTATCACCTTTTGCTTCCCAGGTCATCTCATCTCGGTTCTCATTCTGCCATAGCACTTAACGGAAGCAACATCTTTAATTCTCAGTCTACGGATCTGCCGATCTAGTATGGCTACTGGAGCTTTTTCATAAGCTAACTCCTCAGTGATTTGAACGTCCTGGACTGGAATAATCCGTGAGGGATCTCCTATACATTTTCTCAGCATTGATACGTGAAAAACTGGGTGAACGGATTCTAATTCTGGGGGTAAATCCAACTCATAAGCCACCTGGCCTATCCTTCGACGAATCTGATAAGGCCCAATAAACCTCGGGCTGAGCTTGCCTTTCTTGCCAAATCTCATCACCCCCTTCATCGGTGAAACCTTCAGGAATACCCAGTCTCCCACATTAAATTCTAAGTTCCTTCGCCGCATATCAGCATAAGATTTCTGGCGGCTCTGAGCAGTCAGCAGACGTTCTCTGATAAGCTTTACTTTTTCCTTCTGCCCATTTTAACATGTCCAGTTTTCTCTATCTGCCTGAAGTTGTCCTCTAGAAGGCCTCCACTTCCATTTATGGTGGGCCTCGAGAGTCTGAGTTGTATATTCCACTTGACCACCAATTAGGGTGCGAGGAACTATTCTTAAGTTAACGTATGTCACTGTCTGTTCCAACATCCTTTCCTAAAATTTAGTCGTAGGTTGTGCCCCTCTGTCGGAGTTTATCAAACACTGAGGCTCCATGCACTCCATCTACTTCTGGGGTATTTAACTTGACATAAGTCTTAATGGCAACATAACTTCATCTGGCGAGGCATGAATTGACCTCATCGCTCTTATTATATTGACTCAAATAAGGTCAGGCTGCACCTGGTATGAGATAACCCTGTGACTGTATTCATATTAATTATCCTCCACACCCTTGCAGACACAACCATCTCTTATATTGGATAACTCGGTTCCTGCTATTTCACCTTTTCTGGCCTGTCACTGGGGCTCTGCTTCTATAATTTAATGATATCTCATGTCCTCTCGTACCATCTTATTGCATAGATTCTGGGAGCAACGAACACATGCACCTTAGCTATGGTCTGCTATTTGAAGTTCCGCCACCCTTGAAACGTGAGGTCAATATCCGAACCTAGTGACCTTTCTTGTTGTTATATTGAAGGCCCGTGACTGTCCACTGGGTCTCATTTCCAAGCTGCACTAGATTAGAGTCTCCGTGTCGGCACTCCCATATCTTCCCCTTAGGTGGATTACCGCAACATTCAAGGCTACAACCTTACTATCTCTTAACTGTTAGCCCGAGGCTTGGTCCTCAATATGCGATTTTCTATCAACCTGGAGGTGATTCTAGTTTCCCCCCAAGTCTGGTATTCGTGCTTTTCCTCCTTACCTTCCTTAGACTGAGCTCTGGGGTTCATGGTACCTGCCTTACACTGTCAATAAGGTTACCGGCCAGGTCTCGACCTATACTTCTCTAGCTTGCAGTCGAACCCATTTTATTCATATGACCTCCCTGTCTTTCGATATCACAACTAAGATCATAACCATTATCTTGCAGGCATATCCTACCGTCATTAGCATGCTACGGTGGATTCAGCCTTTTTTTTTAATTGAACTTGACTATTACTGGGAGTTTATCACTGATGGATTTCTTACGCACACTTCGAGTAAGCTGCTAGTATTACCCGCTCTTCTGACTTTTTACTGTAAGGTCTGGACAACTTACATAAACATTGGGGCTCTCTACCTTTTTCGAACACTTTCTGGAGCTAACAAATCCAACCTTCTCTTACTTTTTACTCCGGGCAACATTGCCTTAATTCTTACGCCCTTTGCTATTCTGGAAACAAAACTATGAGGTAGGAATAGCCCTTTTCTTACTGCAATGAAACGGGAATATGGAACTGTACAACATTCGAAAGGATGAAGGTGGGAATCTTGCATTTTCCTCTCTTTCTCACCTCCCTCGGGTAATCTAATATTAACTGTCGTCTTGATCAGATCTTGTATATCCAATAGATAGGTCGACTCGTATATATGCTATGCTCCTGACTTCCTACTCTGAGGTTGTAAAAATGAACTGGGGACGGTGCTGGTAGATGTATCACATTGGGAGGTTCCTAGTACCTGGGGAGAGTATTAGGGAGATCAAGGACGTCCACTCCCGTCCTTAGGCTGACTATCTCTCGACTGTGGCATCTTAATGATACCTCCTCCTGCCGCTGTAGTTATCTTGCAACTGGCTGGTGTCTGTCTTATATTAAACGTTACCCTAGACAGACATAACGAGCAAAACTTTAGGACTTAACCCTATACAACTTTGCTCTATAGCACGATCTGAGAGGAAGAAAGGGTAACCAACCTATCATGCCTTGCAGCCTCCTGCCTATAGTATGTGGTGCACAACACATCCATAGACAAGACTCTACTTAGCACGGGTTGCAGACTCCCTGGGATACGACCGGCTCTGATACCAAGTTTGTCACGCCCCTCCTTGGGAGGCATGATTGGCACTTGGTGCCCTACAAAAACCTGAATTGCTGAGCTGTCTGAGCCTAGGCACCTCTGGTGCTAGGCTGGCTCTAACTCGAGAAATCAAGAAAAAAATGGGCTATATAGTGGCTGTAAATATAACCCCTGGCCAACAAGGCCTATAGCCACCTGTGAAAATAAACAGCTAACCAAGGCCCCACACGGCCAACACACATAATCTAGAACACATATGGCCCCACACGACCAATATATCTAACCACAAGGAAATGATACAATCTGCAAGCCTCTAGGAGTAACAAGATGGTCGGGACAGGGCCCCGGCCTACCCATACTGTACAACAAAAGAAGTAAACCTTTGTCACACAAGCTCCGGAAGAAAGGAGTTGATGGCTCTATGCAGCTAACTGAAACTATGAGGGATCTGCTCCTCGTCTATCTGTACCTGCAGGCAAGTAATGCAGCCCCCCAGGCAGGGTGTCAGTACAATATGAACCGAGTATGTAAAGCAATAACTGTAAATGACTGAAAGTAAGGAATGAAGCTGACCATAGATAAAATAAAGGAAATGGACTGAAGCTGGCTGAAGTAATAAAATCAGGACTAAACATAACTGTAATAAGAAGGGTAGAGGTCATACTTGACAAACGAAACATCTTACTATCTAACTATCAGTAACTAAAGCAACATAACATGAACCTTACCTGGCCCCCATAAGCCGGAAGGTGCAATAAACACATAAAAACCCACACGGGCCCCATTAGCCATATTGAGTATACCTCAATTTATTTACCCCTATCCAGGTCATACCACACCACCTACTAGCTATAAGCATCCTTCCGGTCCTCTGGATATGCAGCTTGGGCCCGCTGAATATAGTTGTGCCTAAATCCAGAGGACTCTTGAAATCTACACCCCGGGCGCAAGCGCTCGGCGGGGGTGTGTATAGGCCAACCACGGAAAAATATGAGGAGTTGGCTCACCATCTTCGTCCCTTGCGGACAGCATGCCACTTCGTAGAGCGATGTATCCTCGCCCTCTGACGGACGAGTCGACACAGCTATTAACCCTGGGGCGATCACGGAAGCTATACAGGTAATCCAACCCAAACAATGCAAATACAGGTCTCAACTGATAACAATAACTGCACACAATCACATACTCCTGACATGCTTTACTGAGGGTCATACTGAATTACTATACTGGAGAAACTGACAAATAAATCTATCTGTATAGCGAGAGCATATCTGGCCTTCTGGGCCTCATGCTAATGCTACTCGCCTCCGGGATAATCTGTATGACTGTCTACAGGCACACCATGTGCACTTATTGGATTAGAGGATCCTGATAGTGATCATGATCTCTAATAATCTGGCTGAATAGAGTGAGGTCTGAAGTGGTCTAACAATACTCTGAATGTCCTACTCGGACATCTGTAGCTCATGCATAACTGAGGAGTTATGGACGACTAACTACTTTATTCTTCTAATTAAAAACCTGTAGAGCTGGGCTTGATCGAACTTGCTTCTAGGCGATCGGTCCCTGGTTCTCCATAGGGAGCTTACCGATCTCCTTAACTAGATAACCACTGTACTAGCAGAGTGCTACTGACTCCTTAGGCCTTGTCTGAATCCACTCGGATCTATATTACTGTCTTAGGCAATTCTCAGTCTCATGGGCAATTCTATATAGACTGGTCCGTCACTGGCTACTGATGTGGACCCTTCCTTGGGGTACCCACGGGTTTATCTGACTTGAACGACTAGGCTGGCTTGCTGGGCATTCTACATGATAGCTGTTAAATCTACTAAGACTGACAATCACTGATAAGGCTAAAGGGACGACATACGATCACTCAATACACTGGAGAACCCCAGTGTCGCTAACTCTGGAACATACCTATTCTGTGTCTATTTTCGATTTTGGAACATGCGATAACGTTAATGACCTCTAAGGATGTTTTCCTGCTAATACAGGCGCCAACTAGTTGTTAGACTGCCTAAATACGCCCTTACTGTTTAACCAACTAATTCAGGCTACTAACTCTTACGAGCCTCTGAAGTCTAAGCATGGAAACAAACTTATAAGTCTACCATTACAATAAACTGAGAACTAAAAGAGTTTCCATAGTGCTCACAACGCGAATCACATTTAACCTGCTCCCTTTTAGCGAGGAGTCCTGCAGCACAATCTGAATAGGTTTTCTAGCAGCTAACCAGAATTTATGTAACTGTAATCTCTATTAGCAGCTACTCGCAACATATCTGATATTTATATATGTATATCAAGAAAGCTAATTATAATATCGAATTAGAATCTAGTGGTAGCAACTATCTGCAGCATCTGAGATCATTATGTCTATTTGAGAACATAAGTCGTAACACTGTACGACTAGGATACTTGTCGAGAGTTAAGCCTTACATACCTCGTTCGCCGTTTACCGATTTACTGGCAAGGTTCGGCTGGTATTCAGCTGTTCTTCCCAACTGTAATCACATTAACGGAAGAATAGAGCTATCTTCATTACTAAATTTAAAGAAAACAATAACTTTACATATATATACTGACTATTCTTCAACTTATCGAAGAACGATTGCAAACTCGTAATTTCTCGGGAATCTAGAAGAGAGAAATACTTACTTTGAGCCTGGGATTGTATTAACACTAGTTTGGATCAATTCCAATCACTTTGGCTCGGCGGGACGACAATTCGCTCGGAGAATTTCACGAAACTAACTCCGTAGAAATGCTTCCTGCAGCTTTATAGTTTGATACCCGAAGTTAATTTGGAATTGGACGGCGTTTGACGGCGTAATCGAAAGAAAATTATATATTCCCTTCGTCCTCCCTCTGTTTCTGGTCGATCTATATGAGGAAATGACATAAGATTAAAGGGTGAGGGCTATATATACTTGCAGCAAAATACATAGCCACGTGGCATGTTGGCCAACGCGTCGTTTTGGCTCCGTACCACGTTGGCTAACGCGGAGGTCCCAGCTCCGTGCCACTTTGCCCCTCTGGGCAGCGAGTTCGGCCTCCTCTTGCGAAATTCCAACTTGGCACTCGTTCGGCCTTCCCCCGGGCCCTTTCCTCGCACGTGAGGCATTCTAAAACTTTCAACCAACACGCGAATAGGCCAACTACATGCTAAAAACTTACGGGGTGTAACACACTTCCCTAGAATTATCTCCAATTGATTACAACTCTAGCAATTTACACTCTATAGATGTAGTTAAATTTATCAATCTCAATTTGAATAGACTATAATCTTGCAGTAATACATTAATTAGTACTAGATAGAGTCGTCTTAGCATAGTCTTTGTGGGATTCAAACCCAACTCCTCGTTGGATTCTATATTTGCTACGATCGTTTTCACTACCCGAGATTGGGAGTGGATCCAAATGACATCAACAAACATGAATGCAGCACCCCAACTGGGGCATCAGTAAGGAAATGCACTGAGTAGGTAAGGAGAAAACTACAATAAGATATAGACTACAAATCCACAGATATATAGGATAACATTAGGAGATTCAAGAGAAATCAATAGAAACATGTTCACGAAATCAAATGAAGCAAACAGAACTTACTTTCGCCACATAACTCTGGAAATACCAAAACAACAAACAAACAAACAACAAATGACACCTAGCTGATACGATTCACCTGTCACCACCTGCACCATACAGGACCATCCAACTGTCTTACTTGGTTCAACTCTGCGACCCTCAACAACCTCAGCATCTATAATTCCCATCTAGTCTCCACAGCTAGCCAAACATGCAACAATATAACTCAATATAATATATCAATTTACCATCAAAGCCTTGCCGAAAAAACTCTCGATACTCAGGCTATTCATATTCATAAGTCTAACCATGTCGGAACTACTCTTATAAGATGATTATCGACTCATACCCCAAGTCCTAACTGTGCCAGAACAACTCCCTACAATAGTTATCAATTCACACGACTTCACCATTGGGCTCACCCTGCAGCCAAAACAACTCTCGTGCTTTGGATGATTAATAAGCTTCAAGGCACCACACAAGTCATATAATTTGTAAACAAGAATTACACACAAAATACAAGTTCAAACAACCCACATCTGGCTATCCATTTCCACCAACCGACTACCATAACATAGTGTTATTCCATGCATTCACCCGTCAACCAACATGTCATAAATCAACCTAAGAATCACAATCCTATCGAGTCTATCCCTAAGCTTCACAAAAATCATGAGAAATGCTATATTCAACATAATACAATTGATCAACCCCTATATGCCTAATCAAATCCATTCCCAACTCTACAACAAACAACCCAAACTCGTCGACAAGACGATTATCACTACTGACACAAGTTTAGCGACCATATCGTCACACCACTGACCCTAATCACTATCAAACCACCAACCACATGTACCAACCAATTCCTTGATATGCAACCGGACATAACACAAGTCTAAAAACTACAACTACTATCGACAAGTTCGACACTCAACTATCGAACACAGCCTCGTCACCAACATGAGTTATTCCCATACCGATCTTTCCTATCGTTACTCCATTTTGAGCTATCAACCAGCTCAAACACAAACCTTAGGCACACATACATACACATATAACACAATCATACAGCCACAAGAAGACATCAAAGAGGATATAACACTTATGATTTGCATGATTTAGCATAATTTGACTCGTCGACGTGCCTTTCAAGAACTCAAGACTAAGATGATTTAAAGATCAATACAACCAGAAGATAACAAAGACAAAAATAGCATGACATTTGGATTTCAAAAGGAGGCAATAACATATGATTATAACAATACAACAATTCAATAGAAATCGTGCCGACAAGAGAGAAACGAGCCTATATACCTCAACTTTAATGAACCCGACCTTGAAAAAGTTATTCCACCAACACACCTAGAATTCTACCTTAAGGAAGGCCTCCAACCACCAAAAACAAGGCTACAAAGGTTCAACAACAAGACAACGAAATACAAACTTAATTGATATGCTACAGATTAATCGATAGAAACTCTGTGACAATTACCTACCAAACTCCATAGATTCATAGACATGTTTTCTAACTAAGGATCAAGAAAGTAAAGAAATTAACAAGTTTATTCACCTAGAATAGCCACCGCTCCCACGAACATCCGATAAGAACACAAGCTACCTAATGAATTCAATGATCTAATCATGAAAACGGACTTGGATTATGTTTTATAGCACCAAATCTTCAGGAAACATTAAGAAACTATAGAGAATTAGGGTTTGCACCTCCTTAGAATCGATAAAAATGAATTAGGATTGCATAAACTAGCCAAGCATACCCTTATATATTGGGTTGTCAGATTGCATTACTACTGAGCGGGCCACGTAGCGGTAAGCCAAAATTCTAGCATTTCGTATTTTTGTTCATTATTTAATTATTCGCATGCGGTATCAACCCCGTACTTCCTTCAGCATATAACACATAGTCATAAAATTGAGCTCATATATTTGGAACCTTATGAAATCGATCGAAATGCATGGGGTGTTATAGTTTACTATCAAATTAGCATGGGAGTATGTATGGCATAAGCAAGCTACCAATACTATCTTGAAGGAGATACAAGTGAAAGGTATACCTTTTAAGATAGCCTTCTTCATATGGAGATTATGAAAATTCAAGAATCCTATGGATGATAGAGTTAGAATATGAGGGTATTGTGAGATGTTAGAATTAGAATATAAGGTTATGATTTACCCTCTAAATGTTGGTGTTGCACCAACCCTAGATAGAAAACTATCTCACACCTATTCCTTGACTCACTCACAGCTAATAGGACATGGTCCTACTTCTCTTCTTCTGTAGGATTTAATGTTGAAGGACTACATCTAAGGGAGATAATCATGCTATGGTGGAATGACCTAGTAAAATAGGGCATGAGACTATGCTTTCTATTTATCCCTAGCATAGTATTCTGGGAGTTATGAAAGAGACGGAACTACAATAAGCATGAGGGGCGAAAGATCACTACTCACAGAGTAATATATAAAGTGACACATACTTTACATATCTTACTCAGCATCAGAAGACCTTCTATGTAGTTCTTAGTCAAGTGGCCATAAATATTGAGAGTACTGGAGGAGTATACACCTAAGGTGAAGATCACTAAAGTGCTATGGAGTTCCCTCAAGACTTATAAGTGAAGTACAACACAGATGAAGCTTTCAGAGGGAATCCAAGGAGAAGATCCTATGCAGTTTGTCTAAGAGATGCAAAAGGGGATATATTATATACTGAAGTAGCAAAAACTAAGCAATATACTAATATAGAAGCAGAAGCCATGACTGTGTTAAAAGCTTGTAGACACTATCAACAAGCGCTACACAAAAGGGTAATTGTACAAATTGACTCAATGCTACTAAAGAATGTTATTGATAGTCAATGGAAACCACCATAGAGTTTTGCAATTTGGGTACAAAAAATTTAGCAAATCCTAGCAAATAGAGAGGCTAGAATTCAGCAAATAATGAGAGAGGGTAATAAACTAGCCGACTTGATGGCTAATCAAGCGTTCAATAAAGGCGACATACAGTGTCTAGGATTTCAATAATTAGACAAAGAAGGAAAAGAATGTTAAATAAGGATAAACCTTTTGTACCTACACTAGAGACAAAATAAAAGCGTAATGAAGAAGAGTTTCTTTTTACTAAGGTACCAAAAAATTAGACAAAAGCATTATGAAATAAGAAAGGTACTACATAGAATTGTAGAAACAGATAAAAGAAGATACTTTATTACAACAGGATTGAATAAATCAAGTTTGAAAGCAGAAGATTCAAAGAGGGAAAATCAACTAGATATGAGTATGCAACCAGATCGGACTCTATTTTGAATGGAGAAGTTCGACCAGATAATGCAAAGACCATAGGATCTCTTTTCTACATCCTCAAAGAAAATATAAGAGACTTATCCGTTATACATAGAGAGATTAGATGAAACAAAAAGAAAGAGTCAGATACTTAGAGAAGAAGGAGGAAAAAGACTTACCACCATGAAACTTCAGGACGCAGTAAAGACCCACCAAAGCACAAATGAAGAAGATAGGGAAAGGAGAAACACAACTTTCCAAATCAAACCCTGAATGCCCAAATAAAGAAAACTCTTGAAGATTCTAGTGTCGACGTCTACTAGAGAAATCTTAAAGGAACAACTCCACCCAGATCATAGAAGATGCAAAACTAACAGTAAGAAGGTCAGAGGTTATTCAAAGGAAATGGAGGTAGTAAAGAAAGAATCAACAAACAAATGGTACTTACTGAGATTAGCTATACTTTGGGAACACACTTTTGAAGGAGAATCAAAGCTCCACACCATTAACAAGCAAAATCCAATGAGGATATCAGATAGGAAACCATTAGCTTCCTTCTTGCTTCAGTTCAGGATCCTACAAAGAGATAAGAGACAATAATCGATTCATAGGATCATTTTTGTTTTTATTTTGCTTTGATGTTTTTGATTTTGCATTACATAGGCCATTCACTTTAAATTGAAAAAAAGTTTTCCATCATCCATTATTATGCAATGAGGAGTGCCAAAGCCATAGATGATATTTACTCTAACGAAGTTTACAATGTTCTCCTTCTTTACTTCTTTAAGAGCTACATCTTTGGCCCATTTTGATAAGTAATCAATTGCATCCAAGATATATAAGTTTCCACTAGAATATTTTGGCAACAGACCAACAACATTCGATCCCAAGAGCCAAATGGTCAAGATGTGATAGTTGGATGTAATATTTTGGGCACTTGATGTGCACTTGATGTATAAATTAACATGAAACAGGAAATCCTGCATCTTCGGGTATAGTCTAAGAATCCTTTTCACCATCATTAGACAATAATGTCCCATTTTTTTTATGTGGAACTGGAGCTTTGGTCCAGATTGATGTGATCCACATACTCCTAAATATGCTTCATGCAAAACTTGGACTGCTTCTTCCTCCCCAAATATTGCAAGAGTACTCCCACAAATGATCTTCTATACAATGTATCTTGTAGTAAAGGAATCAAGGTGCATGATAATGGATTTTAGTCCTTCTTCTTGGATTTTCTAGCAATATCCCATAATTTAAGTAGTCAATAATGGATTATCGCCAGTCTTCCTTCACAACTTCAACAATAATAATGAAATTCTCAATCTCATTTATTGTGCTTTCAGCTTTATTTGGAGGCAATATGACCCATTTTTGGCAGATAATAACTTTCACTTGATCTGGTAAAATTAGTGTTGAAGGTAGAGCAGTCAAGGTATCAAATTTCTTATTTCCCTTCCTTGATATGTTGGAGGGTTACATCTTCAATCCATCCTATCAACTTCTCTGAGTAACCATGATAGGGGTGTAGTTCAGGCTTCTTGACCTCATAGTTGTCCAAGATTTGATTGATCACCAACTGAGAGTCACCAAAGACTTACAATTATAATTTACTCATGTCGATAACAATTTTAAGTCCAAGTGTTAAAGCTTGATATTCAACGACATTATTAGAGTAGCATTATGTCAGAGTAAAGGAGTATGGTAGAACTTCTCCTTAGGGAGTGACAAATAACACACCAGCACCAACTTTTCTATGATGTGTGGCACCATCAAAGTTTTTCTTACATGGTTTTATTAGAAAGTTCATCGATTAGCTCTCAATCATCAAGTATCGGGTGATCTCCCAAGAAGTCTACAAATGTTTGCCCTTTTACAACTTACTGAGGGATGTACACAATCTCAAACTATTGAAACTGAAGTACCACCTTGCTTTCAATCATAGAGGACTAGTTTTGATATCAAAAACTTGATGGAATTTGCTCTAGGAATGAGATGAATAATACAAACTTGAAAGTAGTACTTCAACTTCTGAATTAAGAAGACTAGCGCCAAACACAACTTTTTAATTGATGAATAATTCAGCTCATTTAGTGTCATCATTCTACTCAAGTAATAAAGAGAGTTTTCATTGCCTTCACTATTTTTCTTGCTCTAATAGCGCTCAACCAACCTTTCATTTGTTGAAATGTATAGTATTTATGGTTTTTAGGTACATAGGGTGCTAAAATTGGAGGGTTAATTAAATATGATTTGGTACTCTGAAAGGCTTTACCACACACTTGGTCCTACTTGAAAGGAGCACCCTTCTTTATGAAATGACTGGTCGAAGCACCCTTTTTCATGAAATGACTGAACGATTGGCATCTTCCATCTAGGTTTGAGATGAATCTCCTAAGATATTCTAGCTTTTCTTGAAGACTTCTTAATTCATGAATATTTCAAGGCTTGAGCATATTTAAAATTGCATAAAATTCGACTTGATCAATTTCAATTCCTCGATGTCGCACAATGAAACTAAGGAACTTTCCAGAAGTAACTCTAAAGGTATGTTCAATGGATTTAATTTTAGTTGATATCTTCGGAGCAACTCGAACACCATTTTAAAGTCTTTCAAGTGGTCGTTCCTCTTTACTAACTTCACTACTAAGTCATCAACATAACATTCAAAAATTTTACGGAGAAAGACATCAAAGATATTTTACGTAGCCCTTTGATATGTGGCACCAACATTCTTCAAACCAAAAGTCATCACCTTGTAGTAATAAATATCCTTAGGTGTATGAAATGCAGTGAGTTCTTCATCTTTTGGTGCCATGTGAATTTGGTTATAGCCGAATGAACCATCCATGAATGACATTACCTTATAAACAATGGTATCCTCAATCATCAACTCTAGGATAGGAATCGAAATTCATCCTTAGAGAATGCTTTATTGAGATCCTTAAATTCAACACAAACTCAAATTTGGTCATTCTCCTTCCTTACAGGAATGATACTTGAAATCCCCGTGAGGTATTTGACTTCACGAGTAAAGCCAGCTTCAATGAGTTTATTAACTTCATTCTTGATTAATGGGACCATATCTGATAGGGGTTTACCTAACTTCGATGGTTCATTGGGGTTGTATCCAGTCTTTGAAAATAACTTATAAGCATTTGGATCAAAATCTTCATTTGGGCATTGCATGGATTTTGAGCCATGAACTCTCCAAGTAGTTTTGAGGATAGGTTGATCAAGTCAATCCATCTGATAGGAAGATCTAGCCCCTGTAGTATATTTCCTTAGGCGTCAGATTATTGACCTTATGCTTTTTTCACCTTTGAATCATAGCAGAGAATTTTCCTTTATTTAGAATAGAGTGCGGCTCCTCAATGCTAACTTTGACTTTTCCAACAGCCACATAGTCTCTTTTAGTTTCAAGGTCATCAATCTTAGTCATTGTGGTTTCATCGATTTTTACTTCCTTCACAATGTAATTCTCAACTTTTTATTGATTAAATATGACTTAACTTCAGTGAATGGATTATTATCAACAACTATTTTTCTTTCAACAACGCCTTTTAGATATGTCAAACAATGGTAGGAGGAGCACTGGACAATATTGTTCTTATGTATCCAAGGCCTATAATGCAACATATTATATGAAGTCTTTGTGTCGATCACATGAATCCATGCACTTGATTTCAAAATCATCAATGTTTATATTCAATTTTTATAGCACTTATGGCCCTTTCCCCCCTTTATTGAATCTCTAAATCATCAATCGGCTTTCCAAAAGTTCTTTAGTTGAGATGATTAGTTCGTGCGAATAGGAAGAATGTTGACTCTGGATCCATCATCTATCAAGATTCTATTTATCCTCTTGTCTACAATATAACCCACTATGTACAAAGCACAGTGTTTCACCAAGTAGAAGATCATTATTTATGAACATAATTTTTGTTTCACATGTGTGTACCTCTTGGAAAGAAGATTCAATGAACTTTTTCGATGATGATAAAGGCAGTGTTGATAGGCTTCCATTCTTTTTTTATTCTTCGTCGGTATTGCAGCATGACATCTTGATGTTTTCTCAAGCAACCTTTGTGAAAAACCAACTTGTCATGAATTCCTCTAAAGTCACGGATGTCATGGTTTCTAGTGGTGATTCGTCTCCACTTTTACCTTTTTCCAATGCTCAACTAGTTTTTGCTTCCTTAGTTTTTTGATCATCCTCTTCCTAGTTGGTTATTTAGATGATTCTTTTTGTGGACTTTCTTTGTAGCATCTACACCTAGTCACCAGAAATCAACCTTCATCATTGGTTTCATCAACTAGGGTTTCATCTTGATCCAATAGTCTTTCTTTTTCCTGCTCTTCAAAGTTGCATATCTATAGCGGATTGAGAGAGACAAAGGTGATAGATATTTGATTAGAACTTTCCTTTTCATCATCAAGTATAGTCTTCTTTTCATTAGCCAACTACATAACTTTGTCCTTGAAGAGAAAACACTTCTCAAGAGGGTGATCCACAAGCCGATGATACTTGCATTAGTTTGGTTGTTTATTCTTCAAGCTTCACTGGGTCGCTTCATCTATAGTAACTCCGTGTGTTTTACCTCAAGTAGTTCATCAAAATCATGTAAGGGGCATTCCCTTTCCAATATCTCCTTCAAGGTCAATTTTCAATTTGGGTTTTCTTGAGAGGAAGTTGTTTTCACACTCTACTTCTTGATCGCCTTTGTAGTAAACTTCATGGTGACACATTGAAGTTCATGGATTATTTGTTTTCAATCTTGGGTACAAACTTGTACTTGGGTTCTTGCTCATCCTTTTCTTTGCGAGGGTCATAGGCATGCATCATTTTATTTTCAGTGGAAGACAAGATTAATTCATGTCATGAGCATGAGTAATTAGTTCTTAAAAAGACCTCGGATTAATTCCTTGCAATATGTAGAAAGTCTCCGGTGCATTCCTTGGATATACATCTCTATTCTAAAAGCTTCATTTAACCTATCTTTGTAGTTTAGACATGCATTTCTGCATCGATTGATGAATTCAATACTAGTTCATCCTTCCTATGGGGGGTATTTGTGAGTTCTACCGTGCACACAATATGCCTTGTGCTATAGAAGCAATTAAGGAACTCCTACTCCAGTTTCTCTCAATTATTAATAGAATTAGGCTAAAGGTCTGTGTACCAGTCAGACATTCAATTCCCTTTGAGGGAGTAGATGAAATTCTAGAAAAAATAGTCTCCATAAGTCCTAGAATTGTTACATGTTTTGACAAAATGTGCGACACATTGCTTTTTGGTTTCCCTTGCTCTCAAATTGCTGAAATTTGGGATGTTGCTAATTGGACGACATTTTAAAGCTGTTAATTATTGTAGTGTACGACTTTGCATACATAAGAGAAAACTTGGCAGCAACATCATACTTGTCCTTGAAAGTCCTTTTGATGAACTCCTTTAGTCAGTCAAGTGGGGTGATCCCTTCAGAAGAAACTGGAATTTTCTTGGTGGGAGATGCTTGTTTTGTGGGAGCTTTCATTCTCTTGAACTTCTGGACCCTTCCTAGGTGTATGACTAGATTTTCCCTCCACTAGGTCATCCATCTTATCTATCAATCAATCTGATCGTCTTAATTTTGCATATACTTAGTCAACTCTTCAATTACCTCTATCAAATTTGCTAGTTGCTCCTCCATAGATGAAGTGCCAATTACCATTATTTACATGATTGTTGGGGATGTTGGAGAATAGCATGGATTTTCATGTAGGATGATATTTGACTAGTTCACCTTATGCGGTTAAGTGGAGAGGGTCCATCGCTTGAAGTATCATCATCTTTCTTTGTAGCAATTTTCTTGGATTTAGAGAGGCCAAGTAGAGATAAAGTCTTTTCAATACTTTCAACAACATTGTTTCCTTCCTCTGATGCATTTACAGAGGATCTTACTCCTTTTCAAAAACTAAAGTCGATGTGGATAACACTTAGAATACTTGTTGTTCCAGCATGCTTTCTCTGCTTCTCGTAATGGGTCCAAAGCTTTCAAAGGTAACACCAAGGATGCTTTCTTTATTAGCAGAGAACTTGGAGTCACCAGGCTTAGAAGAAGTTGATTCAGAGTCCGTCTTCTTTAAATCCATTTTGGTATTCTTGGACTTTGATGGCTGAGAAAATGAGATGAGAAGGTGGATTTGGTTCCATTGGACGTGCCAAAATTTGTAGATAATAAAATTCATGTAGAGAAAAATACTAATGAAAAAAGAAAAATATCACAATAATTATAGTATTGTATTTCAAACATAATGAGTGTTACAATTTTCATGAATCCTCTATTCTTCTTTTCAAAAATATATTTAAGGGCTTTTGAGCTTGATTAAAAACTTAGTGGATTCGATCTTAACTTATACTTAAACTCAAGGGCATAAAGTTTGATCTTGAATAGTGGTCTTGATCTTGACTTATATTTGAATTCAAGGTTTTAAAGCTTGTTCTTGAACTTTCGTCTTGATTTCAAAAACTTGTAGAGAAATATATTAGTGCTCTAATGCTTTAAAGCTTGTTGAGAAATCTAAGGCATTTGATCCACAAGCTCTCTCTGGCTTCTTGTTTGAATTCTAGTATCCTTTCATAAATTATGAGACTCTTATTTATAGTTTAGAATGAAAGGGTTGTGTCAAGAACGAACTTTTTTCGACCAATCAGATTGAAGTCGACATGATGATATTTGATTGATCAAAATATGTCACTTGTACACATGGCGCATTCCCATTGGCCTTTGATTTGACGAGGCATGTCATATCATTTTGACATGTGGACATAATCCTATTAACTTCTTTATTTGACTTGAAATGACATGTGACCAATTTGAGCCTTTAGGATAAAATGACATCTTAGGCTTAGTCATTTATGGTGTTCACAACTTAAGGATATTTCAGTTATTTTGACAACAAAAAATTGTTTAACAGCACCTACCAAACACATTAACAATTTTTTTTACAATTTCAGCACCTTTATCCAAACACATAATCACTTATTTACAAAACCAACCTCAACACTTATTTTCAACTTTCAAGCACGTTTGCTTAAAAATTAGCTAATCCAAACAGGCTCTCTTACAAAACCAAACACGTGCTCCATATCTCATTTTTAATGCACCGAACCATATGTCCAGCAAAAAATGCATTGGCACTAGGTAACCGGATGCTTATTAATCTCAGTAGCACAATCGTTATAGCCTCACACAACTTCGTGCGAGAACCAAAGGACACTAAATAGAATATCTAAGGATTAAGTGTCTCGAACAGGAGAGGGGAGAAGGTGGATGAAGAAGGGCAGATAGGCTGAGGGATAACAGTTGATAGATCCAATTTATCTCCGTTTTATTAATTTGTTCACTTTAAGGACCTAATATTGGCCATAAATATGGATAAACTGGATCAGCTAACCTAATATGAGAAATAGTGGAGAATAGTATAGCAAATTGGCATCATGACATGTGACCTTTATAAGCCAAGGCGACGCACATAGTCAGTTGAATAGCAATGTAATCTGGAATGCAGATCAACATATTCTATGAAGTAGCCAGTACTGCAAGCTACTTTCTTATTCTAGGACAGAAAGATCTTCTATCTAATCACACACAAGAAATCAATAAAAGAACCTAGAGTACACAGATTTATCGCTGGACTTAATGTAAATCTACATTCCTGCTTGTCATAAATGTCAGCTTGACCTTGATATAAAAGAATCTACAATAGAAAGCAATGGTTAACAAAAGGGATCTAGTTAACTCTACATTACCCTAGTTTGCCTCCCAGACTTCTAAGTTCCCCCATTGCAGTAATGTACACCATTACTAACTGTGCCATTGTGTTTCATGCTTACTTGATTCAAGCCCCATATGCGAATAGTATGATCATCACTGGCAGATGCCAACATATGAGGATCTGCTGGGTTCCAGCTAACACAGTTGACTGTTCCAGAATGTCCAGCCAACGTCTCAATAAGCTCTCCTGAGCTTTTGTGCCATATATAAACCTGAAAATATGGGTAAACATGCAAGAGCATATCTCAATATGATAATGCATTGCAACACATTAAATAGATGGAAATCAAAGCAAGGATAATTTTAGAGGTCACAAGTCCCTCCGCTAATAATGGAATGGAAAGAGACCATGGGAATTAGAGACTTGGATTTCAGAACTGATGCAGAATCAGGATTTGAAAGTGAGCAATGAAACAGAAGAAATACGCAAATTTTCCTAGAAGCTATTTCATACAAGATAAAGTATCTCACAGAACAATTCTGTGATTTGTGCCCAATGACAGGAACAAACAGCAAAAGTACCTTGTTGACATTGAAATCTCTATTAGTACTTTTCACTGGTAGCAACACTGAATTATACACAAAGGTTACATTCTAAGCACAAGTAATGGAGTCCGTTGCGTTTTGCACCCCTAACATATGTCCTCTTTTATGATATGCACCATTCTTTTTTTCCATGGTTTGCACGCTCACCTCTTTATTTTCTTGCAAAATCATGAAACCACTTTTTAAAGAAATTTCCACAAGGGCAAAATTGGAATACAAATAATAAAAACAGAAATGGCACATGATTTAAAAAAAAGAGCTCAATCAATGGGACAGATGAAGTGATTAATATGCACCGACCAACCTTCTTGTGAAGTACAACAATTAGGAAGCACCAAGAATACCTTTTAATTTGAAGAGTTATTGCTACTGTATGAAGTGATTAATATGCACCGACCAACCTTCTTGTGAAGTACAACAATTAGGAAGCACCAAGAATACCTTTTAATTTGAAGAGTTATTGCTACTGTTACTAGCTCTTATTGTGTGTAGTAAGGGAGGAGGGCGGAACACAAAAGTAAAACAACTAGATCTTCTTTTAAAAATTTTTCCTTTCTTAATGATCTCTTAAAATTGGTCTACGAAACAAGATCACATATGGGGTACGGTACAAATACTCATAATTTGGCAGACATTTTCCACATCATTAAAGTGGAAGTTCAGATGAAGAAGATGAGCACACTGCTTAATAATTATTTGATCTTTTTTCTTCTTGTGCTACTCCTACAAGCTGAAGTTGTTACTCAGTTTCTGCTTCAACACGACCATGGCCATCATCATCAATAATGGTTAGGGTGGCAAAGCCTCGATTTAAAGATGATGTGAAAACTTAATTTTGTGGCATTTCCTTTTTTATTATTTGTATTTCAATTTTTCCCTTATGGAAAATCTAAAAAAAGAAGTGGTTTCATGATTTTGTAAGAAAATAAAGATGTTAGGGTGCGGATCATAAATTAACAAGAAATAAGACAGGGTGCATATTGTTGACATCCAAACACATATCACAAAAAAGGACATACGTTAGGGGTGCAAAACGCAACAAACACCAAATAATGCCCCATCTGTTCCAATTTTATGACATCATTTTATTTCAGGATATTTTAGAATGTTTGACCCCAAATTTTTTTATCAACAAAAGACGAATAAATGTTAAGAGGGGATTTGTACCCGGTTTGACCCCATACTATTCTATACAACTTTTATAACTTCCAAGATTTCAATTCAGTTTAACTAATCAAATTTCAAACTTTGAAGTGTTAAGTTTTTAACTATTACTTCTCAACCATTACACTAGAATTTTCTACCACTGCCACTAATATAATAAAATCTTAACACTCAGTTTCCGATGAAACTTAGTTTTAAGATGAAACCCGATGGAAAGATACTGTTTGTCCCAAATTTTGAAGAACATGCCTAACAAAACTGATTGTTGTTCCCACCCTATACCTTCTAATAGGTTTTCACAAAGACAGATCATTTTTTTTTGAGTAAAATTTTCACAAAGACAGATCTCCTCATTCAAAAATAGGCATTCTCTATTTGCTTTTATTCCTCGAGAAAAAAAAAGAAGCACCAGAGCACAAATTGGATCATTTTCGTCCCTGGGGCCATTTTACTTTTTCCTTCTGAAATGTGGGAGTTAGTAACAATGTAACCCTATTCCTAATAGATTGACCCCAAAATAGCATACCTGTCTCAGCTATTATTGGCAATTACTGTTTTTATTGGTGATCAGGTAAATCTGTAGTTTTCATTCATTTAGCATACTATTGACAGATACACCTCTGATGTGCAAACTAGAAGTTTGATATTTAGAACATGAGGAATGTCATGGCGAATAAAGAAATATCTCACAAGTATATCAACAGATACAGATTATATTGGCAATGATTTTGTTTCTTGATTAATAAGAGGAGTACCTGTGCGTCCTCACTTCCACTGGCAATAAATGCTTGATCCAGTCCGCCAAAGCAAGACCTTACAACAAAGCGTGAACGTTTATGTCCATTGTATTTGGATATGAGTTTCACAGTTCCCTCTATATCCCACAGATGGATTTCTTGATTCCAAAGGCTAACCAATAAATACTTATTGTCCGTGGACAATACAAATGAAGTTATTGTTTGATCCTCCTGAATTACTTTCTCTACTTTTGATTCCCATCCAAATAATAGTATCATATTATCTTTACACACAGAGACTACATGCTTCCCATCACTAGTTATCCCCAAGTCCGATATTCTAATAGTCCGATGGCCTTTCAAACACTCCAACTCTTTCCCCTCCAGATCCCACATGCTAATGCTTTTGTCTGTAACACCGCATAATATCCTGTAGCCATCAGGAGCCCATCCACACGAGATCAAACCAAGACCATTTTTCTCATAAATATGTATACATTCGCCAGATTCAACATCCCAACATCTGACAACTTCCTCTACTCCACAGGTTAGAAGTTGATGGTCATCAGGGCTCCATGACATATAGGAGACAGGTTTCTGGTGACCTGAAAACCGGTGCTTCACGCATAACATACCATCCAATTTCACCTACAAAGAACAGAAAGCTGAGAGCTGAAAATGATCACTAAACTTGTGTTTACCACAATGCTCTCCTAATAAGTTCCAATTATAAATAATACTATCACATTTTCAGACAGCTTTGTATTCTCTTATTCCCGGTGCTTCCTGCCTGAACCCAAAAGCAGCTCCCAGAAAAAATTAAAATCAGTTCTTTCAAGCTGTTACCAAATATGAAGCAACGCAAGGAGGAGAATGATCCTTGCATATCGTACATGTCAAAAACTAACTCTATTATGTCCATAAAAGCACCACAAGAACGCATGATCACACCACATGACAAACCAAAAAGAGCGAATACAAGTAGCAACTACAAGAGAGCTGCTGGAATGTTGGAATAACACTACTGGAAATGTTGGACAGAAAAAAAAAAAAAGTGGACAAACAATACCTCTCCGCATGTAGTGGACTGTGTGGAAGGAAAGAAACAAAGAAACACAAGACATTTTGAAGGAACCTACAACCCTTCTTTAATTTTTGGAACCTACAACAGTACAGAAAATTAAGATGAACTGTCTCTTCTTTTATTTTTGGTGTAAGAAGAACTCCTAGATGATGCTGAATTATGTTGCTCGGACTCTTCAAAAATGCGGACAGGTGCTTGTCGGATCCTCCAAAAGTAGAATATTTTTCGAGAACCCGAAACGGGTGCAGCAGCATTTCTGGAGAGTCCTCAGCAACATAGATGCTGAATCTTTAATAGAAATTATAGAATCATTGTAAGAAGAACAAGGAGCTTTTTTTTGCCTTCTTTTGGAATGTAAATATGAGCTGCATATCCTCAGTGCAACTGATATATAATATATGTTACCTTTCTCAACAAAAAAAAAAAAAAAATTACCAACTCTTTTTACGAGTACACAGATTAGTGCTGATTTCCATATACAAAGCTGGATATCTTTAAACAGCATCAGTATTATAGCTCGACCAGTGATAAGATTTTATAAATGTAGATAAATATAGAAAAAAGATAAAAATCAAAAATTAATACTACTTAGATTTCTTTTCTTTTTTTTGTTTGAGACAATCAAGTTGCACTAAGATTACTTGAAATCAATGTTTCAAGAAAGAAAAGAACACAATGAGATAATTTGTCACTTTACCAGAAAAAGATTAAGCGCAGGATATACTTGTAGGTTTCTCTATTCAAATGACCAAATAATAGACACCCTTACAATATCTGTGAGAGTCTAAGATGGACGAATAATCAAAGCATGAATAGTTTCACTAGATTATTTCCTAAAGCTTAGGAGTCCCTTAACTGTGACTTGGATCAGGAAGAAGTTATTCACACTAGTAAAGAAGATTCTAACTGTAATTATGTATGTTTTCATATTTAGGGCATTTGTGAACTATATTTTATCCCCATAGCTTGAGCAAATAATCAGGTAAAGATATTTCCCAAAACCTCTACTGTCTTCTATTTCACAGTCCTCAAATACTAATTCGTCAATAGAAATGTAAAAGCCACAGTAAACCAGGATGGTAATAGATACACAAAAAAAAATGGGGGGGCGGGGGGGGAGGGGGATATGAAATTCAGCTGAAAGCAATGTGATTAATGATCTAATAAGGATATATCACAATAGAGGATACCACAAGCAATCTTCAAGAGGACACTTACTTCCCATATAATCACCAAACAATCAGCAGCTGATGAGGCTAAGTATTTTCCATCATGGGAGAACTGCAAGAACCATACTTCATCACTGTGATCTTGTAATATCTGGTGCATTAATCAAAGAAGAAACAATTAGACATCCAAGTAATTATATCTACAGAAATAAACTCGTGTTACACCACATGTCAGTGAAATTTCAGAAGTATTCATAAGCATGGAAAATGATGTTTTTTCGGATAAAGGAGAAGGAAGAGAATAGGTTATCGGAAAAGCATATATTGATGCATATAGCTAGTAAATGAGAGAAAAAGAAAAGCCAATGAAGTTCACAGTTAATGAGAGCATAAAATTTTCCTGACTTCACATCCACCTCCCCTCTCTCTCCTATCAGTTCAATCACTGTGTGGTTGGTCACATTGGCTTGTCTTGGTCTAATTAGGGGGGATGGGTAGTATAAATAGAATCAACAAACCCAAAAAAGCTGAATGAGAATAGTGGAACTCTCATTAAGGCCTCATTTGTTTGCACTTAAAAAGAATCTTAATCATTTAAGTTTGTTTTTCATATTTAAATCTTAATTACAGTCAAACCTCTCTATAGTGGCAGCATTTGTCTAAAAATTTTATAGCTGCTATAGTGAGGTGCTGATATATATGTATACTGACATTTGATGTTTAGATCTCATTTAACTTTTATAAACAAAAAGTATGCAAATATCTAGTTTAATGATTTTGTGCACCAAGAAGAAGAAATGTATTTGTTAATCATTTTAACCAAAAAAATAGAAAGTGTATGAATGTGAAAAACCAAAATCTTTCCTCATGAAGTTACGACCATAACTAGTGGATACTGTTTTAATATAATGTTTTCCTTTTAGATATTTGTATTTGAAATTTACTATGTGCATGACATTAATGATGATTATCATAAATATTTCAATATTTATTTGCACATAATATATTTTTTATAGAATATTATTACAAAATATTTGAGAATGACTATTATAGAAGAGTAATTTTACAAAGAGTGTACCGTTATAATGAATGTCATTGTTGTTATAGGTAGAATGTTGTTATAGAGAAGTAAAATATAACATGAAAAATTGATTCTGGAGAAAATCAGGTCGCTATAGTGAAATGTTGTTGTAACGAATGGTTGTTATAGAGAGGTTTGACTGTACTAAGTGTGTTTATTTTGTAAATTTTACAATCACTTAACAGGTGTGAATAGATTTGACTGATTAAATTCTATAACAAAATCTTAATAACATTAACATGTCTATTCAAATTTCTACAAAATTGGCAGTTCTCTACTACTCCATCCACTTTCACAACAATCGACCCACCGTAACCAACTACCACCCACCACAACCACCGACCTCAGCCACAACCGTCAATCAACACAGTCATCTAGCACTAACACTAGCCATCATTTTCAATTGTTGCCACCAACCATCATTACCACAACATCCACCAATTACTATCGATAATCACCACCATAAATCACCACTATATATCATCAACTAGTGTCATCATTCACCGCCATTCGCTATCCACCGCACTTATTAGTTGGCACCACTAACTACCACCATCATTAGCCACTATTGCCACTCATCATCACCACCTACCCACAACCAACATCATCCAATCGGCACCTATAATCACCACTACTACCAACTACCATATAACTTTTTTTTAAATCTGGTAACATAACCACCATATAATTTTTAAAAAATATTTTTTTGATATAATATTAGATTAATTTATTATTTTATTTGAATTTTATATATTTATATTTTTAAATAAAAAGTTCTATATATTCTGATGTTGAGAAAACAATCTTATTTATTTATTATTTAGATCTTAATACATATTAATGTTCAGATGTGTACTCAAATTCAAAAATCTAAATCTTAATGCACATATTAATATTCAGATTCAAACATCTTAATTTTAATAAGAACAAATGAGGCCTAACACTTCAAAGAAATATTATGTAAAGAAGTGACAAGATACCCAACCAAAAAATTGTCTTCATAAGGTGATGTTGACCCATAATTTGAAATGCGAACTTTATTTTGTATCTTTACCTATGTGAATTTGTTGGAATAAATATTGACAAGCTATACCTCCTTGAAATTAAGATCCTCAAGACCCAAACTCTAATCTGTCTTTTTGGGAACTAATGGTCCATGTAGACATCCCACAAACGAAATAGAAAATTTTATATTGCTACATAAAGGATAAGGTAGCATTTCAAAATCTTTATGCGCTCATGTCATTAGACTTCATTCAAGGCGAAAAGTGGGTGACAAGAAAGAGGGACATAAAGGAGTTTTTTTTAACCAAGAAAAAAAAAAAGGGTGCGTGTCAGACGTACAACAATTGTATAAAACATCCAACACACAATTATGTCCCTGACAGACAAAATTTGGACAACACATGGATAGACACCTTAACTTGGCCTCATCTGGAATGTAAACACACAAACTTTAATAATGCACATCTAGACACCTCAACTTGGTTGAAGTTGGCCCCGTAAACACACCCATCCTACATGGCATTTCGCGTGATTCACGCGTGTTTATAGGGCCAACATAAATCAAGTTGAGGCGTCGAGATGTGCATTCTCAAAGTTAGGGTATTTACTTGCCAGTTGAGACCAAGTTAAGGTGTCTATCTATGTATTATGCTATTTGGATACTTCGAAAGACTTGCTTAACAAATTCGATGAAGCACAACCCTATAGTTTTTCAGTAAGAGAGCATGTTTTCACATATATCTGCATCATTTTTCAAGGATGCCATGTGCCAACATGTAATACTATTTAGAGTCAGATGAAAATTTAAACTCTAAAAGATGGACACTAGTTGAGTAAAAGAAGAGAAATAACAAAAAGAGAGAAAAATATGGAATGAAGTATAGGATAGAACAGAAGAGAGCTTGTATTGTTAATAGAAAAAAGTGGTAATCAATTTTGGGGTCGTCTTCAAGAAAGTTTTGTTTCAGTACATATTGCTTAGTTCATGAGAGAATTGGCATGTTCCAAGATTTCTCCATATTTATTTTTAAAGTGCACTGGATCAAACTATCATATCCACCTCTCTTCCTACTCCTACTATTCCTGTCCATGAGACTATTTTTTGCGTTTGCTCAAGACAACATCTGTCAAATCCTCCTTTTATGATTTCCAGAGTTCTCATTATTTAGACACCTCCTAGCTTGTCTGGGTTGCTTACATCTTCCTTTTCCTTTATTTTATTCTTTGGTTAAGGTAAATAATTTTATTGATATTGGAATACAACCCATGTATACAAGCAGTATATCAAAAAACAGAGAACCTAAATCAAAACATGATTCTCTACAAAGATCACCCCATCATCGATACAAATAGGGACTTGTGGGTGCACCAAAAGAAACTAAAAACATGAGGATACACCTCAAATTACAGTTTCAACTCCTTCAAAAGCTCTCCTATTCTACCCTTCCAAAATCACCCAGACAAGGGCTAAAAGGATAACAATACATCCCATTCCCTAGGTTTCTCTCTCTTTTCTAAAAGCCTGTGTACAGCTCCCCTCTACTGTGCTTGGCATTACCCACTGTACTCCGAACCAATTCGACAATCTATCACAAAAATGCTACCACATGATAATGAAAGAGGGATGACTTACATCTTCTCCTGCACGCCTACACATAAAGTACCAACTACCATGTGTAATTCCTTTACTTACATCTCAACATCTCAAGTTTTTAAGTCACTCAGTACTCACTGCGGCTTAATTAGTGACATACATTATGCAGGGATGCTTGAAAGTATACTCTTAACTAGTATTTCCTTCCTCTTTTTGAAGTGTACCTCTTTTGCCACCCTGCAAATCATTTCTCAACTCTTTCAATCACCGAGTTCAATACTGTGATACCCTTTCGAGGCAATAATGGAAAATCTACTGAAGTGCTCAGCTACAAAGCTACTTGAATAAGTTTAGACCAATCTGGAACATCAAGCCACTAAGGCAGTTTTAGATAAAGTTCATCTTGCAGGTATCTAGAGTGAATGGTTATTCAATGTTGATATTCTTTCTGTAATCTAGACTCAGGTTATGACTGTGATACGAGCAACAGCAACTACTAGAACTTGGCAATACAAGAACTAGATAAGAATGAATCGCAGAACCTTGCTAACAAGGTAAATAGTTCAAACACAACTGAAAGAATCATAAAACTATTCCATTATCAAGATCTTCAACAATATAGTTGGACAACCCAACAATTTACTAGGTACACTGTACACTAAAGAGCTATGCATATTTTATAACTATCACCACCCTTATAAAACCCTAATTTCAGATAGCAAATTAGCCAACATACTCCTTATTTGCACCTACAATTGAATAATCTTACATTTAAACACATGGCCCTTCATATGCAGCTTTAAGACACCTTTGACAAGAATAACTCTAGAATATAGAGCATGTTAAAGAATTATCTTTAACTTAAAAGACACAAGGTACGACTCAACCAAAGGTTTGACACTTTCCACTACCAGATTGAATTCTACATAACAGACATAATAACGAAGTAACAATCTTTTAAATTAACACAATATGAAATTTAAGGTATAAGCTTGAACAATACTTGCCAGCATGAAAGTTATCATCTGTATATATAACGACAAATGGATCGAAGTGTTAAGGGATTAAATGGTGCATTAAACATTTCTAACAATAAATGTTGGAATGATAAAGCTTGAACAGGTAGAAAGTATCAAGAGTAATGCAATCTAACCTGCAAAGTTTGAGATGGAATTTGATCTCTTCCACACTGATGATCAGTGAGCAAAGACATCTCAGCTACCAAAGAGTTGTGAAACCTACAAGCATCTAGTTGCAAGTCAAGAGCCTGTTCGACGAGATGTACCAATCTTTGTTCAGGAATTATGACTTTGGGGGGTAGCAATTTTTGCAATTCTTCAAGGAGATTTGTTCGTGACTTTGCTCTCACAACATCTTCACCTGACATCCCAGCAAGAACGTGCTGTGAAGGTGATAAAATGCACAAAGAAAGCTCACGGACTCTATCATTATTTATGAAAAGAGGTCCAATCTCAGTCCTCAATGTCTTTAAAGCACCCATGACATTTTTTCCATCCAACAATTCAAAGAACTTCTGTTCCAATATCACAAATGATGCCAATTTAACAATTTTTTCATCCGTTAGACCAATTTCATGTAATGTGGCTACACTTTCATCCCATTTACCATCAAGGATTTGTTGCATAAATAACTTTACTGCAGCAGATTGCAAAGGTATCCCAGATTCTTCTTCTAGACGTGCCCCAGCTTTGTTATAACCAAGAGAATATAATGCCTCTGCTATGATCCGCACAAATTCAACTTTCTTAACAACCCCTTTTGTACCAACAACCTCATCGACCCCTTGACAAACCAGGGGGCGAGCCATCAAGTCATTCAGCGAGCAACTTGCAGGATCTCTCAGAAATGTACTCTTTGAAAGATTTCCTGATTTTCCGGAGGATATTTTCACACGTTTGGATGGTGGTTCATCATCCTCTGCACGTCCCATAAATATATATCTCAACCCATATATAACAACAGGGGGGAAACAGAACTTCAAGTTGAAAGAGTAATCTAAGTCCTTCAATGATGAAAACCAGCACCCTACATAATACCACAAAGGGAAATAACTTCCAAATAAAAATTAAAATAATGAAAATAAAACAGCTAAAATAGAAAGAACAACCAGGCAGAGGATTCGATGGCTAAAAACTTCAAAGATAAGAAAAATGATAATAGAGAGACAGATGAGTCATAAAACCATGACTAACCATAAATTATGTTCAATCTATTATATACTAGTTATTTTGAAGATTCTCAACATAAACACATGTGTTGCCAATTCAGAGAGAAAACAGGCTTCTTACCATCCCCTACCACCGCAAAAAAAAAGAAATTTTCAAATTACAAAGAATTGCTAAATAAAATTCGAGTAAAAGACTATCTTGGGAAGTGATATGAGAACCTGGAGTTGCATCTAACAGAAAGTGAATTTTCTTGCTTAAAACAAACCAAGAGAATATCCCCTTTGTATATAAAAAACTTCAGAAATGGAATCCACAAACGAGGTTAAGCGCATGGGCCTCTTAATTGAACAAGAGTGTGAGAGTGAGGCAGAGGAAGAGGGTGGGGAGGAGCCTGACTTAAAAGCTGAATCAACAGGTATCCTAAATCAGACAATCAGATTCAGTACAAATTATTTTCAAAAATATAATAATATAACTTCATGTTCCTGTTTGTTTCCTTTATCAGTATTGTTGAGCTACAAGCCATATGATCTCAGAGCAATACAGTATAAAAATAAATGCAAATAAAAACCCTCAAATCCTACCTAAAAGAGATTGTGCAGTGGTGTAATCCATGAAGACACATAATCATACATTACTAAGCGCGGCTATTAAAATTTCCTCCTCCTCTATATCTTCTCAGTATGGGTAATCAATGCCTAAGGTTGTGTAAATATAATGCACAATTCTCTCTATATGATAAGCTCTTGATGTTGAATGTCTAACAAAAGCAAGCATGCAAAGTACATTTAGTCACTACCAACTTGGTAGCTCCATCTATAATTGCCTGTCCACTTAGAATTTAACCCACCATTGCAAAATGACTTGATGCTACAAATACTAAGAGTGAAGCTGGAGTTATCAACACAATCTCACATTATTAGAGGGTAAATCTTTGCAAGCGTTGACAAGTATCCTGCAATGCTATATACCTCAAGTGATACCTACTTCCCACACAAATTCAGCATCCATAGAAATAGCTTGGAGTAACAAACTTCTTGTTACGACATATGACCATGATAGTGATAAGCCGTTAGACCCTTAAGCGTAAGTGACCTTATTCATACTTTTTAAATTTCCAATTGCGTTATCAAAGAGAAAATGATTGAAAAGATGGAATCAATAAACAATATCGGATTTGAAACTAGTTGAAGTCGACTATATACAACAACATACCTAGTGTAATCCCACAAGTGGGTCTGGGGGGGTATGATTTACGTAGTCTTACCCCAACCTTTGTGGGGTAGAGAGGCTCAACAGAAAAAAAGAAGCTGAAGCATGATAGCAAAATAGCAAGATACAAATCAAATGAAATAACAGACAATAATACGCATAGATGAAAAAGAAACAAAGTGAGACAACACTCAGCTACCTACTAACCTTCTAGATTAATCCTCAACCTCCACATCTTCCTATATAGGGTCATGTCCTTAATAAGTTGGAGTTGTGTCATGTCTTGTCTAATTACCGCCCCTAGTTCTTCTTGGGCCTACCTCTACCTCTCGTGACTCCTTTTACTGCCAACTTCTCACACCTTCTCACTAGGACATCCAAGCATCTCCTCTTCACATGTCCGAACCATCTTAGCCTTGCTTCCCTCGTCTTATCCGCCACAGGGGCCACTTCCACTTTGGTCCATATAACTTCGTTCCTAATCATATATCTCTGAGTGTGCTCACACATCCATATAAGCATTCTCATTTCCGCTACATTCATCTTTTGAATGTGAGAGTACTTGACTGGTCAGCACTCTTCCCTATACAACAAGGTCGATCTAACCACCACTCTGTAAAATTTACCTTTTAAGCATTGGTGACCCATGCGATATGACACATTCTTATCGCATGGTACCCCAAAGGTGAGCCTCCATTTTACCCACCTGCTTCAATATAATGGGCGACATCATCATCATTTCCCCATCTCCTTGACCCAAGATACTTAAAACTTTCTTTTTTGGGTATGACTTGATCATCGATCTTCACTTCCACCTCCACCTAATGTGTCACGTTCCTGAACTTGCAATAAGTACTTAGTTTTAGTCCTGCTTAACCTGAAACCTTTAGACTCTGAGCCTGTCGACAAACTTCGAGCCTATCATTAACTCCACCGTACATCTCGTCAATCAGTACTATATTATGTCATCTGCAAATAACATACACCACAGCACCTCCCGTTGAATATATCATGTCAATTCGTCCATCACTAAGGCAAATAGGAACGGGCTAAAGGTTGATTCTTGGTGCAACCACACTGTGACCGGGAAGTGTTTTGAATACCACCCATTTTTCTAACCCGGGTCTTGGCTCCATTATACATGTCTTTAAGTATCTTAATGTACGCCACGAGTACACCTCTAGATTCAAAACATCTGTCAACTATATAAATCCTCTATATCCATTTTCATTCCAACATACATAATTTGTTTATTTAAAGAAAAATTAGGCATTCTCTAAGGCTAGAGATTCTCCTAATCTCAAATACTGACATACAAGTCTCTAACACGAAAATCCAGTACAACAACAAAGATTAAGTTATTGCTTCATTAAACTTGGTCGTCCTACGAATAAAAAAGGGCAACACATGGTAGATTCTGTTTTCGTTAAGGGATTCACATTTTGTCACAACAGTCCCAAAGTTCAACATGCATAAAAACAATATAAGTTCCTAAAAGCATAATCCTCTTAGTTAACAAGCAGATTGTGGGGATCACCCAAAGCCCCCTATCAGAATGATATGAATTGCACACAATCCTTAAATAGCATCAAATAAATCCATAAAACAGGAAAAGATTCAAAATTCAGGTGTGGCAAATAGCAATCCAACTCCTAAAAGCCCCATTTCTGTAAAAAGTAAAAGACAGAAAGAGAACTATAAAATTACCACAAAAGAGTATCAAGAAATGTGCATAGAATCTACAGTATCTAACTTTTCAGATCAAAATGAATGGATAAATCCAAAAGGAAGAGATAATAGTATTATTTTCTCTTCTTAGTCGGTAAGCAATCAGTGGTTGATGAACAAACTGAGGAATAGACACAAATGACGATAGCTAAAGAGAAGGATGATGTTAAGGTTTGAGAGGCATGATATGTAAAGATTGGGTCTTCGTTAATGGCGGTTCGGTGGAGGGGCAGATGTGAAGAGGTGGAGAAAGGGTTCGGTTTGTATTTATGTCCTTACGTGCTCTAGAACACCTTGAGGGGAAAGGTTAATCTTAAAGGTGAAATGTTTCTAAGGAGTAACCATTAAATCAATGCAAATACATTTTTTTATACATTGATGTTGAGGGGTGATGATGATGTATTTATGATCACTACATTGATGTATTGAATATTATTGGGCTTAATCAACCCTTTAAGCTTGTGAAGGTATTTCATTTAAACGGTCAAATTAAGTCATGTTTTAATTGAACATATCAATCCCTAATAAAGCATTTTAGTTATACATTTTTTATTTAAATTTTTGAAAAACTTTTTTATGTGTTTTCATTCATCTATTAGATAGTTAAGTCAATCACATAAAATATGTCATCTCATTTAATTATAAGCATCAACTTTAAGTAGAAAAGTTTTTTTTTACGGCTTATTGAGGTGAATGTATATAATTAACGAGACATATTCTATGTAATTAACTTAACTACCTAATAGACAAATAAATACACATGCAAAAGTTTTTTCAAAAGCGTCTAATTGAAACACTTATTAGGAGTTGAGGTATTCAATTAAAATATGGCTTTGTTTGAGTATCCGAATGAAATATCCTGAAATATTTTAAAAAATTGGCTATGTATTAAGCCACATCATTATGTTTCCTAGTGTAAATGAGGCCATTGGGGTCATATGATATAGTTATTGTATATGGTGCAATGTGTGGTGATATTGGTGTGTTCTCTTGGTTCGTTGACAAGTTATAAAATTTAGGATAGTTTTATTTATAAAGAAAATTTTGCCAATATCTTTTGATATTTTTTAGAGTTAGAGTAAAATTTTGAGAACCTAAAGAGTTGTCAAGTAGCGAGAAATGCCTAAGGAGTTGATTTAGGATTTAAGAATGATTATGCCTCGAAATTCGGAACTGATATTTCTAAGTGGGTAAGAATGTAAAGCCCCATAAACTTTTGTAGTCAATTTGAGTTTAAAAGACAATAATTAAGATAAACTTTTGATATAGGGGACCTAAACAAGGACGTACAAATAATTTGAACATGGTATTGAGAGAACAAAGAGTCATAGAAGTGATTTAGCATCTATTGAAATCCTTAGGGTCAAAACAAATTAGAAAGTATGTAACAAACTAAAGTTTCAAATAGGCTAATACAAGGTGTAAGCTCAAACGAGCACAACACCAAAGATATAAAGGATTTTAATGTGAGTTGTGTATAAAATTACAGCCTTTTGAGTATAATTTCCAATGCCCCAGACCATTCTTCATTTGGATATTTCTACAAAAAGTTATCTATGTTTTACAAAAGTATGGTTTACATGGGAATAAGTTTAGTGCGCATCATACAAAAATGTGGACTGCACAATATTGTGTGAGTCTCCACTTTTGGCTAGCAACCTAGGTCTTGCACTAGAGCAAAGTGTGAAGGGCATAAAAAGAAGTGTGGAGGCAAAATGTCAAAAAGTACGGCCACATTATTTTGTGTGAGTTAGCATTTTGGTTGAATTTTCACTAGATCAAAGTATGGAGGCAGAATACAAAAAGTGTGGCCTGTAATTGATGCTTATAAAGTTTTCAAAACAAAAGTGGAGAAACAAATTGGAACTTAGACCAAAATTATAAATCTGATAGAGGTAGAGAATATTATCATAGATATAAAGATAAGGGATAAGTTAAGGGTCAATTTGTTGAGTTCCTAGAAAGTGAAGGTATAATTGTTTAATATATCACAACAGGAATACCATAAAAAAATGAATGGTAGAAAGAAAGAATCAAACATTAATGGACATGGTAAGAAGCATGATTAGCAGATTAAATTTATCTTTATCCTTATAGGGTGAAGCCTTAAAACTCATATATAAGATTGTACCCAAGGCACCATTTAAGTTACACAAAGGATGGAATCTAGTTTAAGCCATTTATATATTTGGAGATGTCCAACTGTGAGAGTTTATAACCCGCAGTTAAAAGGTTAGATGAAAAATAAAAAGTGATTTATTAATCTGCTATACAGTTAACTCTAAAGGATTTAGATTCTATTATCTTGCCATACTCCTAAAATAAATGAGGCTAAAAATATTAAATTTCTTGAAGAACATGAAGTAAGTGGGAGTGGTTTGACATATCAAAGGGTGAAATTTAGTTGAAACAAAGAAACAATCTGTGTTACTTTTATACACTAAAAACTTGAATGTTGATCAGCTAAAATTCTCGTAAGTTATCAAAGTAAACAAGTTCAAGGTCCACAACCATCATTTGAGGAGCCACGTGATGATCAATCTACTTTATCTGAACCAATTAAGGTGCGTCTCAACTAATGTGAGTAAGAAAAACCTCAAGAATTCAAAAATTAATAATTAATAGTAACTATGTTGTATATTTCTAAGAGTCAAACTATGATATTGGACTAAAAAATGATTTATGCTTTGTTTTACAAATTATAAATGGATAAAACTCCACATTTTGATATGATTTCATGAAAGAAGAATTGAAATTTATGACCAAAATTAAAGTCAAAAATCTCATTGAATTATCAAAGTAGCCTCTATTATAGAATCCAAATGGGTTTTTTAAATTAAAAGAGGCTCATCTGATAACATTAAACGATATAAAGGCAGGCTTATAGCCAAGATTTTACTCAAACAGAGGCATAGATTATCATGAAACCATCTCTCTAGATTATCATGAAACCATCTCTCTAGTGTCAAAGAAAGATTCATTAAGAATAATCATGATATCAATAACTCATTTTGATTTAGAGTTACACCAAATGGATATGAAAATAAATTTCTTGAAAGAAGATCTTGAAAAGGTTTTATGATAAGGATAAAAGTCACCTTTTGCAAGTTGAATAAATCCATTTATGATCTAAAACAGGCTATCTGCTAATGGTACATTAAATTTCATAATATTATTTCTTCATTCGAATTTATGGAGAACATCATTAATCGGTGTATATACCTTAATATAAGTGGAAGAAAATATATTTTTCTAGTTCTATATGTGAAAGACATTTTCCTCTCTAGTAGTGATTTGTGATCGTTGCATGATATAATAGTTTTTTATCCAAAATTTTAAAGTAAAAGATGTGGGCGAAGCCTCTTATGTCATTGGTATAGAGATTCACAGAGATGGATCCCAAAGGTTACTTGGACTATCGCAAAGGCCTACATTGAAATAGTTCTGAAAAGATTCAGAGTATACAATCATTTGCCTATAGCAACACCAATCATTAAAGGTGACAAATTCTCATTGAATTAAGAGAAAAGTTTAAATTTACCCTTGAACTCGTGTAATAATCTAGATTTACCCTTCGTTAATTATTGGGAAAAAATATACATTTGCAGTTATTAAAGTGGGTCAGATTTTCTCTTATTGAATAATGGCTACACTACAATGATTCTAGGGTAGAAATTAAAAGGTATTGGAGGGGGTGGTTTACATTTCAACCACATGGAAAATTTTGGTGCTAAGCACTATCATTAAAGACTAATTAGTCCCTAAGCTACATCTATTAGTCAACAAGAGTAAATTTGATCCACTTTGATAATGCGGAGGGTATATTTGGTCCAACTAATAACGGGGGAAAATCTGAATTATTTTACATAGTTCAAGGGTAAATTTGAATATTTTTATTTAATTAATGTCCATAAAATCATTGGAACAAAAAAAATGCATTCCCTCTGCTTAACTTATTGGGCGCCTTATGTATGCGCATGTCTGCATCATATTTGATATTATCTTTGTGGTAGGAATACTTGACAAATATCAAAGTAATCCTGGTCTTTATCATTCAAAAGCTAGTAAAAATATTTAAATATATTTGCAAGGAATCAAATAATTCAATCTTACATATACTATTTTGACACCTTTGTCATGCCCCACCTTGGGAGGCATGACTGGCACCTAGTGCCACACCGGAATCTGACTGACCTGGCTAGACTTATGCACGTCTGGTGCATGTCTGCAACCCAATTCAAGAAAACAATGAGCTATATCTCGGCTGTAAATACAGCCTCCGACCGACAAGGTCATATAGCCACCTGTAAATAAAAACAGCTAACCAACAACAAGCAATAACATGGAATCCTATGCAAGCTGACAAGACCATCATGCTGTCTAGTTATAACTGAAATGAAAATCATGTAACTATAACTATACTATATCCGACAAGGCCACTATCTAACAGCTAAACAAGGCCCTACACGACCGTCACACGAAATAAAATATATATAGGCCCCACACGACCAACAACAAACTAACCACAGGAAATCTGTAAATCTGTAAGCCTCTAGGAGTGGAATAATGGTCGAGAAAGGGCCCTGACCTACTCATACTGTACAATCAAAAGAGCAAACCTTCTAACTAATCAGCTCTAGAGGCGGGGAGCTAACTATACTACTGACTCTAGATGAAAGCTAAGAAGGTCCTGATCCGCGTCTATTCGCACCTGCAGGCAAGTAATGCAGCGCTCCAAGGATGGGCATCAGTACAACATATACCGAATATGTAATGACTGAAAATAACTGAATAAAACTTAAGATGAAACTGAAAGTAACTGAGTGGAAGGGATGGAGATATAACCTGATTAACTTAACTTCCTGCTGTCTAATCTATCAGTAAATAGTGCAAACAAGAACCTTACCTGGCCCCATAAGCCGGAAGGTACAACCAGCACAGAATAACCAACCCAGGGCTCCCATAAGCCCTGGCGAGTACACTTCAATCTATATACCCTTAATAAGGTCAAAACGAGTCAACTAATAACTATAGCCAACCTACCAGTCCCCTAGGTCTGCAACTGAGCCCGCTCGGCCCCTGAACTGCAGCTGTGTCTAAGTCTAGTAGACTCCTAATAACTGCACCTCGGGCATCAGGCTCGATGGGGGTGTGATGCTGATACGGCATAAAACTGGTAGTGAATCCATGGAATGGACTATATAAGGCCCTTGGTCCTCATCATCGTCCCTTGGGATGGCACATCGCTCCTTAGAGAGACGTCATATAGCCCTTGGCGGGCAACGATACAGCTAGTAACCCTGGGGTTGGTCAGGGCAAAGTCAATCCCAAACTAAATATAGTGTACTGGTCTCAGCTAACAGCAATAACTAATCACAATAACAACACTTCTGGTTCCTTTACTAGGATTCAAACTGTATTACAATGCTATAGAAACTAACTTGCCGAAGGAATTCGCCTTAATATACCTTAGCTACTGATTCCCGATTATCTGACGAGTTTCAATTTGTATTCAACAGCTCTTTCTAAATATAACCGTAATACTAGGAGAAAGAGACTAATTTTAATACCAAATTCGGCTTAGAATGACAACTTTTAATACTAATAGCAACTATAATTTAACTACATAAAATACGGCCGAAAACCTATAATTTCCCGAGAGTTCAGAAGGGAGAAAGCTAACCTAAAGCTTGTGACTGTATAGGAATCAATTTGGAGCAATTCTCGGCGGGGTTCCGATTTGCCGGGGGAATTTTGAAAGTAACTCCATAGTAAGGCTCCCCATAGGCCTAAAACTCGTTACTCGAAGTTAATTTAAATTTGGACGGTGTTTGGCAGCGTAATTGGAAGAAAAATAATTGAAACCTTCATTTTAAACTCTCTCTGACCGAGGATAAGTGTTAGAAAATGATTTACGATTGAAAGGGGAGCTTTATATATAAGTGAGGTCGGTGGCAGAGGGCGGCCCCACGCCGGCCATAGCACTAGAAGATCCCCTACGTCGTGCCTCCCGTCGCGCCAGTGGGCCTGGCGCGCCGCGCTGGCTGGTGCCCTTCGGCTGGCGCGTCGCGCTGGCCCTTCGCGACCTCGCCTTCCCCGACCCTGCTTCCGAGGCTTTTCTACACGTGTCATGCTCTCTTTATTCATCGCCAGTCCATGTGTATGCTTATTAATCATTAACATTTACGGGGTGTAACATCCTCCCCTCCTCCTCCCCCCTTAGAAACATTCGTCTTCGAATGTCATTCTCAGGCTTATAGGATTTAACTCTCTTAACCAGGATTTAGAAATTTTCGGCAGAGTCTTCTCTATAATATGGACTATCTAGAAACTTGAAACGCAAAAAAGTCCAACATAGGTGCCTCGCAGGACGATATAACAACCATTACACTATAAAAGGGATAGCTAAGTAACAGTACTGATAACATAAGCAGTAAAATAATAACTGAACAACAACCTCATATTAACTGCCTAATCTGGATCAATCCTGGAATAGGTGAGGATATCTAAATTTCATATCATCCTCAGCTTCCCAGGTCATCTCTTCTTTATTCATGTTCCTCCATAAAACTTTAACAGAGGCGACATCTTTTTTTCTCAACCTGCGAACCTATCGATCTAATATGGCCACTAGAACCTCCTCGTAGGCCAACTCCTCAGTAACCTGGACGTCCTTGATTGGCACGACTCGGGACGGGTTCCCTACACACTTTCGCAGCATTGACACATGAAAGACCGGGTGAACAGATTCTAACTTTGGAGGCAAGTCTAACTCATATGCTACTTGTCGTATTCTCCGGAGGATCCGATATGGCCCAATAAACCTAGGGCTAAGCTTGCCTTTTTTATCAAACCTCATTATGCCCTTCATTGGAGAAACTTTCAGAAACACCTAATCGCCAACACTGAATTCCAAGTCTCCATGCCGCACATGAGAGTAGGATTTCTAGAGACTCTAAGCTGTCAGCAAGCGCTCTCTGATAAGCTTTACTTTCTCATCTGATTGGTGGATCATGTCAGGTCCTACTAATTTTGACTCCCCTAATTCAAACCACCTGATAGGGGATCTATATTTCCGCCCATATAAGGCCTCGTAAGGCGCCATCTGGATTGTTGAATGATAACTATTGTTGTAAGCAAATTCAATAAGGGGTAAATGCTCATCCCAACTACCCCCAAAGTCTAACACACACACCCTCAACATATCCTCGAGTGTCTGAATTGTATGTTCTGCCTGCCCGTCTGTTTGAGGATGGAAGGTTGTACTTAGATTAAACTGTGTTCCCAAGCCTTTCTGAAATGACTGCCAGAATCTAGCTGTGAATTGTCCCCCTCCCCCTTCAGAAATGATAGATGTTGTGATACTATGTAATAGAACTATTTCTCTGATATATAATTCAGCATAGTCCTCGCCTGAGAAGGTTGTCCTGACTGGAAGAAAATGAGCTGACTTCGTTAATCTATCAACAATCACCCAGATGGAATAAAATCTGCGCCTGGTATGGGGTAACCCTGTCATAAAATCCATGTTGATTGCTTCCCATTTCCACATAGGTACCGCTATCTCTTGGGTCAATCTGTCGGGTTTTTGATGTTCAGCTTTTACTTGCTGACAGTTAGGGCATTGTGCTACAAATTCTGCTACACCCTTTTTCATTCCTGACCACCAGTAAATCTCTTTTATGTCATGATACATTTTTGTTGAACCTGGGTGAAGAGAATAACGGGAATAATGTACCTCTGCCATGATCTGCTGGCGAAGTCCTGTCACATCTAGAACGTAGAGGCGACCCCTAAATCTCAAGACCCCGTCTTCTGTTACCTCAAAAGCTGATACTTCACCTCGCTGAACTTTATCTCTGAGCTGTACCAGGTTAGGATCTTCATACTTCCACTTTTTTACCTCTACATCCAGGAATGATACTGCGGTATTCTGAATCACTGTCCCACTGTCGCCCGCGTCTACTATTCGGATGGCTAGGCTGGCTAACTGGTGCAACTCTCGGGCCAGTTGCCGCTGTTCGGGCCTCAAGTGCACTAAACTCCCCATTGATCTATGACTAAGGGCATCTACTACAATATTAGCCTTTCCTGGATGATATAAAATATTCACGTCATAGTTTTTCAACAATTCTAACCAGCGACGCTGCCGCAGATTCAACTCTCTGTGTAAAGATGTACTGGAGGCTCTTATGATCAGTAAAAATATCCACGTGCACCCCATATAGGTAATGTCTCCAGATTTTTAAAGCGTGAACGACTGCCGCTTACTCCAGGTCGTGAATGGGATAGTTATTTTCATGCTTTCTCAGCTGCCTTGAGGCATAAGTAATTACGTTACCGTGTTGCATCAGAACACACCCTAACCCAATGCCCCAAGCATCATAGTACACTACATAACCCTCTGAACCTTCCGACAAAGCTAGTATGGGCGCTGATGTCAATCTATTTTCAACTCTTGAAAACTCTATTCACACGCTTTGGTCCAGTGAAATTTAGCTGCTTTTTGAGTTAACTTGGTCAAAGGCGCTGATAGAGTAGAAAATCCCTCTACAAACCTTCTGTAATACCCTGCTGACCCCAGGAAACTGCGTATCTCAATTGGAGTTATAGGTCTAGGCAATGTCTTTTACTACCTCAATCTTCTATGAATCTACCTAAATACCAGCATCCGACACAATATGACCCAAAAAGGCTACCGAATTAAGCCAGAACTCACATTTAGAAAATTTTTCATACAACTGACGATCCCTGCGAATCTAGAGTACCATTTGCAAATGATCATGGAGTTCTTCTTTTGAACGGGAATACACTAGAATGTCATCAATGAATACTCTCACAAACAAATTCAAATACGGCCTGAAGATGCTGTTCATCAGATCCATGAACACTGTAGGGGCATTCGTCAACCTAAAGGACATGACTAGGAATTCAAAATGGCCATACCTGGTCCTAAAAGCCATTTTCGGGATATCTCTCTCCCGAACCCGCACCTGGCGATACCCAGACCTCAAATCGATCTTAGTGAAATACTTCGCCCCCTGAAGCTGATCAAACAAGTCATCTATCCTGGGAAGTGGGTTTTTGTTCTTGATAGTAACCTTATTTAACTGCCGGTAATCTATACACATGCGGAGGGAGACATCTTTCTTTCTTACAAACAGAACTGGCACACCCCACGGTGAAGTACTCGGCCTGATAAATCCCTCATCTAACAGATCTTTTAGTTGTTCTTTCAACTCTCTGAGCTTAGCAGGATCCATTTAGTACGGAGGGATGGATATAGGCTGAGTACCTAGTAATAGGTCGATAGCAAAATCGATTGCCCATTCTGGGGGAATACTAAGAAGTTCTTCTGGGAACACATCTAGAAATTCATTAACTACTGGAATGGTCTGAAGAGTCGAGGATTCTTCTTAGACATCCTGAACCCTGACAATATGATAGATGCAACCTTTTTCTATCAACTTTATCCCCCGAAGATAGGATATAAACCTACCTTTTAATGTGGCTACATTTCCTTTCTACTATCGTATTAGCTCCCCTGAAAAGTGGAATCGAACAGTCTTGGTCCAATATTTTACATTGGTGTAACATGGTGCTAGCCAATCCATACCCATAATTGCACCACAATCAATCATTTCTAGTTTTACTAAATCTGCCGAAGTTTGGCGACCAACAACCTCTACTGTGCAACCCCAGTAGACTCTTTTAGCTATAATAGGTGAGGAGTTGTGGTTAAGACGTATTGGTTTGGGTGGATGGTACCACGATTGACAGTACGACCCGTAGGATGGTGGTACGGGTCATGGTATACCAGTCGTGGCCAAATTTAGAAAGTTAGGAGAAAGGGTGAAGTGACCACGAGAGGTAACCACGAGTCATGACTTGATGGTACGACTCGTGGCACGACCGTGGTCGGGCCAAAACTGCTTTTTAGGGAAATTTTAGTAAGGGAAATTTCGACTTTTTTTTATGCTTTTGGACCCTAAACCACATCGTTTTGAGGTCATAACAGGGTCTTTAAGGGATGAAAACTCCTGTTAAGTTCATTTTAGCAATTACAAGTGTTAGAGAAGGGAGTAGGAAGGGTTTCGAGCAACTTTCTTCAAAATTCTTCAAGCTTTCACTTAGGGTTCTCCAAGGGAGTAGGAAATCACGAAATTTTCAGGTATGTGGGGTATTGAATAGATAGATTAGACCCTACCCATGCCCATTTCTTTCCATTTCCAACGATTAAGTTACCAAATTCTTGTGGGTCTTAACCCAATTGCATGATTTCTCACAAGTTTACATGAAAGTGTGGTAGTATGTTTACATTATAGATTTTGAAGTATTTGGGCTGATATTGCTTGTATATTTTATATTTCATGATTTAAAACTCTAAAAGTATGGATGCCCAATTATGAAGGATTTTTAGTAACATTCATGTTCATGATGATTTCGCAAGCTTAATACGAATTTTTGAATTTCAAGGATGTCTTCAAGTTTTCTATTTCTTATGTTGTCATGATTATGTTTCGCATAAACTAAGCATTTCAAGCATTATTAAGATTTTGGGCCATGCCCATATGTTGTGTATGATTTATGAACTATGTCTTTGGCCGACTCACAGACCCAAATTCCATGGCTAATATTATGAACTTTCAAGCATGGTATGATTTTCACGATTAAACTAGCCGTGCATGTTATGTATGAATTTATATGAGCACGTTGCATGTTTTGGGAGTAGTGCTTAACACCGAGTAGGTTCGGGGCCTAGGTTACGCCCCGAATCTCAGAACTACGTGCCACCATGGGGTTATGTTTGGGACCTCCTCAGTGACTGTCCCCTATGCCCTACGGGGCCTTCATGAGTGATATCACGCCTTTCATGGTTCATACCCTTGGCAAGATATGAACGGCCTCCCGAGTAGGCGTACAAGTCGGACTTCATGTGTGCTCATGTGGAGTATGTCGGTTATAGAAATCTCCCATTGTTCCTCATGGGTTTGAATTATGCATAATTATGTTATTTTGGCTCAAGTTATGATTTATAAAATGTTTTTACTGCATGTTATGACTTTGATGGGTTTATGAATATTTTTTTTTTGGAAATATTGAGCCTTAAGATATACTTACAATTTCAGTCCTATAATCATGATGTCCTCACTCCTTTAAATTTTATGTTTTTAAGCATTTCTTTGCATACCTTACATACTCAGTACTATCCAAGTACTGACCCACATATTTTTAGGATCCGGTTCGCAGGTTCAGCATCATCCCTAGCTTGCGCTCAATTCTGCTCAGTCTTCAGTGGTGAGTCCTTATGATTCGAGGGCTTCATGTTCAAACTTGTTTAATCGTCTTATGTTTACAAAATGTTTGGGTTAGTTGGGTCTTGTCCCTTCAACCCGTCTTTTATGATTAGAGACTTTCAGACTTATGTGTAGTATTTTATCATTGATGAATGTATTTCGGTTTGTCGTTCCTTACAATTCATGATACGATTTTCAGTTAGTTTATGATTGATAAGTTAAGTTTTCCGCCTTTTTATGAATGAATTAGTATTGTCACGCCATGGGTTGACTTGGGGTCTCTCAGGGCTCCTTGTCCCGTGTCTACAATCCGAGTGTACTCTCGGGTCATGACATTTGGGTGGTCCGCCTGATAGTCGTGGCCTAGGTCCACCCTAAAACTCTGCCTGTGTGTCACTAGGTCTAGCCCTGCGGTGCTGCTCCTGATTTTCCCTCTCTATCTCCCGTTGTCGTTGCCTGATCCCCTCAATACTATGAGAAAATGCCTAAATGCAGGCGATATCCATGTCCTCCGGCAGAGTAGCTGTAACACAAGTCTCCATGTACTCTAGAAGCAGCCACATAATGAACCGGTGCTCCCTGGCTGGCATAGTGTCTATGAAAGCTGGTGCATATCGGGTTAGGGTGTTAAATCTCATAGCATACTCTCGAACACTTATCGAACCCTGCTCCAGATGTAGAAACTGATCTACCCGGGCCTATTGAATCTCTCACGGAAAATAGTGGTCCAAGAAGGCCTCTGAAAAGTTGGACCAAGTTGAAGGGGGAACATCACTACCTCAGGATCTCTCCTAACTCTCGTACCATAAAACTGCTATGTTCCGCAACTGAAATACCGCTCACTCAACCGACTCTACAGGTATGGCATGTATTACCTTGAAGATCCGCTGCAGCTGGTCCAAAAAGTCCTGAGGGTCCTCATCTCTGTCCATCCTTGTGAACTGCAGGGGACTCAGCGCATGAAACTCTTGAACCCTCGAACTACCAAGTTCTCCCGAAGATTCAGCAACCACGGGTGCCGCTGGCTAACGCTGCGCATCCATCATTTGAGCTAACATGAAGACAACGCTCCTGACCTTCAAGTCTGATGGTATCAGTATGGGAGCTGCTGGAGGTGGTATCGACACATCTACCGCTCTGGACAGTAACTGGCGTGGCGAAGAGTGTTGGGGAGACTAAGATGAAGTCTCCCTACCGCCCTCAGATCGGGCTGGCTCTGACTGGGGCACCCTGCTAGTGCCTTCTCCTGCTGCGATGTCTAACTTTCTGCCAATCATGGTCTATTATGTGTCCGACATTTCTCTGTAGACAAGCGGAACATAGTAAGCTTAGAGACTCAACCCTATGCAGCACAACTCTATGGAACGACTGGAAGAGAAAGAAGTGTAACCACCCTAATATGCCTCGCAATCTCTTGTCTATAGAATGTGGTGCAAAACACATTAATAGACAAGACTCTACTTGACACGGCTTACAGACTCCCTGGGATATGACCTGCTCTTCTACCAAGTTTGTCATGCCCCACCTTGGGAGGCATGACTGGCACCTAGTGCCACATTGGAATCTAACTGACCTGGCTAAGCTTATGCACGTCTGGTGCACACCTGCAATCCAATTCAAGAAAACAACGAGCTATATCTCGGTTGTAAATATAGCCTCCAACCAATAAGGCCATATAGCCAGCTATAAATAAAAACAGCTAACCAACAGCAAGCAATAACAAAGGATTCTATGCGGGCCGACAAGACCACCATGCTGTCTAGTTATATCTGAAATGAAAATCAGGTAACTATACTATAGCCGATAAGGCCACTATCTAAAAGCTAACCAAGGCTCTACATGACCGTTACACGAAATAAAACATATATAGGCCCCACACAACCAACAACAAACTAACCACATGAAATCTGTAAATCTTCAAGCCTCTCGGAGTGGAATAATGGTCAAGACAGGGCCCCGACCTACCCATATTGTACAATCAAAAGAGAAAACCTACTAACTAATCAGCTCCGGAGGAGGGGAGCTAACTGTACTGCTGACTCTGGCTGAAAGTTAGAAGGTCTGAATTTGCATTTATCCGCACCTACAGGCAAGTAATGCAGCTCCCCAAAGATGGGCATCAGTACAATATGTACTGAATATGTAAGGCAATAACTAAAAGTAACTGAATAAAAAAAATTAAGATGAAACTAAAAGTAACTGAGTGGAAGGGATAGAGATATAACCTGATTAACTTAACTTTCTACTATCTAATCTATCAGTAAATAGTGCATACAAGAACCTTACCTGGCCCCCATAAGCCGGAAGGTACAACCAGTACAAAATAACCCACCCAGGGCCCCCATAAGCCCTGGCAAGTAGACTTCAATTTATATACCCCTAACAAGGTCAATACGAGTCAACTAATAACTATAGTCAACCTACCAGTCCCCTAGGTCTGTAATTGAGCCCGCTTGGGCCCTGAATTGTAGCTGTGTCCAAGTCCAGTGGACTCTTGATAACTGCACCCCGGGCACCAAGCACCAGGCTCGACAGGGGTGTGATGCCAATACGGTATAAAACTGGTATTCTAGCCATGGAATGGACTATATAAGGCCCTTGGGATGGCATATCAATCCTTAGAGTGACGTCATATAGCCCCTGGCGGGCAACGACACAGCTGGTAACCCTAGGGTTGGTCATGGAAGGCTATATAGGGCAAAGTCAATCCCAAACTAAACATAGAGTATTGGTCTTAGCTAACAGCAACAACTAATCACAATAATAATACTTATGGCTCCTTTACTGGGATTCAAACTGTATTACAATGTTATAAAAACTAACTTGCCAAAGGAATTCACCTTAACATACCTTAGCTGCTGATTTCCGATTATCTGACGAGTTTCAATTTGTATTCAACATCTCTTTCTAAATATAACATAATATTGGGAGAAAGAGACTAATTTTAATACCAAATTCATCTTAGAATGATAAATTTTAATACTAATAGCAACTATTATTCAACTACGTAAAATACGACTGAAAACCTTTAATTTCCCAAGAGTTCAGAAGGGAAAAATGCTTACCTAAAGCCTGTGACTGTATAGGAATCAATTTGGAGCAATTCTGACAACTTTTGCTCGGCGGGATTCCGGTTTGCCAGGAAAATTCCGAGAAAATAACTCCTTAGTAATTATCCCCGTAGGCCTAAAACTCATTACCCAAAGTTAATTTGAATTTGGACGGCATTTGGCAGCGTAATCGGAAGAAAATAATTGAAACCTTCATTTTAAACTCTCTTTGGCCGAGAATAAGTGTTAGAAAATGATTTACAATTGAAAGGGGGGATTTATATATAAGTGAGATCGGTGGCAGGGAGCGCCCCGCGCCGGCCATAGCGCCAGAGGATCCCCCACGTCGGGCCTCTAATCGCGCCAGTAGGCCTGGCGGGCCGCACTGGCTGGTGCCCTGCCGGCTGGTGCACCGCGCTGGCCCTTCGCGGCCTCGTGTCGCCCGACCCTGCTTCCGAGGCTTTTCTACATGCATCATGCTCTCTTTATTCATCTCCAGTCCACGCGTACGCTTATTAATCGTTAATATTTACGGGGTGTAACAACCTTGAAGGTTGTTGGATGTTAAAACTCAGATTTGGGTTGGATGTAAAAGTACTGGTAACTTTACTTTAAGATATATTTTTATTTTTATTGGAGATAATGTGTACTACAGAAGTCTTAAGTTAACAATTGTTGCAACATCTATAATGAGGCTTAGTTAATAACATGCTATGAAATTACATCACAGACATAATGATAGAAAATTTATATTTTGCGTCTTAATGTTATTGATTTATTTTCAAGACCCATTGAGAATTTTTTGTAATATCAAAATAAAGGATTTGGTGATTAGAGATCCTATGTCAAAGGAAAATATTGGGTTTTGAGTATGGTAGTAGTACTTTTGGGGATTGTTGATTCTATGACTAAACATTCACTAGCTAATGTTTTCAAGGATGTGGTAATCAATATGGAGCTCACTAGCTCATTCTAGTCTTGCCTTATTCTCTAACACTTTGTCTAGATACTATTGTTTCTTTTGTTAAACATGACAGTGCATATTTTGATTTTCATGTATTATGCTGTGATCATTGAATCAATAAATTTTGACTCAAAAGGACTTATATTAAGTGCATTCATAAAGTTATTTAACACTATTTTATATCATATTATATAAGGAAGTGTTTGCTTATGAGCATGACTTCCATAATTTGTGTATTAATATATTTCAGTCAAAACGATTATTGCATATATAATAACTTAGTTGAGTGAAAAAAGTCTACGACCATACTAATGTGTTTGTCACTCATAAAAGATTATGTGATTATATTATGTAGGTGTTATACCCCGAGAATTCAAGAATCGGACCCGGAAGTGAATCAGGAGAAAAACTGAAAAATGTTGCAGCAGTTGCAGAACGAGTCACTTAACGACTCGTGAAGAGGCCAAACGAGTTGTCAAGTGCATGTGGGGAAGGCCTGGGATGATGGAGGACTCGAGGTCCTCACGGGCGATGTAACGACTCGTGGTCAGTCACCACGAGTCGTCATGTAAGTTGTGGAGAGGTCTTAGAGAAAGATGGTGAAGCTTATCCAGTGTACTTGACGGATGACAGCTAATGAGTCGTCGTCAGTCCAAACGACCCGTTGGGTGGGCTATTACCAAGCCAACTGAGTTTTCATGAATGAAGAGGCAGTGTACTTGACGGGTGAACCAACGGATTATATGCCCTAGTAACGAGTCGTCAGGTCGTCCGTTAGGACCCCCTGACAGTTATTTTCAGCGATTTCAGTAAGGGCTTTTCCGTAATTCCTAAGTTTTAAGGGCCTATACTACGTCGTTTTAAACTCGTAATAGAGGGTTTTAAGCAGAGAAAAATCCATCTTAGGCCATTTTCTTCATGCAAGCAAGGTTGAAGGTTTTAAGGGAAGAAATTGAGGAGAATTTCAAGGTTTTCAAGGGAAATCTCAGTTGGGCAATTAGGAAGAGTTAGGATTCTTCATTCCCAGGTATGTAAGGCTATGAATAGGTGCTTTCTTCCACACCCATGCCCATTCCCTATCAATTTGTGATTGGTTTGTGATGATCAAGTATGGGTCTTCATTTAATTGCATGGTTCTTACATTTCTACTCATGGGTATGATTAAATTGAGTTGTTATTGGTGATTTACTGAGCTTGGATGAATTCTATCTTAATTTCTTTTATAAAATTATTTTTCGAAAATTGAATCTAAAACGTCCATGTGTGGGTAGTTCATAAAAGAATGTGATGCTGATGGAATAGATGATGAAAAACATGTTTCCAGCCTTACCCATGATTTTTGATAATGTTTTCAAAGAGGATTAAATAGACCCAAGTATGAAGAAGCTTTGGGTAGTGCCAATGTTGAGTGTGATAATGATTTTTGTGAATTGACTTTATTACTTCATTTTGGAGTGAAATATCTCAAATTACAATGTTTTCAAATAAATTGTATGAGTTCAAGCATGATAAAGTTTTGGGCAAGGCCCTTATATTGATGATGATGAGGTGATATTTCTAAGTAGGCTTACCACATGATTTTGGAGTAAAGTCTCCTCCCATTCTTTGAGCTTGTGGTATGTGTTGTAGTAAAGCTTCTCATATGCATGAATTCATAATTGAGATGTATGTTGTCATTAAGCTTCACTTCACGTGATGTTGAAGTCTAAGCATGATTCTATCCTAAGCTTTGTCGAGATGACATTGTTGAGCTTCATATCTATATGATGTCTAGTGTATGAATGATTTCCTAATGAGCTTTGTCAATAGATAATGTTGAGCTTTGTTCCATACGATGTTGAGCTTATGCATGATTTCATGTTGAGCTTCGTCACTAGATGATGTTGAGCTTCGTATTTATACGATGTAGAGCATTGCATGTTTTGGGAGAAGAGTCTAGCACTGAATGGGATAAGGGTCGACTACCCTATGCCCCAAAACTACGCACCAACGTAGGTTGATTTTATTATATTATTTGGACCTCCCTTGTAAGCTATCCCTGGCCAGATTGGCCCATTTCAGCTTGATATCAATATCATAATAGCATCCCTAGACCTGGCAAGGTTTTGGACGGCTCTGCCCACTTGAGTGTAATAGTCGGGACCACATAAGGTTTATCATGGTATGTCAGTTAAGTGACGATTCTCCCACTGTCTATATCATTCGAGTTGCATATCCATTACTCATGATGATTATCTTATGCATGCATGTTTGAAAAGCAATATTTGACTCATTGTTCAGCTTTTGATATTAATGTTATGATTTATCTTTGAGTCATTCGATTTAGTCATGATGTTTTAAAGCCATGCATGACCACGTATAAATAAGAATGATTTCATAATGAATGCTTGTGATCTTTTCTTACCCTTAGAGGCTATCATACATGTATGACTTGTTTTAAAAGACTATGATTGCTCTAGCGGTTTTACTTACCTTGCATACTCGGTACATTCCAAGTACTGACTGCATACTTTCTATGCTGCATCATTTCATGATGCAGGATCTGGTTCTCAGGTTTAGCCTTGTTCATAACCGCTTATCAGAGTTAGCGCTTGCTTGTTTTGGTGAATCCTCATCTTCCGAGGACTAGACTTTCAGTTATCTTGAGCGTATTTTCATTTTCAGTATTTCTGAGCTAGTTGGTGTGTTGTCCCATCAGCTAGTCCAGATTAGAGGCTTATCAGACTTAGACATGTATTCAGTTTTAGATGTTCATTCTGTTGTTATGTTAAGTTAGTCTTCTGCTGAGTTTATGTTTATGTTTCCTTTATGTTTATTGAATAAATTAGTGAATGCTTATGCCATGGGTTGACTTAGGGTCTCTCGGGGTTCTTTGTCCCATGTCTACGATCGGGTCTCCTCTCAGGTCGTGAAAAACTTGGTATCAGAGCAATAGGTTTGAAGTGTCCTAGGGAGTCTGAAAGCCGCGTTAAGTATAGTCTTTTTCATGGGTGTGAAGCGCGCCACACTTATGATGAAGAGGCTACGAAACATTCTAGGAAATGTTCCCATCTTTCATGATCTATTTCGTGCAATGAAAAGTGTTTCTACCCCTCTAATTCGTGCTATTCGCGATTGCAGAATCATGGCTCCTCGAAGGATGAATGGAAGGAGAAATGGAGACAGTGAAGGCCACGAGGATGGCATAGGTCGTGGGCATCAGCAAGTCCCACCAGTTCAGGAGCCTCAAGCACCGGAGCCAGCCGCTCACGCTGAGTTCTGGGCCACTATCCAGATGCTTGCGCAGGCCTTGATCGCTCAGGTCAATCAGCAGGCTGTTGCGCATGTTCCGCAGAATGGCAATACAGTGGCGGCTCAAGTTAGGGACTTCTTGAGGATGAACCTGCCGGAGTACTTAGGGCCCAAGGTAGGTGAGGACCCATATGACTTCATTGATGAGATCGTCAAGATCACCCAGGTTATGGGGGTGGGCAGTGTTAAGTGCACAAAGTTAGCCTCCTACCAGTTGAAAGGGGCTGCACATATATGGTTTCATCAATGGAAGGACAACAGAGTTGCTGGAGCAGGTCCGGTCACTTGGGAAGAGTTCCATGTTGCATTCCTTGATCGGTTCTTCCCTCGGGAGATGAGGGAGCTAAAGGCATCTGAGTTCGTAAATCTGAAGTAAGGGAGGATGACAATAGTAGAGTATTCCCTTGAGTTCACCCAGCTATCGAAGTATGCTCTTGAGTTAGTGGCTGATCAGAGGGTGCGAGTGAGCAGGTTTGTGCATGGGATAGCAGGTTACTTGGATAAGGAATGCAGGATTGTTATGCTCCATTAGGATATGGACTTCCCTCGGAATGTATTGTACGCCCAGCAGATGGAGGTGTCCCATTCGAGAGAAAGAGAGGCCAAGAGGGCCAGGACTAAGGACCACAGATGCTCCTAGCAGAGGTCCGGTGGTGGGCACCGTCAGCAGAGCCACCAGAGATCATCTGCCCCAGCTTCATCAACCTTAAGTGTGCCATCTCAGCCTAGGCATGATCATAAAGGGCGAGCATCAGGCTCGAGGGGTCAAAGCAGCAAGCTCGAAGATTCGGGTGTTTCAGCTTGTCGCAGATGTGGCCGAGGGAATACAGGCCAGTGCTTGGCAAGTTTGGGTGTGTGTTTTGGGTGCGGGCAACTCGGACGCATGCTTAGAGATTTTCCAGCAGCAAGACAGGATCATATTGGGGGATGTGGCCCTGCTTCTAGCTCAACAGCCCACCTCCTCGCTCAACACATCAAGGGGCATCTACCAGTGTAGCTGGCAGTCAGCGCCAGAACAGATTCTATGCCCTAGCATCCTGTCAAGAGCAGGAGGTCTCCCCGGATGTGGTTACTGTTATGTTACGAGTCTTCCATGTTGATGTTTATGCATTGTTAGATCCAGGGGCCACCTTGTCCTTTGTGACACCTTATGTAGCCAGTAGCTTCAGAGTCAGTCTCGATGTTTTGTCAGAATCCTTCTTGGTTTCTACTCCAGTAAGTGACTCAGTTATAACTAGACGAGTGTATAGAAATTGCCCGGTCTTGGTTCTCCATAAGGTCACCTCAGCAGATCTGATAGAGTTAGCCATTACCGATTTCAATGTTATTCTCGACATGGATTTGTTGTATGCTTGTTATGCTTCCATTAATTGTAGGACCCGGTCAGTAGAGTTCAGATTCCTGAGTGAGCCAGTCTTAAAATGGAAGGGTAGTTCAGTTGTGCCTGTAGGTCGCTTCGTTTCCTACCTTAATGCCAGGAAGATGATCTCTAAGGGTTGCATGTATCATTTGGTTAGGGTCAAGGATGTGGAGTCCGAAACCCCGACTATCCAGTTAGTCCCAGTAGTACGTGAGTATCCAGAGGTCTTTTCAAAAGATTTGCCAGGTATTCCTCCCGAGCGAGAGATTGATTTTGGTATTGACCTCCTTCTCGATACACAACCTATATCTATTCCACCCTATAGGTTGGCTCCAGTCGAGCTAAAAGAGTTGAAGGATCAGTTAAAGGATTTGCTAGATAAGGGTTTCATTAGACCAAGCTAGTCCCCATAGGGTGCACCAGTGCTATTTGTTCGGAAGAAAGATGGTCCCCTTCGTATGTCCATTGATTATCGATAGTTGAACAAAGTCACTGTCAAGAACAGGTATCCCTTACCCAGGATCGATGATTTACTTGATCAGCAACAGGGTGCGAAGTGTTTCTCAAAAATAAATCTCAGATTTGGGTATCATCAGCTCAAAGTTCGGGAGAGTGATATCCCGAAGACAGCATTCAGGACACGGTATGGTCATTACGAGTTTGTAGTTGTCTTTTGGGCTAACGAATGCTCCTGAAGCTTTTATGGACTTGATGAATAGGGTGTTCAATCCATATTTGGATATGTTCGTGATCGTGTTCATTGATGACATCTTGGTATACTCTCGAAGCGAGGAGGAGCATGCTGCTTACTTGTGGGTAGTGTTCAGACCCTCAAGGACCGCCAATTGTATGCAAAGTTCAGCAAGTGTGAGTTTTGGTTGGACTCCGTGGCATTCTTGGGCCATGTGGTGTCTTGTGAAGGTATAAAAGTGGACTTGCAGAAAATTGAAGCGGTGAAGAAGCGGCCCAGACCGGTGAATCCCTCAGATATTCAGAGTTTCTTGGGCTTAGCTGGCTACTATCGGAGGTTTGTGGAGGGTTTCTCATCCATTGCAGCACCTTTGACTAAGTTGACTCAGAAGAAGGTGAAGTTTCAATGGTCAGAGGCTTGTGAGAAAAGCTTCCAAGAGTTGAAGACTCGGCTTACTTCAGCACCAATGTTTACCCTACCCGAGGGTAGCGATGGTTTTGTGGTGTATTGTGATGCTTCCCGAATTGGACTTGGGTGTGTGTTGATGCAGCGTGGGAGGGTGATAGCTTATGCCTCCCGACAGCTGAAGGTGAATGAAAAGAATTACCCGACCCACGATCTTGAATTGGCTGCGGTGGTGTTCGCATTGAAGATATGGCAGCATTACTTGTATAGGGTCCATGTGGATGTATTTACGGACCAAAAGATCTTGCAATATGTGTTCACACAGAAAGATCTAAATCTTCGGCAAAGGAGGTGGTTGGAGTTACTCAAGGATTATGACATGAGTGTCCTTTACCACCCGGGCAAAGCTAATGTGGTTGCGGATGCGCTTAGTAGACTCTCAATGGAGAGTGTGTCCAATATGGATGAGGGGAAGAAGGAGTTGGTGAAAGATGTTCACCGGCTTGCAAGGCTGGGAGTTAGATTGATCGATTCGACCGATGGCGGTGTTGTTGTGCATAACTGATCGGAATCATCCTTGGTAGTCGATGTTAAATCCAGGGAAGATGAGGATCCAATATTGAGGAAACTAAAAGAGGCAGTGCGGAGTCAAAAGGTAGAGGTTTTCTCCCAAGGGGGAGATGGTATGCTACGATACTAGGGTCGACTATGTGTTCTGGACGTTGATAATTTGAGCGTTCGGATATTGCATGAGGCACATGGTACTAGATATTCTATTCATCCAGGATCCACGAAAATGTATCGTGATTTGCGAGAAATCTATTGGTGAGATAGTATGAAAAGGGATATTGCGGAGTTTGTCGCAAAATGTCCAAATTGTCAGCAAGTAAAAACTGAGCATCAAAGACCTGGAGGTGTACTTTAGGATATTTCCATTCCCACTTGGAAGTGGAAAGAAATTAATATGGACTTCATTACAGGTCTACCTAGTACTCACCGACAATACGTGTTATACCCCGTAAATTCTTGACATTTAGATGGCCTATTCGCATGTTGGTTAAGACTTTTAGAATTCCATACATGCTAGAAAAAGGCCCGGGGAAAAACCGGACAAGCGCCACATCGAACCATCACAAGAGGAGGCTGGGCAGACCCCCTCCGCGATGGCCAACGTGTCACGGAGGGCTCACCTCCGCGATGGCCAACATGCCACGGAGGTGAGGTTCAGCCTCAACTATATAAACCCCTCCACTTCGGTTTTATTTCATTCTAACTCATAATTTCTAGAAAACAAACCAGAAAACAGAGGGCACGGGAGATTTTGATGAAATTCCGTCCGTTTATGCTATTAAACGCGGTCCAAACTCGAATTAATCTTGGGTAGTGAAGTATTAAGCTGCAGGGAGCATTCTTGCGGAGTTAGTTTCGTGAAATTCGACCGGCGAACCGTCGTCCTACCGAGCTAAGGTAAGTGGAATTGCTCCAAATTAGTGTCAATATATTCCTAGCCCTAAAGTGAGCATTTCTCCCTTCTGGACTTCCGAGAAATAGCGAGTTTTCGGCCGTTTTTCGATAAGTCAAAGTTTGGGCTATATATATATTCAAAGTAGTATTTTCTTCCAGAATATAGATGAATTTAGTTCTAATTGCTATGAATTTGAATGCAGTTGGAAGAAATAGCTGAATATTGGCCGAGTTACGCCAGTTAGCCGGAAAGCCGACAACTGAGGTATGTAAAGCTAGTTTCTTCGGCAAGTTAGTAATTCTAGTATAGTAAAATAGAATAAATTGCAGAAGAAAGTTCCAGAAGCCGAGTATTAAGTATGTTTGTATTATTATGTCATATCTAGAATAAAAGTCAATAAACCAGCATCAGACAGCAAGATCTTATCCCAAACTCAGTCTAACTTGGTATTAGATTCAGTTTAATTCAGCCAGAGATTCAGAATAGAACATCAGAACATGAAAAGTATTATTAGATTTATTATACATGTTATATGTGATTATTGTTATTTGTTGAGACCTGTTTGTGATATGTGGGCACCCTTAGAGCTTCCTTGCCACCCCAGGGTTAATAGTTGTGTCGACTCGCCCGCCAGAGGGTGAGGATACATCAGTCCAAGGAGTGGCATGCCGTCCGCAGTAGGACGAAGATGGGATGCAGCATTCCCCATAACAGGCTGATCAACATTATAGCATACCCTGTCGAGCGCTTGCGCCTAGGGCACAGATTACAGATTACAGATATAGATCTCATAATACAGTTACAGGAGTCCTCCGGACTCAGATACAGTTATAGTCAGGGGCCCAGAGAGCCCAAGCTGCATACCCAGGGGGCCGGCGGGATGCTCGTAGTTAGTAGGTGAGTGGAGTGAATTTATTTTTGGATGGTTTGGCCCGGGTAGGGGTATATAGATTGTGTGTTGATTGGCACCTTCCGGCTTATGGGGGCTGGTATAGGTTCTTGTGTGCTATATATATATATATATGTTACTTATTAAGTTGATAAATAGCAGGACGACGCATCGACAGGTATGATTCTTATCATCTTTCCAGTACGGTTAATCTTAGTACAAATTCTGCTATTTCAGACAGTTTTAGCTATCCTCTGTCATTTCAGTAACTACTAGTTTACTGTTTATCTTCAGTTATGTTCAGTTTTGCTTTGCATACTAGGTACCAATGGTACTGACGCCCGTTTGGGGGCGCTGCATTACTTGCCTACAGGTACTCATAGACGAGGAGCCGATCCCTGATAATTCCAGCTAGCCCATAGAGTCATCAGCTCCTGTCATCCGGAGCTAGAGCTAGAGGTTGATATCTTTTCTTTTGTTTTACAGTATGGGTAGGCCGGGGCCCTGTCCCGACCATCTTATCAGTATTCTTAGAGGCTTGCAGATTGTATATTCCCTATGGTTAGCTATACCAGTCCTATGAGGCCGTGTGTATGTTTTAGTTTGTCTATGATGGCCGTGTGGGGAATTATTCAATTGGTAGTGGTGATCTCGTTGGTCACGTAGCAGTTCAGCACTTGTTTTCTTGCTTCAGAAATAACTAGACAGCATGGTGACCTTGTTGGCCTGCATAGGTCCCTATTGGATCAGTTGTTCTGGGTAGCTGTTGTTTTCTTACAGGTGGCTATAGGCCTAGTCGGCCGGAGGTTGTATTTACAGCCGTTATATAGCCCGTTGTTTTCTTGAATCCAGAGTTAGAGCCAGCCTGGCACCAGAAGTGCTCAGGCTCAGCTAGTCCAGCAGTCCAGGTCCTAGTAGGGCACCAGGTGCCAGTCATGCCTCCCAAGGCGGGGCGTGACAAACTTTGTATCAGAGTAGGTCGTGTCCCAGGGAGTCTTCAAGACGTGCTAAGTAGAGTCTTGTCTATGGATGTGTTGTGCACCACATACCATAGGCAGGAAGCTTCAAGGCATAATAGGATGGTTACTCTTTCTTCATGTTCAGTCGTGCCAAAGAGCAGTACAGTATAGGGTTGAGTCCCTAAAACTTATCATACTCTTTGTTTACAGATAAAATGGCAGACCAGCGACACCCTCCCACAGGTAGAAGATTGGATACCGCAGCAGGAGAAGGCACCAGCAGGATGCCTCAACTTCACTTAGAATCAGTCCGATCTGAGGGTGATACAGAGGCATCATCACGACCTTCTCAACATTCCCCACCTTACCAGGAGCCACTCGGAACGACACTGCCTCCGACAGTTCCTGTACCCACCCCATCCGATCAGGAAATTCGAAGTGCAGTAGTTATGTTGGCACAAATGATGGCTACTCAGCCAGTTAGTGCCACCCGTAATAGCAAAGTCATCAGGTGGGCCTGGCAGTTCGAGGGTCCGAGAATTCTTGGCACTAGGTCCCCCGCAGTTCACAGGGTCGGATCAGGTAGAGGACCCCCAGGATTTCCTGGACCAGATGCAGAGAATCTTTCTGGTCATGCATGTGACATCTACAGAATCAGTTGAGTTAGCGGTATTCCGGCTGCGCGATATTGCTGTGTTGTGGTACGAGAGTTGGGAAAGGTCCCGAGGGAGATATATTGCCCCTCCGACCTGGTCTAGCTTTTCAGAGGCCTTCCTGGACCATTATCTACCACGGGAAATCCGATAGGCCCGGATGGACCAGTTTTTACATTTGGAGTAGGGGGTGAGGAGTGTACGGGAATACGCCCTACAGTTTGATTCCTTAGCCCGCTATGCTCTAGCCTTTGTGGACACCATGCTATCTAGAGTCCACCGGTTCATTATGGGTTTGAACCCAGAATATATTGAGGCATGCATGACAGCTACGCTGTGGGAGGATATGGATATTGCTCGGGTGCAGGCCTTTGTCCAGACTATTGAGGGCCTTAGACAGCGGCAACAGGATAGCAGACGAATAAATCAAGAACAGTGCCGCAGGGATAGATCAGATGAAATACAGAGGGAGATTTAGAGACGAACTAGGCCACAACTGTCAGATAGGCCACCTAGACCCCCACCTCCATCACAGCAACAGAGGGGTAGATTCAGTCGTAGGGGACAGTCAGATCCGGCGGCAGTTCTTGAACGGTAGATTCACCTCAGCAGAGGAGGGTACAGCAGAGCAGGTGCACCCCCCCACCTTGCCCTATTTGTAGATGACCCCACACTGGAGCTTGCAGATATAGCTGCACAGGGTGTTATATATGCGGGCAGGAGGGTCACGTGATGAGAGATTGTCCAGCCAGGGTCAGGGTAGCCATGATATACAAGACAAGGCGTCAGCAGGGCCGCGAGCTCCAGCAGCCTCGGCAGGGCGTAGGCCCTCAGTCTCAGCAGGTAGAGGCTGATGCAGATCAGGGGCCTCTTGTTCAGGTACGGGCGCAAGCCGTACCTATGCATTACCAGGGAGGCAGGACTCAGAGGCATCTCCAGATGTGGTAACAAGTATGATGACCATTTGCTCACACCCTGCTTATGTATTGATTGATCCAGGATCTACTTTGTCCTACGTTACCCCATTTGTGGCTCGAAAGTTCTGTGTTGTACCAAAGTTGCTTCAGCAACCCTTTTCAGTATCTACACCCGTCGGTGATTCCATCATAGCCAGAAGAGTGTATCGAGGATGTACAATAGAGGTTGCTGATCATCAGACTACAGTAGATCTGGTAGAATTAGAGATGATTTACTTCGATGCCATTATGGGTATGGATTGGTTAGTTCCATGCTATGCCAATGTAGAATGCTGGACCAAGACGGTCCGATTCCACTTTCCAGGGGAGGCAGTACGAGAGTTGAAGGGCAGTACAGCTACGCCAAAAGGTAGGTTTATTTCCTATCTTTAGGCGAGGAAGTTGATAGCTAAGGGATGCATTTACCACATAGTCAGAGTCCAGGATGTTCAGGTAGAGCCTATGACTCTCCAGTATGTTCCAGTGGTTAATGAATTCCCTGACGTATTCCCAGATGAGTTACCTGGTATTCCCTCAGAAAGAGAAATAGATTTTGCAATTGATTTGCTACCAGGCACTCAGCCCATATCAATCCCTCCGTATCGATGGCTCCTGCTGAACTCAGGGAATTAAAGAAGCAACTGAAAGATCTGTTAGATAAGGGCTTTATCAGGCTGAATACTTCACCTTGGGGTGCGCCAGTTCTATTTGTGAGAAAGAAGGATGGATCACTCTGCATGTGTATAGATTACCGACAGTTGAATAAGGTTACAGTTAAGAATAAGTATCCGCTTCCCAAAATAGATGATTTGTTTGATCAGTTACAGGGGGCCAGATATTTCTCCAAGATTGACTTAAGATCTGGGTATCATCAGGTTCGAGTTCGTGAAAAGGACATTCCGAAGACTACCTTCAGGACCAGATACGACCATTTTGAATTTCTAGTCATGTCCTTTAGGCTGACAAATGCTCCCGCAGTATTCATGGACCTGATGAACAGCATCTTCAGACCATACCTTGACCTTTTCGTGATAGTGTTTATTAACGATATTCTGGTGTGTTCTCGCTCAGAGGCAGACCACCAGGATCATTTGCGGACAGTGCTCCAGATTCTCAAGGACCGTCAGCTGTACGCCAAGTTCTCTAAATGTGAATTCTGGCTAAACTCAGTAGCTTTCTTGGGGCATATCGTGTCGGATGCTGGTATACAAGTGGACACACAGAAAATAGAAGTAGTAAAAACATGGCCCAGGCCTACCACTCCGACCGAAGTCCTTAGTTTTCTGGGATTAGCAGGGTACTATAGAAGATTCATTGAGGGATTCTCCACCATAGCGGCACCTCTGACTAAGCTGACACAAAAAGCAGTAAAGTTTCAGTGGACGGAGGCATGTGAGCAGAGTTTCCAGGAATTGAAAGACAGGTTAACCTCCGCCCCAGTGTTAGCATTGCTAGAAGGTACAGAGGGTTATGCAGTTTATTGTGACGCTTCGGGTGTTGGGTTAGGATGTGTGTTGATGCAGCATGGTAAAGTAATTGCTTATGCTTCCAGACAGCTGAGGAAACACAAAAAGAATTATCCTACCCACGACTTGGAACTAGCTGCAATGATCCATACCCTAAAGGTAAGGAGACATTACTTGTACAGCATCCATGTGGATATTTTCACTGATCATAAGAGCCTACAATATATCTTCACTCAGAGAGAGTTGAATTTGCGGCAGCGCCGCTGGTTGGAATTGTTGAAAGATTATGATGTAAATATTCATTACCACTCAGGAATAGCCAACATAGTAGAAGATGCCCTCAGCCGCAAATCTATGGGGAGTTTGGCATACTTGCAGCCTGAGCAGCGGGAGTTGGCAGAGAAATACACCAGTTAGCCAGTTTAGCCGTTTGCGTAGCAGAAACAGAGGACAACAGAGCGGTAATTCATAACTCCGCTGGGTCGTCATTAGTTGTGGAGGTAAAGGAACGACAGTATGAAGATCCTGACCTAGTGCAGCTTAAAGAAAGAGTTCAACAAGGAAAAGCGCCGGATTTTCAGGTAACTGAAGATGAAGTGTTGCGATGTAAAGGCCGCCTTTGTGTTCCAGATATTTCAGGGCTTCGCCAGCAGATTATGAGCGAGGTACATTATGCCCGCTATTCTCTCCTCCCAGGCATGACGAAGATGTACCACGATATTAAAGAAATCTACTGGTGGCCAGGTATGAAGAGGGAAATAGCAGAATTCATAGCCCAGTGTCCTAACTGCCAGCAAGTAAAAGAAGAACATCAGAAACCAGGCGGATTGACTCAAGAAATAGCTGTGCCTCTTTGGAAGTGGGAAGCAGTAAATATGGATTTTGTAGAAGGATTACCCCGTACCAGATATAGAAATGACTCGATTTGGGTAATTGTTGACAGACTGACAAAATTAGCCCATTTTCTGCCAGTAAGGGTTAATTTCTCTGCCGAAGATTATGCTGAGTTGTATATCAAAGAAATAGTCAGACTGCACGGTGTTCCAGTGTCTATTATCTCTGACAGAGGGGCGCAATTTACAGCTAAATTTTGGCAATCATTTCAGAGAGGCCTGGGAACACAGATTAATCTGAGCACATCATTCCACCCTCAGACAGATGGGCAGGCAGAACGCACTATTCAAACGCTCGAGGATATGTTACGAGCGTGTGTATTGGACTTTGGAGGTAGCTGAGATGAGCACCTACCACTTATTGAGTTTTCTTATAACAATAGTTACCACCCAGCTATCCAGATGGCGCCCTAGGCTTTGTATGGGCGAAAATGCAGATCGCCAATTGGCTGGTTTGAAGTAGGAGAGTCAGCGCTGATTGGGTCGGATATTATTCATCAGTCAGAATAAAAGGTAAAGCTTATTAGAGAACGCCTGCTGACTGCTCAAAGCCGCCAGAAATCGTATGCTGATGTGCGGTGCAGAAACCTGGAATTTAATGTGAATGACTGGGTGTTTTTGAAAGTTTTTCCTACGAAAGGGGTGATGAGATTTGGCAAGAAAGGTTAGCTTAGCCCAAGGTTTGTTGGGCCTTATCAGACTCGTCGAAAAATAGGCCAAGTGGAATACGAGTTGAACTTGCCTCCAGAATTAGAGTCTGTCCATCCAGTTTTCCACGTGTCCATGCTGAGGAAGTATATAGGAAACCCCTCTAGAGTTGTCCCAGTTCAGGATGTCCAGGTTACGGAAGAGCTGGCTTATGAAGAGGTTCCAATAGCCATACTAGACAGGCAGATTCGCAGGTTGAGAACTAAAGATATTGCTTCTGTCAAAGTATTATGGCGTAACAAGAACCGAGAGGAGATGACTTGGGAAGCAGAGGAAGATATGAAAGCCATATATCCTCAACTGTTCTGGACTTAATTAGCTAGAGGTACGTTAGTATTGTTGTTTTATGAATTGCCTTGTATTATGTGAATAAATGAAATTGTCACGCCCCGCCTTGGGGAGTATGACTGGCACCTGGTGCCCTACTGGGACCTGAACTGCTAGACTGCTGAGCCTAAGCACTTCTGGTGCTTGGCTGGCTCTAACTCTGGATTCAAGGAAATTACGGGCTATATAACTGCTGTAAATACAGCCTCCGGCCGACTAGGCCTATAGCCACATGTACTATAACATCAGCTAACCAGAATCGCATACATATAGGGGAACCTAAGCGGGCCGACAAGGCCACCATGCTGACTAGTTACTTCTGAATCAATATAACAGATGCTAAACAGCTATGTGACCGACAAGGTCACCACTACTTAACTGAATAAGGCCTCACACAGCCAATATAAACAACTAAATAATCGCACGGCCCCACACGACCGGCACAACTAACCATAGGGAAATATATACAGACTGCAAGCCTCTAAGAATATTGATAAGATGGTCGGGACAGGGCCCCGACCTACCCATACTATACAACAAAAGAAAAGGGATAAACCTCTAGCTATCTAGCTCCGGATGACTGGAGCTGATGACCTTGTGAGCTGGCTGGAATCACGAGGTATCGGCTCTTTGTCTATGAGTACCTGCAGGCAAGTAATGCAGCGCCCCAAACGGGCGTCAGTACCGCTGGTACTGAGTATGTAAAGCAACAACTGAAGAATATCTGAAAACAACAATACAACTGATGAAATTGAAACAGAAAGAAATAGAGTGGAACTGACTGAAAATGTAAAGCTAAGCCTGTTCTCAACTATGCTGGAAAGAGTAGGAGTCATACCTGGAAATGTAACTCTTTACTATCGATCTATTCGTATCTAGAGTAATGTGGCATAACATAACATAGCATGACATAGCATAGCACACACACAAACCTTACCCGGCCCCCATAAGCCGGGAGGTATAATTAACACGCAATCTATACCCTTACCCCGGTCATCCCATCTCCTATAATAACTATAAGCATCCTGCCGATCCCCTGGGTATGCACTTGGGCTCCTTGAGCTCCTGACTATAACTGTACCTGAGTCCGGAGGACTCCTGAATCAACACCCCTAGCGTACCCGCTTGATGGGGGTGTATAAAAGCCGACCAAGGCAAAATATGGGGAAAATCGGCATCCCATCTTCGTCCCTTGTGGGACGGCATGCCACTCCGTAGAGTGACGTATCCTCGCCCTCTGGTGGACGAGTTGATACAGCTATTAACCCTGGGGTGGTCATGAATGCTAGGTAATCCAACCCCAAGACAATACAGTGGTCTCAACTAGTAATACTAACTGCGTATACCACATGCTGAAGCTAGTGATGATAATGTATTTGTACATACTATATGCTGAACTAGTGATAGTGATATGTATGTATTTAATACATGCTGAGACTGATAATGGTATATATATATAATTTTCTGTCATACTGTGTTGAGTCTAATGTTGAACAAGATATAGTTTTTCTACTGGGAATCATGCTGTATAACTGAGTTTCATAGTAACATGATTTACTATTTCTAACATGCTTTCTAAACTTCATTTTAGTCTACCATTCTATTTCTGAGATACCTTACAGAGACTTATATTGCTTTACTAAGTTTCAACTGAACACGATAATATCCTAACATACTTTACTAAATCACATACTGGGCATGTTGTACAGTTCCTAACACTTTGTATTAGAATTTATATCGTGCTAGCAAGTTTCACGCTATACATAACATGATGCTTCCAATATCGTACTAATATTCATACTAAACATAACACACAACTTCTGAAACATTCTACTGGCCTTTGAACTATTTTACTATACCGAGACTACTAACTTGCCAAGGAAACTAGCTTTACATACCTCAGTTGTCGGCTTCCGGCTAACTGGCGTAGCTCGACCAATATTCAGCTATTCCTTTCAACTGTATTCATATATATATCAATTAGGGACAAATACATTAATATCTTGGAAAAAGATAACACTTTTAATATATATATAGCCCAAACTTTGGCTTATTGAAAGACGGTCGAAAACTCGCTATTTCTCGGAAGTACAGAAGGGAGAAATACTCACTTTAGGGCTAGGATTATATTGACACTAATTTGGAGCAATTCCACTTACCTTAGCTCGGTAGCACGACGATTCGCCGGCCAAATTTCACGAAACTAAATTCGTAGGAATGCTCCTTCCTGCTTAATACCTCGGTATCTGGAGTTAATTTGAGTTTGGACCGCGTTTGGCAGCGTAATCAGATGAGAAATGGATAGGATTGTTCGTTCCTCCTCCTCTCTGGTTTACTCTCTGTTCTTACTGGAAATTATAAGTTAATTAAAGCAAAAACCGAAGTTTTGAGGTTTTTATACTTGGGGCTGCACCTCACCTCCGTGACACGCTATGTATCGTGGAGCCTAGCCTCCGTGACACGCTGTGTATCGTGGAGGTGAGGCTCCGTGACACTCTGGCCATCGCGGAGGGGGTCTGCCAGCCTTCTCTTGCGATGGTTCGACGTGTCACTTATCCGGTCTTTCCCCGGGCCTTTTCCTAGCATGTATGGCATTCAAAATCTCTTAACCAACATGCAAATAGGCCATCTTCATGTCGAGAATTTACGGGGTGTAACAAAAATAGTTGGCTTTTGTGATGAATACTAGTGTTGTATGGAGTACCTGTATTGGACTTTTCTGCCTTTCAGGATTTTTGAGATAGTCCATATTACAAGGGAAACTCTGCCAAAAATTTTCTAGAATAAGTCAAGTAAGTTGAAATTCTTGCAATTAGAAGTTTACATTCGAGGACGAATGTTCTTAAGGGGGGGGGGAGGATGTTACATCCTGTAAATTCTTGACATTTAGATGGCCTATTCTCATGTTGTTTAAGAGTTTTAGAATGCCATACATGTTAGAAAAAGGCCCGGGGGAAGACCGGACAAGCGCCACATCGAACCACCGCAAGAGGAGGCTGGGCAGACCCCCTCCGCAATGGCCAACATGTCATGGAGGGCTCACCTCCGTGATGACCAACGTGCCACGGAGGTAGGTTCAGCCTCAACTATATAAACCCCTCCACATCGGTTTTATTTCATTCTAACTCATAATTTCTAGAAAATAAACCAGAAAACAAAGGGCACGAGAGATTTTGATGAAATTTCGTCCGTTTACGCTATTAAACGCGGTCCAAACTCGAATTAATCTTGGGTAGTGAAGTATTAAGCTGCAGGGAGCATTTCTGCGGAGTTAGTTTCATGAAATTCGGCCGGCGAACCGTCGTCCTACAGAGCTAAGGTAAGTGGAATTGCTCCAAATTAGTGTCAATATATTCTTAGCCCTAAAGTGAGCATTTCTCCCTTTTGGACTTCCGAGAAATAGCGAGTTTTGGTCTGTTTTTCGATAAGTCAAAGTTTGGGCTATATATATATTCAAAGTAGTATTTTCTTCTAGAATATTGATGAATTTAGTTCTAATTTCTATGAATATGAATGCAGTTGGAAGAAATAGCTGACTATTGGCCGAGTTACGCCAGTTAGCCGGAAAGCCGACAATTGAGGTATGTAAAGCTAGTTTCTTTGGCAAGTTAGTAATTCTAGTATAGTAAAATAGAATAAATTGCAGAAGGAAGTTCCAGAAGCCGAGTATTACATATGTTTGTATTATTATGTCATATCTAGAATAAAAGTCAGTAAACCAGCATCAGACAACAAGATCTTATCCCAGACTGAGTTTAACTTGGTATTACATTCAGTTTAATTCATCCAGAGATTCAGAATAGTGTTCGGGTGTGTTATATGGGTATATAAAATGACACGCAAGTGCACGTGGTCGAACAAGTAGTAAGTGGCTTTAGTAAGCCAAGTATCGATCCCACAGAGACTTGGGTTAAGTGCAATTTGCTCTAGTATACTATATTTTACTTCTAAATATGCTGACAACAATGTAACCAAAAAGTTAATATTTTGTTTTATAAATTTTATACTAAAACTAAGAACAATTATCTACTTTGAATTTGGACATGGATAAAAGCATGCTGAGGTTAAACGAACATGTAATGAAACTGATTATCATCATAAATTGGTTAATCTTTTCTTCCAGTTGCTAGCCAAGAACAATTTCCAAGAGATTAAAACTCTCGTATTCAATCTCACTTAAGAATCATGAACCATCCGTCTACATTTCTGTGATCAAATGCAATTCATGTTCTAGCCATACAATTCCGGTTCCTAAATTGACTAATACGACTTTCAGGTATATTTCTATCCTGAATGCACATCAAAACTCAATTTTTCCAAATCAAGTAAAGAACAATATCCTATTAATTCACAACTTTCCAATTTCGTGCTCTCTCGAGTGAAATCGGACTTTTTAGATGTACATTAATGTAGGCCACACACCAATGCAGTAAGAACAAGAATTAATAGAACAACATGGAAGAAAAAGATGAAAAACCATATAATCAATAATCAAAATTCATCACAAGTGTTCATAACCTCAGCAAGGAAACGATTTAGCCACTCATTTGTGGATTAATCATCATAAAACGAGTGTTAATCATACAAACAATTGAATTAGAAAAGAAAGAAAGAAAGAGAGATAAAACCCTGAACTTTTCGTCCCTCAACTGCCTGTAACCCACGTCCTTGCTCCACCAAGTCTGAATTATGAAAAATGAACTTAAGTGTTCTATTTATACTAGTGAGAATTTTTCCCGGAATAATGAGCAACGTGTCACGGAGTGCATTGCGGAGCACTGCCTCCGTGACACGCCATGAACGCGGACCCTCACTGGAACTGTGGTTCCGGGAATTTAAGCTCAACGTGGCACGACGTGCATCGCGGAGCACTGGCTCCGTGCCACGGAGCAAACGCGGACCTTCACTAGAGATTTGGTGAATTTTCACCCTCCAGGCAGAATGCCTCCGCGATGGCAGCGTGACACGGCTCCATCACGGAGCCCCTTTAAATCATGCTGTCCAATGCCTTTTCCTTGCTCGCATCCAAGTCCAACTCCGATATCGTCCAACATGTCTTTTAGCTTCTCGAAATCACATTTTACCTGCAAAACAATGCTAATCATGTTGGTTAGTATAAATTCACATTTTATTACCAATTACATGAAGATGTATACACATTGCTAGATAAACAAGGCGAAAATGGTACTTTTGAGTATCACTTGGGCATATAAATCTGCCCAAGATCACTTACCCCACACTTAAATCCTTGTTCGTCCTCGAACAACAAACATACAATTCATGCAATTTACATCCCAACCTCGCTACTATGGTATGACAATTTAAGCTACGGTCATACCGATCATTCAATATTGCAAATCATCAAGAAAACATGCATGGTCTTATCAATGCAATGACCTTCAATACATTAAGACTTCCTAGACTTTAAGAATCGACTCTCGATATTGGCAAACTCATGCAAATCATCTAATCAAGATATCCGACATGAAAATCAATCTTTCATCAAGCATGGGCCCTCACAACTCAAGAGAATCTTCCCCTTTTTTCTCATGTGACACACAATCATTCAAGCAGGGGCATGTACACACACTTTCACTCTCTCTCCCAAAAGAATTCACATGCATCATGTCGTGACCCATAAGCTTGCCCTTAGTGTATTACTTCACTAATGTAAAGAAATGCAATGTAAGATCACGTAGGACTTTAATGGGTTGTAATTGAAGCTATGGAACTAGTAAATATTGGATTAGCCAATAATAGCCACTAGCATCCTTAAGCGCCTTTTCAACACATTCCCATCAACTCATGGACATTGTTTCTCTCTTTTTCTTTTTTTTCATCATCCCATTCTTGATGATTTACTTTAGTATGGCCCATTTCATTAAGCACACTTGACACAATAACAAAGATTATTCATGCACCTTCATCATCGTTTATTTATAACCAGTGCACCTTTAACCTTTTCTTTCCTTTCATCACTCTGCTTTTCTTTTTCTTTTTCACCATTCTCACTCTATGACGCTTTGGGAAAATTATTTTCTCTTCTTAAGCGCTTAAGGGTTTTGTATAGACTTTACGGCTAATGGAAAGAAGGAATTAAGCTCGGTTTACACTTTTTGGACAAAAGAAGGAAATAATAGGCTAAAGGCTCAAAGGGCTGACTAGGGTATACAATCATAGAAAGGGGAAGTATGACATGAAAAAAAATATAGAAACTCTCGGTTAAAACAAAGAAATGCCTACATCCTTTCCTACAATACACCTCCTTCATTTCGTTTTGTACACACACCAGGCAAGTTCTAGACACTTCACAATAGCATGGAATATCAACACCTCACTTCACACTTTATGCACATGCTCGATTCAAGATGTATTCACAGACTCTTCAATCAGCTAATTACAGGAATTCAAACATTAAGCCTCAATCACACCGAATCAAACTCGACAGCCTAGGTATCTCAACATATTTACAAAATTTGCATGCTTTCATAAGAATCACCTTTGCATTTTGAATATCATGTACAACATGCAACCAAACTCTCGCAACCATATAGTAACTACAGGTTCCGGGATGCAATCCACCAAAGAAAAACTGAAAATTAATTGAAAAAAACTACTCCTACCGACTACATTTCCCTTAAGACGGTCGTCATCCATCCATCATAGGGAACGGTCACTAACTATGACTTCGGTTCAATGGGACCATTCTCGGTAAAAGAACCAAAAACAAACGCCGAGAAACCCAAAATTAAAAAGTTGAAAAATTTGCAAAATATCGATCATTTCGATAGGAAAAGAAAAAAATTTATGTACACAATATTTTAAAGAATTTTTTTTTAAAAATATCGATCATTTCAATAAACAAAAAATATTTACAGAATCAGCTGGCAACATTCAACAACACACATCAATTTCACAAATATTTACAAATACAGAACAATTTGAAAATTCACAAACACAGGGAAACACAACATACAAAATAACAGAGGAGAACATACAAACAAACAGCCCAGCCCAGCACCTAACTACTCCTACCCCACACTTAATTCGAACACTGTCCCCAGTGTTCACAAAAATTAAATAGCACAAAATTGGGTGGTGGAACTCCCTGATCAATCAAAGTATTCCACTTCTTCGTCGGGTGCTGCTGCTTCATCTCCCATGTCCGAGTCGCCTCCGTCGTCATCATCGGACTCCACATCGGAGTCCTCCCGACGCGTCTCCTCATCCGTGGGGACGTCATCGTCTGTGGTCTCTACAAAGGCTGGCCCTACTCGGCATAGAGCCCTGGCGTTTTCGCCAAACGGGTAGTCTAGCTCGAGCTGCCATACCTCCTCCTCCGTCGCCGGCCTCCCACCTATCCTGAGCTGGAGCATCTGCATCCCATACATCCACGCCATGTACTGGTCATCACGAGCGTGTCACTCGCCAAGTGTCAGCACTGGCCCGTGGGTGGTGTCGGGAGCCTTAGTTTTGGTAACATCCAAGGCCCGCCGCTCCAACTGCGAGATATAATCGAGGGCCTCCTCCTCAACATCAAGGCCCCTGAGAAAGGTGGTGAATAGTCCACCGAAACCATACCTGTGCCCCTGGTGCAACCGGGCTCTCTTCATGGAGGATATAATAACCGCCCCGATATTTATCGCCAGCCCTTTCATCAGGGCGTACACCAGGCAAACACGATCCCGGGTTACATCAGTCATATGTACCCCCGGGATGAGGCAAGAGCAGACTATCTTCAGCCAAATGCGGGCTTCCCTATTCATCTGTGAATATGGCAGAGTCTAGTGGTAGCCCCTTTCCTTGTGCCTGCTCCATCTAGCTGTAGATCGGGCCCCACACAGTGTGTGTCTGATGTCAGCATACGGTGGGGTAATGTTCAGCTGTCGGAGGACGTGGGCGTCTGTGTCCCGCGCTCCTATGATGGCATTGAGTTGGTGGGGCTCCAGAGTGACTATCTGCCCTCTGATTTTGATGGTGTGGCTTAGGATTGATGGGTTCCAGTTGGCATAGAACTCCCGAACCAAGTGCAGGTTGCATTCTTTGGGCTCCTCGAATATGAACTTGAGCCCCGCTGCCTCGATCCGGTGAACTATTCTGGGGAACTCCTGTGCCAATGGCTCCCGTGCTATATGCTCCTCGGGGAAATATTTGTTCTCTTTGTGCTTGGCGTACCACTTTTTCCCCTCGTCCGTCACCCATCTTGTTCCATATTGGCGGCGCTGGCCGCGTGGAACTGCTGTGCCCAGTCTGAGTCGCTTTCTTCCGGTTCCTGAAGTTGATGCACCTTTACCTTTCTCTTGCCGGCTTGCCATTTGACCTGTCAACCCAAGTAAGCAAGCTCAATGTTAAGCTAAATAAATATTAACCTCGGCTAAGGTCGGGTTACGCTAGGTTACCCCACACTTAGTCCTTAGCTACAGTTACAACAATATGGCAAGAATAACTTTATTTACCCAAAACAACCAGCTATACAATCATGCTTAGTGCGTTCAAAAGAAAATTCGACGGTATAACTTCTGTGTACTACTCAGACTTCGTACAGCTAATCACAATCACTACCGTCGCAAACATTTTAACCATTGCACTTAGCAAAGAAAAACAAATAAACAAAAATAACAACAAAAATTTATATACATGAACCTATCCAACCAACCAAATTCGAACAAATTTCAACATTTTCCCCCAAACCCGAGAATTCGTCGTCTATTAACATCCTAACAATTTGTACAACGACTCATCTCATTCCACCTGTACAACCCGGCATAAAATTCACAATTTCAACACATTTCTAACTTCAAATTCAACAACAAGCCCTAGAATTGATTTTATCAATCAAATTCGAATAATTTATGCAATCGACAAGTTCAAACGATCATAACGACATTCCGAACAATTATCAATCAACAAATAACTCGAATTCATGCTTAATTTCGACTTAGGGCGATTTAGCTCACCTCCCATGCTTAAAATCAAACAAAAATCGACAAAAACTTGAGAGGGAATCAGAAACCATACCTTGTAGTTGAATAATCGAAGAAAACTCGGTAATTTCTTGCCTTAAGCCGTGGCACGTTAATGGGAGAGAGGTTTTGGGTCGTGGAGGAAATTGAAAATGAGGGGAAAAGGGGAGGTTTCGGGTTAAAAAGGGTAGAAAAACACGCGGGTCACCCGGCAACCCGCTGTGACCCGTCGCAATATACAAGGCAACGTGTCACGGAGTGCATTGCGGTGCACTGCCTCCGTGACACGGAGCCATCGCGACAGCATACTGGAAATTTTTAAAATTTCCGGGTTATACCTCAACGTGTCACGGAGGGTAACGCGGAGGTCCTCCTCCGTGACACGGAGCTATCACCCCAGCTCACTGTTTTCTACATTTTATTAATTTTTCATACCTCGACTTTTCCTTCACGATTCCGTGCACATTTTCCTCCGTTTGACCTGAAAATCATCTCACTAAACAAAATTGGTTAGAATTATAGGTTTCACCTAAATAAAATTTAAAACAAAAATTAAAACGAAAAATTTTGTAGTAAATTATGAAAAAGAAAAAGAAAAAGAAAAATCTATTTACACTTTACAAAATGAAAGAAAAAATTTTCACGGGTTGCCTCCCGTGCAGCGCCTGGTTTACCGTCGCGGCTCGACGTCATTTAAGCTTAATTGTCCGCTAGGGTGATGGACGATTTCTCTCGATCACCGTCCTCCCCCCAGTAGTGCTTACACCTTTGGCCATTTACTAAGAACGTGGCACTCCGATCTTCTTGCCACAATTCTACCGCCCCGTGTGGGGTCATTCTTACCACTTCAAATGGTCCTGACCATTTAGACCTCAGCTTCCCTGGAAATAACTTCAATCTCGAATTGAAGAGCAACACTTTCTGTCCCGGCTCGAAAATGCGATGCACCACATGCTTATATGCCATCTTTTTGTTCTTTCCTTATAGTACTTGGCACTCTCATAGGCATGCCAGCGGAACTCGTCAAGTTCACTGAGCTGCATGAGTCTCTTTTTACCCGCCAGCTCTAAATCCATATTTAGCTTCCTGATAGCCCAGAAAGCTCGGTGCTCTAATTCCACCGGAAGATGACATGCTTTGCCATAGACCAGTCGGTATGGTGAGGTTCCAATCGGTGTCTTGTGAGCTGTTCTGTAAGCCCACAACGCATCATCAAGTTTGCTTGACCAATCATTTCGTTGTGTATTCACCATTTTCTGAAGAATCTGCTTCACTTCTCTATTTGACACCTCTACTTGCCCACTAGTTTGGGGGTGGTAACGCTGTTGCCACTTTATGGCGCACCCCATACTTGGCTAGTAATTTCTTGAAACTTGCATTGACAAAATGAGCCCCTCCATCACTGATAATGGCTCGGGGTGTCCTGAACCTTGT